>VDFB02105785.1:525124081-525193552 GCA_007258455.2 Sequoia sempervirens
TTTTTCCTCTTCAATTTTTTGTGTTTCTGCTGAAGTTTCGATTTCTTCCCCACCTTCTTGAGCTTTTTCTTCTAGTTTAGATTGAATAGTTCAATTTCTCAATTGAATATCATTAGCATCAATTATGCTCAAATTAGGGGGATTTGTATCATTATAGGTATTTCTTGGATTTGCAATCGGATGAGTTGGTAGTTGAGGCTAGTTCACTTGGTCATTAGTGGGATTAGGGGCATTTATCGTAGGAGTTGTTTGTCCCTAGGGACAATTTTCCCCTCAATTTTTCCATGGTTGGAACTGTGTCTAATTTTGTTGCCATGATGGTTGATTTAACTACCACTGCGATTGCTGATTAGCCTGCCATTGTGATTAGTTCCATTGAGGATTCATCCATTCAAGTTATCCCCAATATGTAGGTGGTGGTTGTGGTTGATATGGAGGGATCCATTGGTTTTGGTTTTTCCAAGGGTTTTGATTCCAGTTTGATGTAGAACCATACTGTCTTTGATTTGCATTATACCCTATGTTTTGAGGTCATTGGCCAACATAATTAAGCTCTTCTTCGACCACTGGTGGTTTCTTCAGATTGCTTTTAATCCCAACCAAAAGATTATAGGAAATTGTTGAATGTGGTTTCTCACAAATCTCACAAACATCAACTTGATTCAATGGACATTCTCTTAAAAGGTGTTTCCCCTACACTTGGAGCAATAAATAGACAATGGTTTAGTGTTCTTCTTATCTCCTTGCATGCTGAGATGAAGAAGTAAATTAGTCTTCATGTTTTCTAATTCCTCCGTTACTTCTGACACATCAGTGGTATGAGCTTTGTTTCTTTTGGAGTTTCTAGTCCCTACCCTAGTTCTAGATTAGTTTCTACATATCTCAACAATATCATCCAAGGAAAGCTTTTTAATGTCTCCCTTCCCCATAAGATTCAAAGACTCTCTTGATTTGTCATCAATTCCTCCTAGGAAAATTATTTTGCTAATTTCACCATACAACCCATTAGTACACCTCTAGTACACAAACTAAAATCTATCAGCATAGTCTTCTAAAATTTCATCCTCCATTTGCATTATTTGAAACAATTCCTCCTTCCTATCCCTTACTCGGCAGTAGTCTTGATACTTATCGAAGAATTCAATTTCCATTTGCTACCAAGTTGCAATTGTTCCAACGCCTAAACCCATGAACCATTGCAAAGCTGATTATTTCAATGTAGAAGGAAACAAATTTAATTTTTGGTCATCATTTGTGTAATCATAGGTCTGGCACAAAACTTTGAACTCAAAAAGGAATTGATTAGGATCCTCGAAAGTTTTTCCTCTAAAGGTAGGAAAAACTAAGGGTGAGATATTCTTCATAGGAGGTTCATCAATCTGTCTTTCAAGATTAATAGGATAAGAAAAGGTCGTATTTGTTGGTGGACGTGTGGGTTGTTCACCCATTTCTTCTTTTTGAAATGGATCTCTATTTTCTTCTTGATTTTCAATATGATGTTCTTGATTATCTTCTTGATTTTTGATCTGGTATTGTTGAATATCTTCCTAATCAAAATCAATATTTCTTTGAAAATCAATATTCCTTGAAAGAAACCTCCCTAGATGGTCTCTATTTCATCTCATCCACAATTGAAATCTATCTTCCTTATCAACACTAAGGCTTCACACTTAATAGCTAGATCTTTTAGTCCCCGTCAATGATGCCAAAATGATGGGCAAGGTCATTGATGTCACAACTTGCATCATTTAGTCAATTAATTATTGAACTGGGTGTGTCTCAGAGCTATATGTGATAAGGATGGTTGTCTCATATTTTTGGGGGGTTTTGCATTACAAATAGTGACTTTTGGTTTCAGTTTGACTCCTTCAGGAGCTCTCAGGAGCTGAACTACAACGACTAATTCCTAAGGATTAATTCTATCTTATTTCCTAATTTAAAGTTCCGTTGACTTATTTCTAACTTCATTTGACTTGATTGAGATTGATTCATGAAAAAGACTAACATTTACTTTAATTCTTAATCTAAGATATGAAATCCAAATTAATTCTATTTTACTTCAAAAGAAATCTATCTTAAGATTTGTTGGAAAATAAATGCTATTTTAAAGAACAAAAATAAATTGCAAGGAAATGACAATTAATCTAGAAAACATAAATACTAATTTCCATGAGTAGATTCCAAACAAATTTTAGTTCCATCTTTCCATAAGTTCCCATCATTTCTTCTAATTAAACTTAACATATAACTACCAAACTTAATTCCTATAAACAACATCTAAATCTGATTAACTCAATAAACCTTACAATGAATCTAACAAACCATTCTAACCATGATGAACTAAACTTAGAAGCGATTTAAACACAATTGCTGAAAATGATTCAAACAAAATTGACTATCCAAATTTAACATCCAATGAACTGAAAATGATTCAAACAAACTTAACATTCTAGATTTAACATCTAACACTTCAAATTTAATATTAATGAACATAAATAACATAAACTTAGTAAAATACCAAACACAAGATCAATTCCTTTGGTTGAGTGGGCCCTTCTTCCTCTAGTAAGATCTTTAACACATTGATTCAAGTTAACTTCTTATCTTCATTCAAATTGATCAAAGTAGGACATAGAACAAAGTATTGCAACCATTACAAGATTCTAATCAAAATTATCTAACTCCTTTCTAAATCCTAATCATGGATATTTATAACCATATCCTTATCCAAAACATGCCATCAATTGCCAAGATTAAAGGCATCTAAACTAGAGATTTAAATAAAACTAAATTAGAACTAAAACAAGGATGAGAATAGATAGAGAGAAATATGCCATATTGGTGTTGGGACTAGAAGTTCCTAAACTGACTAAAAAGAAGCTGATTTGTACTTTCATGATTCATCATCCAGTTGGGCCGATCAATGGAATGATTGTATTCATTTGATTAAATAGGGAGTTTAACTCATCATCAGTCTTTTGAATACCTTGAATAAAACCCTTAAGAAAAATGATACCAATTATGACAATAAAAGATTAAAATTGCATAGTTATTTCATCAATATCATCACAAAAGCAACACATCTGATATAAATTATTACCTCAAATATATCTACCAAATTAGCTAAACATAAAGTAAAGTAAGTAAATATATTAGTCTATAGTCTACAGCCAATCATGTTAATTAACAAAAATAACAAGTCTTTTAAACATAAAAATGACTTATATGAAAGTATCCCTGAGCCTCTCATCATGAAGCTTGGAAGATATTTTCTTGACCAACAATCAGTTAGGAGTTCAGTTTGGGGCACCTAAATTGAGGAGACTTTGGTTTTGACTTCCTGTTACATGATGGAACTCTACTTTCACAAAATAGGTGTAGGTTTTTTGAGAGGATATTTGTGCTCTTGTAATTGAAAATCTTTGGAGTTTACAATGCTCATAATTGTCTATCAATTGCAACAATTTGAAGAGAGTTTTATTAGAGTATATTGCAGGTTGTGAAGAATAATTGTTGAAGGAAAAAGAATCATATCAAGTAAAGGATTGATACAATATTATTGTAATCTTGTTCTAAGGTTAAATAATACAAAAAACATTGATTTTGGTGGTGGAGTTTTTTCCCAAAAGGGTTTCTCCACATATATGCTATGCCACTTATATTTTCTTGTCTCATTCTTCTACAATCTTCTGTCTCTTTCTACAATTGGTAAAATTGATCTAAACAGATAATCATACACAAAATTTGTAACAAAGTGTGAATGGTGATCCTAGAACTGTAAAAACACAAAGAACAAACACATTATTAGTCCAATATGAAAGTTAGAAACAACATTCCCCATGAAATTCATTTGAAACATGAAAACAAAAAATAATGAAAAACACAAGTAAAAAAAGCTATTAAATCCTATTTTAATGTCCAAACTCTTAATCCCCTAGGGGAATTGGTGCCATTTTGATGTTGAAAATGGCCCTTTCCCAATTCCTTGGAAGCTTGATGATCAATGGTGAATATTTGATGGTCCTTGATGAAATTTTGCCATAACCTAGCTATGAAAGATGAAATGTGGATCCAAATGAGCATGGTGATCTTACATGGATTGTGGATGATCAATACGATAGAGAAGCTCTCTATTTATAGTAGAGAAGGATGGACGATTGAAGAATAGGATGAATGTGGGATTAAAGATTGACCAATGACATTGTGCCACTTGTCAAGATGCTAATGGAAGGATGTTGAGCACATTTTGATCAATGTGAATTCATTTAAAATTTGAATTTGAAGAAGTGACATTTTTAGGGGGGATGTAAGAAGAGTTAAATTCCACTTGGCTCGAGGAAAAGGACATGTAAGAGGTTTTTAATGCCTTGTTGGAGAGGACAAGTTCTTTTGGGAGGGAGATTTGAAATGGAGGAATATTCCACTTGAGATGCCTTTTTGAATGAAAAAAAGGATTTAATAAATCAAATAAATTGATTTATTGTGCAAGTTGCAAAAGCTAGAGGATTTGATGGATTAGTGTTAGCATTAATCCTGATTTGATTAATTTTGATGAAGATTAGCTGATTTTACAATTTAACTTAGATTTTAGGATTTAAATAAATCAAAATGAGAGGAATAATGATTTTAGACTTAATTAAATAAAGTTTGATTTATTTAATTAAAGAGGATGGTGTTAGATTTAAATCAAATAAAGATAGATTTATTTAATTTAAATGAGATGACTTTAGAGATTAATTAATTAAATAAAATGAATTATTTAATTAAAAGAGGGACTATAGTATTAATTAAATAAAATGATTTATTTAATTAATAGGAGATGATGACTTAATAAAATAAAATTGACTTATTTAATTAAAAGACGAAAAATGATGAATTTAATCAAATAAAAATTATTCGATTAAATGGTCAGCAAAGGAGATGATTTAGGATGAATTGGTGTTAGAAAATCAGGATCAAATGCATGGGGTCAATCTGCACATTTTTTCGTGTCTACATTTTCCCCCTCTTTGAAGCAATGTACCTGCTATGTTGGTTCAAAGAATGATCCTGCCAAGATAAAAAAATTCAAAAAATTTATGATTTTTTCATATGCCCAAGTGGAAAGAAGTATACTGGTACACTGATCCCTCAAGAGATCGAGCAAAAAGTTTGATCTGAGGGTCGATCTCATGACAAATATTTTCAAGATCAATTCAACTCAGAGAGGACTAGAAAGCTTGAATGTTTGATGTAGACAATTCTGATGATATATAGACAATCATTGACCATGGGTAGCCTCATGTATATTTTGATATAACACAAATCTGATTCTTGGATAGAAATATTAGTAGAGATAGAAGAATACAAAGAAAAAGATGGATAGAAGTAGAAGAATAAGATGGGTGAACCCTTGATTCTACGAAGATGTAGAAGTCCAACAAGTCCATGAGTTATCAAGACTTTATTAGATATGGTGATGAATGATGATGATGATGATGATTTGCTTATTAGGAAGTGGGATTTTAAAAGGGCTATTTACCTTATGTTTGATAACACACATAGGCACGATGCATCAAGTTATAAAGAACCAAGATGGCATTGCACCTAGTGTGATGGACTTTGACTTCACAATCAGATAGGAGTGTTCTTGTTCACACCTGACATACAAAAACCTTACTAGGATGTACTTCAGATATTTCAAACATCTCAGACCAAAACATAGAAAGGAAAATCCTAACAATGTAATAGTCAACAAGCTATCCAAAACACCTTCCATCCATATCTAATAAAGCAAGTATTCACCAAGGTTATATTACTAGAATGTCCAACAAGAACAATAGACAAAAGAAAATGATCATTGCCCCATTCCTATCCCTCTAAATCTTATTGATTATACATCATCGAGAGGTCATTGGAATGAGTGCAATAAGATAAATCAAAGAAAACATCAACCAAGCAAACAAGACAATGTTCTTCATATCGCTAGCCAAGGGGATGTGTTTTGTTTAGGATAAGAATCCAAAGTGATTTTGCCAAAGATAATGCCCATATTAGGAAGGATGCATCCTAGGACAAGCTAGTGGATGGTGACAAGTTGCTTTGTTTAGGATAAGGCTATTGATATAAGGTTTATTGACATGTTTTCGAATGATCAAGAGTTTGATTTTGTATTTAAAATTTTGTTGTTTCAATTTTGATTTTGCATTTGAAGCTTGCTTTTGCTAATTGTTGTGGTTGTTTCTATTTGTATTGCCAAAGGATGAAGGTGACGATTAATTTATTATGGATGATTGATTATTTCAGGTGAAAGTGAGATGGAACAGATGGATTTTTTGGGTTTTTTGAATGTTTTTGATGTTTTGCAATGTTTTGAGATTGTTTTTGGATTTTATGAGATTTATGAATGTTTTTGGATTTTGTGTCTTAGGGGCTGATCAAAGATTAGCCTTACCTATGTTTAAGCTCAGAGAAGACATAGTTCAGATTTCTATGTTTTTGATGTTTTCTATTTTTTGACCTATTTTGGGATTTTGACATGTTTTGGATGTTTTTGTTTTTTGAATGTTTTTGGATTTTTTGCATGATTTTGATGATTTGGATATGTGTGACAATATCAATGCTCTTTTTTGGGATTTTGTTGAAAACCAAGCTAAGGTTGATTGATCAGATTGATGGATTGCTGATGATAACATTGTTGAGGATACACAACAATGCATGGATAGTGTTAAGCACAAGGATTAGGATGGATATCCCAAGATGATGATGATTGATCAGGATTTTGAAGCTTGATTTGGAACAAAATTTGTTTGAATGATTTGATGTGATGCTGAAGTGAACATTAGACATAATTGATATTGATGTTTGTTGAAAGATAAAGCTCGATAAGGAACATCTTCTTGTCAAATATGCCATGGGCTAGTGATTTGGATTTTGGATCACAAATGCTTTGACCAATTTGATTTTATGTTTTCCAATGTTAGATCACCACATAAGTTGGAAGATATAGATCAATATTTATTCCCAAAGCAAGATGTAAATATCTGCCCCAATGTCTAGCAATGTATGGAATGCCATGGGTGGATTCTTGGATAGATGTATGGATGGATGGATATGGATAAGCACGCAAAGGATGCCAAGGATTATCTTGTGATAAGATAAGGTGTTCAAATAAAGAATTCTTATTGGATAATGCTTTATGGCTCAAATAATGTTGGGTAGGATAGGATCAATAAAAATGACCCATGTCAAGATGTTTACCATAAGCAAGTGTAAAGTGTGCACCAAGCTTGTCAAGATCAAGATAACTTGGACTATGGATGTAGATGGATAAAAATGGATTGGATCAATGGTTCATGGATGAATGGCTTTATTATGGATGAGAATGATGGAATGCTAGATTTATTATGGATGGGATAAGATGCTTCCACCTGAACTAGTGCACGTAGATGCTTGATTCTACACATGATGCCTGTTTTCCAAGTTTTCATCATGGTACCTGTCCAAAGCACCACCATAGTGGTTTTCACTAGAGGACAATTTTTTTTCTTTACTATTTTCAATCCTTTTTTTGATTTTTTTGGATTTTCATATTTTTTGATTTTTTTTGTATTTCTTTGTGAAATATTTTAAGCTCATGTTGAGCCACTTGGTGGTGTTGATGTAGATGCTTCTGTCATAATGTGCCATTGATTACCTGCTTGAAGAAGCTACTTTGCCAAGATATGCACATTTGAATACAAATTTTGAGATTCCTGATCTACTTTGTTGATATCGGAGATAAGTTTGTCTTTGTGTGCACATCATGATAGAGTGCTTTCTGAATGCTTATGATGAAGGGTCATTTCCAACACATGGTCAATGTGAGAATTGGATATCATGCACAGAGGCATGGATGGAGTGCTTTTAGGAATAGAAGGATTGGTTGACAGGTTGGAACCTTTGATTCTCCAAACTTGGGAAGATGAGCAATGGTGGGTGGACACGAAAGTGTGCATGGAATTAGGACCAACTGCTTGATATACTTTGTACGTTGTTTGAAAAGCCTTCTTTTTATTTTGTGGACATCTTTGATGGATAATTTTCCCATTTTTATTTTTCCCCATAGTTTCTTTGACTAATGGAGTTTGATAGGGATAATATTTCTTTGTATTCTTTGGTATCCACTTGTATTTGATTTGTCCTTCATGATTTGCTTCTTTTGATTTGATAATGTTCTTCTTGCTTTGATTCGTATCTTTCTTTTGATGTTGGTCTTGATTCTTGGATGGGGTGATGGGCAGATGGAGATTCGTGACATGGTTGGTTGTAGTATTAGCATCAATTTCATCATACGGATTCTTTGAGCTCCTTATGTTAACGTTTGTTTGAGATATAGTTTCCCCTAGTATGGTGGTAGTAGCACCTTTTTCTTTGATTCTTCCTATTTTAAGATGTCTTGTTTAGTATGCATTCTCTAATAAATGACGACTATAGATGAGGTTATTGGAATTTGTTGTTCTGCTAACTCTGAAATATCGTATTCTATCTTACCTGTTTCCTTGAGTGGACAATGCTGGATATCTTCATACATGGTGTCCTCAGTCTGAATTTGGGATATATCTGATCTTGATGTTGACAACCTAGTTTGGCTATGTGAATCAATAACCTTCTCTTTTTGTGTAATAATGTTAGGAGTAAGGGAATCCTATTCTAAATGAAGATAATCTACATGTCCATCCAAAGAAAGCATCTCATGGGTAGATGGAGGAGTATGTGCTATGAGGATGTGATAATCATTTGTGACATCTTGTATAGATAGGAGAGTATCCATTAGATCATTGTAGTATCTTGGAGATACAAATTCTTGATCTTGATTAATTTTGGAATTGCTTTTGAAATGCTTTGGATCAAGTTCTTGACATGGGTCAATTTCAAAGGATGGATTGCTTACAAAGGGTTCTTGGACATCATCATTTGGCATGGGAAATGGCTCAATATCCTCTTGATCTTTGAGTGGAATTGGATCAAATGTTGAGTTGAGGATCCCTTTAGTAGCTGTAACCATGAGGTCAAAGGATGTCAATATGTTTTGGAAAGGACAATTGCTAGAATTTGGTGAAAGATGTTGATCATACTTTGGGATAAATTCTTGAGATATGTCCTCTAACTCTTTAAGTGATGTAGAGACATTTTCAACGTGATCATTGGTTGATGGGTCATGGATTATGCCAGTAGGATCAAATAATTCTAACACTCCTTGAAATAGATCATTGCCAAATATTGTTGAGGGATTTTGATCACGACTAAAAAATGACTCTTGATGCATGTTGATTTGATCATCGGATGAGTTAGAAACATCTTCAAGGTGCTCATTGATGGATAGATCTTGATCATCATTTTCAACAATTATGGTGGAGTGATTTTCAATGCCATCGCTATTGGTTGAATCTTCATCATTGTCCTTAATAGTTATTATTTTTTGATCAATAAGGTCTTGGATGAGATTTTTGAGTCGAACACAATTTGATGTTGTGTCCCTTTATTTTGTGAAAATCACAACGGTGCTTCTCATTATACCCTAGTGGTTTAACTTGGGGATCTTGATAATTCTCATAAACAAGGATTTTGATGAGATTTTCTTGTACCAACTATTGCATAACTGATTCGATTGGTTCCCCAAGTGGTGTGTATTTTTGTTTGTTACCTTGTGATATTTTTACTTTAAATTGACCTTGTGGTGATTGATTTTGGAGATGTGATTGATCTTCGAGATGTGGTGATTGGGTTTGTTGTTGATGTTGTTGATCTTGATATCCAACCTCTTGACATTGGAGATATTGTTCTTGATGTGGTTGTGGACACAACCCAATGCTTTGATGACATGGTTTAACCAATGGAAGAGTGTATTGATTTTGGGGTGGAGATGTCTCTTGGTGCAATGAATCAACTATTTTGGTAAGTGTAGCAATTTTATCTCACCAAATTTGATCTTGACACCCTTGATATAGTTGATTTGGTTTTTTTTTGAAGCATATTTGGAATGTATACTTGTGGTGTTTGTATGGGATCATGGAAAAATTGACTTTGGACAATGTTCTAATTTGGGATGATGTTTAGATATGGCATGATAGGTTGAAATTGAACATTGTTGTGGTTGGAAATCACATTGCCTTGATTTAGGTAACTTTGATTTTGCATGGTGTTACCTTGACTTGGATCAATAAATGGAGTCATTATCATTTTTTTGTACTTTGAACAACATTTGTATGATTCACAAACATATCTATCCAAAAGTTTACCAAGTGTGTATTCAAAATATTCATGTTTGGTAAAGTTGTACTTGGTATATTCACATTTGGCATGTATGGATTTGGTGGGATAATGTTGTTTTGGTGATGGGATAATGTTGTTTTGGTGATAATTTAACTAAGTGTATGAGGAAGTATTCATCCACACACACACTTGGTCAAACAAGATGATTTTGATTTTGATTTGAAAGGATTTTCCAAAAATCTAGTATGAATGATTTTTCCAATGGTTTCAAAAGTTGTTTGTGAGATGGGATTTGATTGATGTTTGAGATGGATGAAATGATTGGTTGTTTTGATCCTAAATGAACCTAAGAAGAACCTTGTTTATAAGAGAAAGATAGTGAAGAACATGCTTTTTCCTAAGAGTACTTCAAACCAAAAGATCAATGTTTGCTCAAAAGACCATAAGACAAAAGATAACCAAGCACATGTGTGGGGTTCAATTGATTTTATCTTGATTAATGAATTGCTTTTACTACAAACACTTTCTTGCTTTAGCTTTTCAAACTAAACGTCTAATGTCCTAATTTATTCTCATCCCACAAAGTCCATTATGTGGAAATCAAGAAAATCAAGGCAATAGTTCCCTAATGTTGACTTTAGTGAGAGAAAATTGAGATATAAATCCAAATACTTATAAGCCTCTAAGGATGAAATCCCTAGGGAAAGCAATAGCACTTATATTTTTCAAAGGTATTTGCTCCTCCTAAAGGGTTTAAAATTTGATGTTCATGTTGAATGTTTTTTTTCCAATGTTTTAGATCCAAGCAAAGTGTTTTGATTCTAAAAATGCACAACCCTATGGATAGTCAAGAGACAGTATTTGTTGAGTTCCCACTTGGGTAAATCCAGCTACGCCTACTCTTAGCAAATGATTAGATGCTTGACCACACTGAATCCCCTCCAAGTCACACACTTCTTGGGTTAGCCAAACATCTGTACCCATGAAACTCCCATGGCATACATCTCATCTTTATTAAGAGCCATAAAAATTTGGGACGACTTCAGAATGACCGTTATTGCACCAACAAATAGATAAGGATTTGGGATTCTAAACAAAAGGTTCTATTATAGGAATTCCATTCATAAGGATCATCCATACGAAAGAGATCATTGCTGCCCTTCTTGTTGGAACAATCCTCGTGATACTTGAACTTTCCTCAAGTACCCGCACTTATATATAGGGTGGAAGTCGCTTGGCTTTAGCATGTTCCTAGTTGGGTCGTTCCTTGGGGTGATTACTTTTTCCCACTAGGCAGGCCCTCTAAGGGTAAACAAAAATGAGCAAAAAAATCAGTAGTACGATCAATCTTTGTTTAGAAACAAAGAGAGAACACACACAATATACTCCACTCACACTAGCAAGATTTGTTCAATTTTAAGAATCCAAATTGAAATATGGAGGCAATCTTTTATATAACTTAATCTCACCAAAAGGACTTTTGATTCTCAAGATCACCGTGAGATGCGAGAGAAGTGCATACACCCTTTCAAATGAGATTACTTTGTAAAAAATATTACAAAACACAAAGGACACATGTTTATTTTAACCTTCAAAGCAAAAATGGATTCTTTTTAAGCACCAAAATTGAAATGCAACATTTGCTTGTTCAATTGTTAAGCTCAAAACAAAATGTAGTAAGTTGCTAAAGTTCTTTTTAATCCCTTTATTTTGTTCTTTTTGATGAAAGAGCATCCTTGGTTCTTGGCAATCTTGCATCAACCAAAAATATTTTCTTTCAATTTTGTTCTTGTTTTGTTCTTTCTTAGTTCATGTTGGTGAATTCATCATCTTTTTTCACTAGATCTTGTGGATCTTGGATTACATCATCTACATGTTCATTTTCCTTGTTCTAAGATTTCAGTGTGATTGGACCTTTTTCCGGCAAGTTATTGCTTCTAGAATTCTTGACAGTTTCTTGAACCGACACCAATATAATTTCAAACTTTTTGGTCAGTTTGTTCATTTTGGACCATCCCCATGACTTGCAGATCTTAATGGTGTGACTTTAATTGTTTCGTGGAATCTCCTCGACCTTCAGTATAGGTTTGCAGTTCATCTTATGCACCTGTTGATGAGTAATTCAAATTTGAGGCTGACCTATTCACGCGCACATTACATTTTCTTTCCGTGGTGAATGTGATGATCTTTGGCTGATGTGGATGTTTCTAAAATTGTAGATATAGTATAAAGCTTGTAATCAATCATTATAATAGGAAATGGAGTTAGTAGTTTATTAAGTGGATTAAGATTGATTTGAATTGTATGAATTCAACTTGCATATGGGATCATGTTAGTATGTTGTGTATTTGATCTGGCTTGTGAGCCGAATTTGTAAGCCTGGATGTTACTGGCTAAATGTAACTGAGATTTTTGTTAATGAGAAAATTTGCATATGCATTTTCCTCCATATTATATGTTTCTTTCATTGTGTTACTCTTGTTGCATGGTCCAGATTGTTCTCTTTGAGGACCCTCCTACTGTGGTTGTACTAGATTTGGTATCAGAGCGAGATTCATTCCTTGTGATATTGTCAGAATTTGTGAAGTCCTGTTGAAGATTTGTTGTGGGGTGGAAGATTGACGATTTGACTTGCAGCTGTAGAGAGCTTGTGTAAAGATGGTGGGAAGGAGAAATGGTAGAAATGGAGCGCATGGAAATGTAGACCAAGCTGTGATGGAGATGTTGAGAGGAATTGCTGCTAGACTAGATGTAGTTGAAACGACCCAAAGGAGAGGTTGAATAGTTGATGATGTGAGTGATGAATAAGTAGAAGTACAAGAAGAAAGAGGAAGAGATGAGAAACTTGGCCTAGATTAGGGGGAAGAGAGGTTCATAAGAGACCTAACTAAAGTGAATACAAGACCACATTTCAATCCACTAGATTATAATGGTAAGTTGGATTTAGATGTATTGTTAGATTGGATCATAGAGATGGAAAAGTATTTTGAATTTGAAGGTACCTCTGAAGATAAAAAGGTGAATTTTGCTTGTACAAAGTTGAGAGGACATGCATCCCTTTGGTGGGAACATTTGCAGATAGATAGGTAGAGAAGAGGAAAAGAAAAGATAAAGTCATGGGATCAGATGGTGAATAAGTTGAAGTCAAAGTTTATGCCCACAAATTATCAGATTAGCTTGTCCAAGAAGTTGTAAAATTTGAAGTAGAAAGAGTCTAGTGTGACAGAGTATACCGAATAATTCTATAAGTTGAATATCAAATCTGGACATTCGAAGGATGAGATTAAGAAAGTAGCCAGATATGTGAATGGTTTGAGGTCATCTATATAGGATGAAATCAGTTTGATCAAGTTGCAGAGTGTGGAAGAGACATATCAGTGTGCCCTAAAAGGAAAAGAGAAGTTGAATACAAGACATGAGAAGAGACAAAGAGGAAGAGGTGGAAGATTTCAAAGAGAAAGAACTTTTACTGGAGGAGGAAGAGGATCTTTTCTAGATTAAAATAAGGATGAGGAGATTAGTAAAAATGAAAATTCATACCAGAGAGGTGATGAAAATTCTTATAGAAGAGGAGGTTATGGTGGTTACCAAAATGAAGGTTATAGAAGAGATGATAGAGGACAGGAGAAAAGGATATTCAAAAGAACCTATTATAAATATCATGGAGAAGGACATAGAGCATTTGAATGTAATAAGGGAGAGACAAGCAGGAAGACAAAGAAAAATAAGAGAACAACCTTTTTTGAGGAGGATCATGCTGGATCATCTAGTAAACCTGAAGATGGAGAAGTGTTGGTGAATAGGAGAGTATTATGTCAAAGTGAGTTGGAGAAAGAGCCATTACAGAGAAAAAATTTGTTTTGGACTAGATGCAAGGTGAATGGTAAATGTTGCAAAGTGATTGTTGATAGTGGAAGTTTGGAGGACCTAGTTTCTGAAGAGATGGTGACTAAATTGAAGTTGGAAAGGTTGAAACACCTGAAGCCCTATCAGATTGCTTGGATTCAAGATGAGCATAAGATACTAGTAAGTGAACAATGTTTGGTGAAATTAAAGATAGGAAATTATCATGATGAAGTTTTGTGTGATATCATGCCTATGGATATATGCCATGTTTTGTTGGGAAGACCTTGGTAGTATGATAGACAAGCTATTCATGATGGGAAGAAGAACATATACACCATTGTTGCTAATGGGATGAAGCAGATTTTGTTGCCATTGGAAGATGTTCCTATAGTTGAAGTTTGTACGAATACTAGAGTTTGTTTGGTTGATGGAAGGAGATTCCTTGATGGATTAAGACATGAGAATGTGTGTTATGCCTTGGTGCCTAAGAAGGATGAAGACTTGAAGCATGTGGAAGAACACCTGGAAGAGATAAAAGAGATACTGACTGAATATGAGGAGATCATTTCAAATAATGTACTTGATGGATTTCCACTTGTGAGGAGTATTAGTCATTGTATGGATCTTATTCCTAGAGCTAGTTTTCCTAACAAAGAAGCACACCAGATGACACCAATAGACAATGAAGATTTGAATAGAAAAGTGCAATAATTGTTGAAGAAAGGTTTGATCAAAGAAAGCTTAAGTCCATGTGCAATACTTGTGCTAGCACCTAAGAAGGATGGAGAATGGAGAATGTGTACAAATTCTAGAGCCATAAACAAGATCACGGTGAAGTATAGATTTCCTTTGCCCTAGATGGATGACATTATGGATTGCTTGAGTGGAGCTGAGTACTTTACAAAGATAGATTTGAAGAGTGGATATCATCATATCAAAATCAGAGAAGTAGATGAGTGGAAAACAACATTCAAGACAAATGAAGGATTGTATTAGTGGTTGGTTATGCCTTTTGGATTGAAAAATGAACCAAATACTTTCATGAGGTTGATGAATGAGGTATTGAAGAAATTATTGGGTAAGTTTGTGATTGTTTACGTGGATGACATCTTGATTTTCAGTAAGAGTAGAGAAAAAAATTTGTCACATATCAGACAAGTCTTGTAAAGGTTGAAAGAGGACCAGTTGTTGATAAACATTAAGAAGTGTAGTTTCATGAAGGAGGAATTGGTATATCTAGGATTTGTGATATCTATGGATGGATTGACGATGAACCCTGAGAAGGTGAAAGCAATTGTGGAGTGGCCTACACTAGATAGCATTGGAGAGGTAAGATCATTTCATGGATTGGCTAGTTTCTATATGAAGTTCATTAGAAATTTTAGTTCTATTTGCAGTCCTGTGACAAAAGCAATGAGAGGAGATAGGAAGGATTTTAGATGGACGTCTAGAGCAGACCAAAGTTTTGAGTTGTTGAAGTAGAAGGTGACTGAGCAATCTATGTTGGCTTTACCATATTTCAATAAGGTATTTCAAGTAGACTATGATGCAAGTGGAAATACAATTGGAGCAATGTTGAGTCAAGAGGGAAGACTTGTAGCCTATTTCAGTGAGAATTTGAATGATGCTAGGAGAAGATATTCAGTGTATGATAAAGAATTTTATGCCATAGTTCAAGCCTTGAAGAAGTGGAGGCATTACTTGTTTCCTAAAGAGTTTGTGTTGTATACGAATCATCAAGCATTGCAATATTTGAATAGTCAGGGTAAGTTGAATTAGAGACACATGAGATGGGTAGAGTTCTTATAGAGTTATACTTTTGTTTTGAAACATAAGAGTGGGAAGTCAAATAGAGTTGCTGATGCTTTGATTAGGAGAAGGAATTTACTGACAGAGATGAGAGTGGAGGTATTAGGTTTTGATGAATTGAAGAACTTGTATGAAGTAGACCTAAGTTTTGTAGAACCGTGGAGAGATTGTAAAGAACCGGTTTTGGAGGATTGAAGTTAGTGGTTGGATTATTTCATTCAGAAGGACATGTTGTTCAGAGGAAATCAATTGTGTATACCCTAAAGTTCAATGAGGGATAACTTGGTAAATGGGAAGCATAGTGGGGGAATACCAAGACACTTTAGAGTTGATAATACAATGGATTTGATGAGTGAAAATTTATTTTTTCCATAGATTCATAAGGATGTTAGGAAATTTGTGTAGAGTTGTAGAGTTTGTCAAGTTACAAAAGGGAGTAGTCAAAATGTTGAATTGTATAAACCTTTGACAGTTCCAGAGAGACCTTGGGAGGATATCAGTATGGATTACATACTTGGTTTACCAAGGTCACAAAGGGATAATGATTCTATATTTTTGGTGGTAGATAGATTTTCTAAGATGACACATTTCATACCTTGTAGGAAGAGAACAAATGCACATGTAGCAGATTTGTTTTTCAAAGAGATGGTTAGATCACATGGGTTACTTAGAAGTATTGTTTCAATAAAAGATGTGAAGTTTGTTGGTTAATTTTGGAGGACACTTTGGAAAAAGTTGAAGAGAGATTTGAAGTTCAGTTCTACTTTTCACCTATAAATAGATGGATAGACAGAAGTTGTAAACATGATTTTAGGGAATTTGTTGAGATGCTTGGTTGGAGAGAAGAATGGAAGTTGGGATTTAGTCCTTGCACAAGTAGAGTTTGCTTACAATAATTCAGTGAACAAGAGTACAAGAAAGATACCTTTTGAGATTGTTACTGGAGTTCATCCTAGAGGTATATCATAATTGAGAGACATCAGTATGGAAGATAAGAGGAGTGCCAAAGTAGAGGAATTTTTAGAACATATGAAGAAAGTGCATATTCAAGTGAAACAACAATTGGAAGACATGAACTGAAAGTATAAGGAGAAAGAAAATGAAAAGAGGAGACATAAGGAATTCAAAGTTGGAAATGAAGTGATGGTATATTTTAGGAAGGAGAGATTTCCAGTTGGTACATACAATAAGTTGAAGATGAGGAAGTTTGGACCTTGTAAGATCTTGAAGAAATTTGATTATGGAAATGCATACGAAGTGGAGTTACCAAAAGGTATGGGTATATCATCTATATTCAACATTGCAGATCTATATCAGTATCATGAAGCAGAATTCACTAAAGAAAATAAAGTAGATTTGGAAAATCAATTTCCTAAACAAAAATCAGATGAGATTGAAGAGATTTTGGAAGTCAGAGATGGGAGGAAGACTCATGGAAGACAACACAAATAATATCTTGTGAAAGGGAAAGGTAGACCAGTTGAGGATTCTTCTTGGATTTCTCAGGCTAAGATAGACTGTATTGGTTTCCTTGTAGCCCCAACAAAGTGAGGGACTCAATTTTCAATAAACCCAGATGTCTGATGCAGGAGCATTCTTGGTTCTTGGCAATCTTGCATCAACCAAAAATATTTTCTTTTAGTTTTGTTCTTGTTTTGTTCTTTCTCAGTTCATGTTGGTGGATTCATCATCTTTTCCCACTAGACCTTGTGGATCTTGGATTACATCATCTACATGTTCATTTTACCTGTTCCAAGATTTGATTGTGATTGGACCTTTTTCTAGCAAGTTATTGCTTCCAGAATTTGTAACAATTTTTTGAACTGACATCAGTATAATTTCAAACTTTTCGGCTAGTTCAATCATTGTGGACCATCCTTGTGACTTGCAGATCTTAATGGTGTGACTTTAATTATTCCATGGAGTGTCCCCAACCTTTAGCATAGGTCCAGACTTCATCTTATGCACCTATTGATGAGTAATTCAAATTTGAGGCCGATTTATTCATTTGCACATTACATTTTCTTTCCTTGGTGAATGTGATGATCTTTGGCTGACACAGATGTTTCCAGAATTGCGGATATAGCATAATCTTGTAATCGATCATTAGAATAGGCAGTAGAGTTAGTAGTTGATTAAGTGGATTAAGACTGATCCGAATTGTATGAATTTAGCTTGCATATGGGAGAATGTTAGTATGTTGTGTATTTGATCAAGCCTGTGAGTTGAATTTGTAAGCCCAGATGTTGCTGGCTGAATGTAATTGAGATTTCTATTAATGAGAAAATTTGCATCTGTATTTGCCTCCATATTCTGTGTCACTTTCATTGTGTTACTCTTGCTACATGGTCTAGATTCTTCTCTTTGAGGAGCCTCCTACCATGGTTGCACCACTTTTTAAGCCCAGGAAAAAATTATTGAGTCCTAAAAAGATTGAATATGAAAAAGTACTTAGAAGTGGGATTATAATAGCTCCCCAAAGTGTTTAAAAACACTTGATACAATCATGTGATAATGATTTTTCTTTCACTTCAATGCTCCATGATCCTTTAAAACCTGCAATACAAGCTCCAAATGTTAGATGAAATCAAGAAACAAGAATATATGAGGGTTAGATATATGATTAAGCATAAAACCCTAAAATTTAGACCAAGTTTCATTATGATTTGACATTAGGTAAAAATTTGAAAAATTTATCTCTATTAAAGTTGAGAAACACCTACACCATTGGATAGCTTATGAAATTCTACCCCACTTCAAAAAAAATGCTCTAAAAAAGACCAAATATGACCAAGATATGACCATTTTAAGATTGAGTGAAAAAGCAAGAAAGCAAAGGCGACACCATTTAAAACATAAAGGTAGGAATGTTGTTTGAGTGCAACTAGCAACGCTGTTTAAGGATTTGAGTGACACTCTGGTGAAACTAGCGGCGTTGTTTGGAAAAATAGAGACTGCATATGCGTTGCTATTTCCTCTAGCGATGCTGTTTGGAAAAACAGAGACCGCATATGCATCGCTATTTCCTCCAACATCGCTGTTTGACCTAGAAAGACAAAAACATCAAAAATGACATAAATGGCCAAAAAAATGTGTTAATTTTGAGATTTATGTCCTCCCTCTAGTGCTAAAATGTGAATGGTGATCCTAGACTTGTACAAACACAAAGAACAAACACATTATTAGTCCAATATGCAAGTTAGAAACAACATTCCCCATGAAATTCATTTGAAACATGAAAACAAAAAATAAGTGAAGAACACAAGTAAAAAAAGTTATTAAATCCTATTTTAATGTTCAAACTCTCAATCCCATGGGGGAATTGTTGCCATTTTGATGTGGAAAATGGCCCTTTCCCAATTCCTTGCAAGCTTGATGATCAATGGTGAATATTTGATGCTCCTTGATGAAATTTTTCCATAATCTAGCTATGAACGATGAAATGTGGATGAAAATGGATAAAAATTCCTAAGATTGTGGATCCAAATGAGCATGGTGATCTTACATGGATTGTGGATGATCAATACAATAGATAAGCTCTCTATTTATAGAAAAGAAGGATGGACGATTGAAGAATAGGATGAATGTGGGATTAAAGATGGACGAATGACATTGTGCTACTTATCAAGATGCTAATGGAAGGAGGTTGAGCACATTTTGATCAATGTGCATTCATTTAAAATTTGAATTTGAAGAAGTGACCAGGGATAACTTTAAGAAACCGCCCCTCACTGAAGGTGTAAAATCTTGGCGAATCTTTCCTTTTATTTGAAAAAATATATTAATTTTCTTGGTGAATCTATGCGCAATATTAAAAAAATATGTAAAATCTTGGTGAATCTTAATAAATAATTGGTAAAAACAATAATCGTAGTGGTGAATCCTAGTGAATAATCACTAAAAATATTAATTACAATGGTGAATCTCCCCTTTAAAAATTTGCATAGTTGGTCGGCGCAATTCCCCCATATATTTTTTTATCTTTTGTAATATTGAAGTAGGGGCCCGAGGGTGACAACGATCGGTGGAGTCAAGGGGCAGCACCCCTTGCGGGGGTCAAGGGGGAAGAGCCCACTTGTGGGGGGTCGAGGGTGCAACGCATGGATTAGCTTTTTAAAAATTCACTATCGAAATCACATTGGAGCACACATGGATTAATTATTTTTTTAAAATATCACTCTAAAATTAAGACTAAATGAAAAGTGAATTTTTTACCATTGATTAGCTTTTTAATCAAACGGCTGTAGGTTGATTCTGTGCCCTAATAGACATGTTCCTTTTAAAAGGCTTATTGACTCCCGAAATTTGTTTTGGCTTGATTTCGCGCCCTAATATGCATGTTCCTTTTAAAAGGCTTGTTGAGGCCCATAAATTGTTTTGGTCCACATGATTAAACCTAATCATGTGGACCAAAATAATTTTCAGGCCTCAGCAAGCCTTTTAAAAGGCATGCGCGTATTAGGGCACGTAATCAACTTGCAACCATTTGATTAAAATGATAATCAATCATTTGATGACAATAAATTAGAGCCCTATTCAAGGCTAAAATATCCCTAAAATTAAATGGTAATTAATTATTGTGGCAATATTGCCCCAAAATTAATGGTAGTAATATAATATTATTGGCGAATTTAATTAATATTTGTAATTATAGTATAAACTACTGGCGAATCGATTCCAATGATGCATCATTTACATAGGTGAATTAATCGAGAAGAAATTATTTTTTTGTAAAAACTTGGCAATTCTACATCGTTTTTAGCTTGTACTATTCGCCATTTTTGGAGGTCTCGATTTTAATTATTCACCAATTGGCGAAGATTCACCCCTAAATTTTTCCCTAGAAGTGACATGTTTAGGGGGGATGTAAGAAGAGTTAAATGTCACTTGGCTCAAGGAAAAGGACATGTATGAGGCTTTTAATGCCTTGTTGGAGAGGAAAAGTCTTTTTGGGAGGGAGATTTGAAATGGAGGAATATTCCACTTGAGGTGCCTTTTTGAATGAAAAAGGAAGATTTAA
The DNA here is from genome assembly GCA_007258455.2 of Sequoia sempervirens. Classification (NCBI taxonomy): domain Eukaryota; kingdom Viridiplantae; phylum Streptophyta; class Pinopsida; order Cupressales; family Cupressaceae; genus Sequoia; species Sequoia sempervirens. The sequence goes on from VDFB02105785.1 coordinate 525,144,990, forward strand.
TAAATTAAATAAATTGATTTATTGTGCAAGTTGCAAAAGCTAGAGGATTTGATGGATTAGTGTTAGCATTAATCCTAATTTGATTAATTTTGATGAAGATTAGCTAATTTGACGATTTGACTTTGATTTTAGGATTTAAATAAATCAAAATGAGAGGAATAATGATTTTAGACTTAATTAAACAAAGCTTGATTTATTTAATTAAAGAGGATGGTGTTAGATTTAAATCAAATAAAGATAGATTTATTTAATTTAAATGAGATGAATTTAGAGATTAATTAATTAAATAAAATGAATTACTTAATTAAAAGAGGGACTATTGAATTAATTAAATAAAATGATTTATTTAATTAATAGGAGATGATGACTTAATCAGATAAAATTGACTTATTTAATTAAAAGATGAAATATGATGAATTTAATCAAATAAAAATTATTCAATTAAATGGTCAGCAAAGGAGATGATTTAGGATGAACTGGTGTTAGTAAATCAAGATCAAATGCATGGGATCAATCTGCATATTTTCCGTGTCTACACAAAGAACACTTAAATTAGATCTGCAATCTTATAGTTTTACAAAGTTTTAAGCTACATAATTATCTCTATTTTCAACATTTGGTATTAGAGCTAATGATTGGGTAGAGTTTGGGATGCCTTTCTCATAAAAGTTTGAAGGTGTTTTGGCTGTAGTGGGAGCTTTTACTATTGTGTTATTGCTGATTTGTAAAAGCAGTGTTACACTGAGTTCTAATTCTCATTTAGATATTGAAAGATTCAATGGATCTAGTTATGAGATGTGAAAACTAAAAATGGAGGATCTCCTTGAAGAGAGAGATCAGTGGTTAGCTGTTTGTAATGAGACAAAGTCACCTATAATGATGTTAGATGAGGATTGGGCTAAGCTTGATAATAAGGAAAAAGGGACCATAATATTATGTCTTGTTGATGTTGTTCTCTTGAATGTTTTAGATTAAACTACCGCATATAAACTGTGGAAGAGGATAGGTGATATTTATCAAACCAAAAGTCTTACTAATAAGTTGTATCTAAAAAGACAATTGTATTATTTAAAGATGAAAGATGGTGATTCTGTTGCACATCATTTAAATATTTTTAATTTGATTCTAAGTCAGTTAGCATCTATAGATGTAAAGATAGAAGATGAAGATAAATGCATTTTGTTACTTTTTTCTTTACTAGAATCTTGGGAAAATCTAATTGTTGCTATCAGTGGTAAAGGTGTAGATCCTAAGATGGACAATATAATTCCTACTCTCCTATCAGAGGAGATGAGGAGGAAAGTCTAAAACAGGATCCCAATATGCCTTGTTTGTAAGAGGTAGGCCTAAGGAAAGGGAACCTAAGGGAGACAAGAAAGGAAAGGGTAAGTCCAAAGGACGGTCTAAAACCCCTGGTAAGAGTAAGGTAAAGTGTTGGAATTGTGGGAAGCCTGGACATGTAAAGAAGGATTGTAAGAACAAGAAAAAGAGTTTTGATGCTTCTACAAAGAAATATTTAGATGAAAGTAATGATGTATTGGTCATTTCATCTAATATTGTTTGTGATAACTCTTGGCTTATTGATTCAGGTTGCTCCTATCATATGAATCCTAACAAGGAGTGGTTCACTAAGTATAATACATATGATGGAGGGAATGTCTTCTGTGGAGATAATAGCACAACAAAGGTTTTGGGAAAAGGAGAGGTAAAATTGTGTTTCAATGATGGTAGGGTTAAGATGCTTAATGAGGTTTTTCATATTCTAGGACTTGCTAGAAATCTACTTTCTATATCTAAGTTCAATGATTCTAGAATGCATGTGACATTTGACAAGGGTGCTTGTAGATTGGTGAAAGGGAATATGGTGGTTGCTAAAGGATCTCAGATTGGGACTTTGTTTAAGCTTAATACCTCAAATTTGAATAAATTAGAAAATGTAAATGAAGCTGAAAATACATGTATGTTGTGGCACCATAGATTGGGCCACATTGGTGAAAATGGTCTTAGGACCATTATTAATAAGAAGTTGGTTGACGGTATTCCTGATTATAATATTAGAAAAAATGATTTTTGTGAGCATTGTGTGTTTGGAAAACAATCTAGATCTTCATTTCCTAATGGAACAAATAAATCTAAAATATTATTAGAGATTATTCATTTAGATGCAATGGGCCTTGTGGATATTGACTCTATTGGAAAATCTAGATATTATGTCACATTTATTGATGATGTCTCAAGATACACTTGTATCTATTTTATGCATAACAAATCTGATGTGTTTAATAAGTTTAAAGAATTTAAGGCTTTGGTTGAGAAATAATCAGATCATAAGATAAAAGTGTTGAGCTCAGATAATGGTGGTGAATATTGGTCTAGGGAATTTGATGATTATTGTAATAATGTAGTAATTGTGAGACAAATAAACTACTCCATATACAACTCAACAAAATGGAGTAGCATAAAGGATGAACCGAACCTTAATGGAAAGAGCTAGGCATATGTTAAGTAGTGCTAAGCTAGATTAGTACCTTTGGGCCGAGGCTGTAAGTACTTGTTATTTAATCAATAGATCTCCTAGTTCATCTATTGAAGATAAAACTCCTTATGAAATGTGGTTAGGTAGGAAACCTAGTGTTGCACATTTAAGGATCTTTGGTTGTGAGGATTTTGTTCATGTGCCTAAAGAAAACTAGTCTAAGTTGGATCCAAAAGAACATAAATGCATATTCATAGGTTATCGTGAAAATGTAAAAGGTTACAAGCTTTGGAATCCTCTAAACCAAAAAATTTCTTTATCTAGAGATGTGATTTTGAGGGAATTTAGATCTTATTCAAGAGAAGAACAACCAAAGGAGAAGGATACTTCTCCTACAGTGCATTTTGAGATAAATACTGAGAAGCATGAAGATGCACATGTTGAAGAACAATTGGATGGATTGGATGAGGAGAGTTCATAGAGTTCTTTTGAGATAGATGCTCATGATGAGCATATTGAAGAACAAGAAGAACCCCCTTTGAGAAGATCCACAAGACAAAAAAATCCCATTAATAGGTATAGACCACCTGATTTCCATATTGTATATCTGCTTTGATGAGTACTAATGATGAACCTAGATCTTATAGGGAAGCTTTATCTTCATATGAGAACAAGCTTTGGTCACAAGCTATGCATTAGGAAATGGATTCCTTGGATACTTGTGACACATGGGATCTTGAGAGTTTTACCAAAGGAAGAAAGGACATTGGTTGTAAATGGATCTCTAAAAAGAAAATTGGAGTAGATGGTAATCTCGAAAGGTACAAGGGTATATTAGTAGCCAAGGGATACTCCTAGAGAGAGGGAGTTGAATTTAATGAAATCTTCTCTCCTGTTGCTAAATTAACTTCTATTAGATTCTTTTTATCTATTATTGTTGCTTATGATTTTGAGATAGAGCAAGTGGAAGTGAAAACTACTTTTTTTGCATGGGGATCTTGATGAGGAGATTTATACGAGGCAACCTGATGGTTTTGTTGTAAAAGGAAAAGAAGAATTGGTTTTCAAGTTAAAGAGATATTTATATGGATTGAAATAGTCACCAAGAATGTGGTACCATAAGTTTGATGTTTTTGCATTAAAAATTGGTTATGTTAGGAGCGAGAAAGATCATTGTGTTTACATAAAAGTTATTGATGATCAAATTTTAATTATTATATTATATGTTGATGACATGTTTATTGGTAACAACAAGGTAATGATCAAAGAATTGAAAGAAAAACTCTCTAGCACATTTGAGATGAAAGATCTAAGGGCTATAAAATATATCATTGGTATGGAGATCAACAAAGATAGAGGTAACATAAAGCTTTTCTTAAGTTAGAGCAACTATGTTGATACTATTTTGAAACAATTTAACATGCAGGATAGTAAACCAATTAATATTCCTTTACTAGTTGGCATGAAGTTAAGTTTAGAAATGAGTGCTAAATATAATTTTGATCATGAGGAAATGTTTGAAATTCCATATGCTAGTGCACTTGGTAGTTTAATTTATGAAATGGTCTGTACAAGACTAGATATAGCCCAAGTAATGGGAGTTCTAAGGAGGTTTATGTCTAACCCTGGTAAAGAACATTGGACTTATGTTAAGAGGATGTTTAGATATTTATGAGGCACTTCTAATTACTATTTGGTTTATCATGGTGCTAATGATATTGATATTATGCACAAATCATTGGACATACAGGGTTTTGTTGATTCAAATTGGGTAGGAGATCTAGACAGTTAGAGGTTGAAATGTGGCTATGTGTTTACTTTGTTTAGAGCTATGGTTAGTTGTAGGAGTAAGAGGTAGCCCATAGTTTCTTTATCCACCACAAAAGCATAGTACATGGCTGCTACACATGCCTCTAAAGAGGTAGTTTGGTTACAAAGACTTGGGAAAGGTATTGGTTTTAATTGCAAGCAAATTAAACTTGAATGTGATAGTCAGAGTGCTATTTGTTTAGCCAAAAATACTATGTATCATGCTCGTACTAAGCATGTTAATGTTCAGTATCACTTTGTGTGAGAAATGGTTGAGAGTGGAAAGGTATTGATTGAGACAGTTGACACTTTGATCAATGCTATTGATTATCTTACGAAACCAATTCCTACAGATAAGTTCTCTTGGTGAAGGAAGGCCATTGGCCTTGAGTCCTGTACTTGATTTATAATAATGATTCCTTGTTTAGAATAATTAAAATTTATAATGTCAAGTGGGAGAATGTTGGGAATAGGATTCCATTTAATTGCAATCCTAAACATATTTCATGTATCTCCTAAGTCCTTGGAAAGTGTTCCCCAACACTAGGATTAGAAAGAGATTAAATTTGAATGAAATGAACATGTAAATTGACATTTGTAATTATTCCTAAATGATAGGAACATGTGAGGGCATCCAAGAAGAGTTCCTAAATGATAGGAACATGTGAGGGCATCCAAGAAGAGTTCCTAAATAATAGGAGCACATGGGTTCCCCACATGGAAGGTGGAACCCACCTTGCTTAAGTTAACTGTTTGGAGAATAGATAACACTTTAGTAATGCATGTATGTTGGAATTGTTGCCTCAATCTCACAAGCTGAAACCTCTGAGAAAGCATGGTTGCTAAGACTGGTGATATGTCTAGCCGACTAGTAGTTGAAACCTTGTTGAAATTATTCAGGTCGTTGTGACCTTGCAGGAGTCTCACCGAATGTTTTTACTTTGGATCCTATCACTGTGACAGTTTGTTCATTGTAACCTCTCACTGCTCGTGGAGATCTCTGGTCGACATGCCATTCTATCATATATCGGGGAGAGTCTTGGGTGTTCTCTATGAGCTCTCAGCGATGTGTTAATGTCTTGCCGACAATCATTGGTTTGAAGTGTTCGGGGAAACTCTCGCCAGAAGGAATACTATCGGTAAGAAGTCTTACCGATGAGGGAATGTCACACCGACAATATTCTCTTGAGGTAACTCAAAGGGCTTTGGGAAGATGTCCCAGCAATTGATGAAGGTCTTGTTGACAGGGACACACTTGGAGGCATCAGGATAACACTAAGGGTTCGCTAAGAACTCTTAGCGGTGGACAGAAGTCTTGCCGACCGTTCGGTGCTCGATGAAACATAAAGTATTCAGAGTAACATCTCGGCGAAAGACAAAAAGTCTTTCCGACTCGATAAGACATGTTTGCTCAGAGTGAAGTCTTGGAAAAAGATGAATTTCTTGCCAACTATTAGGTAGTTCAGTGAAACTTGAGGAGACTTGGCGAAACCTCTTGGTGAACAAAAAAGTCTTGCCAATGGCGAAGTTGAAATCGATGTGACTTGTGAACATCGGTATGAGTCTTGCTAATGAGGAAACTCTTTCCGATAGGAATGCAATGGACGTCAGTGGCTTTGGTATAACTTTGGAACCTTGGTATGATCTCCTGGCAATAGATGATAGTCTCGCTGATGTGAATTCTCATGTCTATGTGACTTATGGAGCTTCGGTATGACATCTCACTGATAGTGATGAGTCATGGCGATAGCTTTCTGGACTTGGTATAATGTCTTGCCGATAGTGAAGACTCTTGGTGATAATAATGATATGGGCTCTATGGCATTGGGGAGACATGGTTAGTGTCTCATCGACATGCGACACAGGTTGAACGCATTTTGACCAAGTGAAGACTGTCTGATGTGGTGCAACTTGAACCAATCAGAGGAGTTGAATGGGAACCATTGTAAGAAAGTTCATTGAGGTAGTTTTGAGAGGAAGCTCGACAGACAGAAATGAAATGAATATAGTCTAGAATAGAAGATGATGCTTAGTTGGATCGTTCGATATAGGTGAGCGATAGAGTGAGGGCCGAGTGGCTAGCTAGAATGCTGAGGCCATGAGGCCGAAATAGAGGAAGTGAGAGGTAGAGTTATGCTGCCGAATTCTCTCTTGATCAAGGATTAAATGCTATGGTTGATCTCTCATGTTGATCTATACTATATACTATGTGAGGGTATTGAAATAGTGCACAGATTGTTTGGTTTGAGAGGTTGATCAGGTAATGTACAGAGGGAGAGTTGGTTACCAGATTATATCCATAATGAACAAGATGTAATCTCTGAAAAGGCTATGAGCCTGAGTTGTATTGTAACCTTCAGTTGTTGAATCATACAATGGCTTGATCTTTGGAGTGTGGGGTTTTTTACCCGAAAGGGTTTTCCCCACGTAAATCTGTGTGTTCTGGTATTCTATTGTATCTTTCATCTGTTAATGGTTCTTCTTCTAGAATTTTTTATTGCATGATGTTGAATTTTACATGTGCTTCTCTCAAGAGGATTAATATGGGAAATAAACTATCTGTTTCTGCTTTAGGACATAGTTGTTTGTGTCTTTGAGGTAGTCTAATTGAAATTGAAGTTACTGAAGGCACTACTATTCTTGGAGATTTCTCGGAGATGCACTAAATTTCCCTTACAATGTAAAGATTCTAGAAGTTAGGGATTGATATTTACATGAGTGGAGTTGAGTCTAGTTTAGTTCAGTTTAGTATCAATTTAGTTCATCTTAGTTCAATTCAGTTCAGTTTAGTTCAGTTATGGTTCAATTATCTTTGTTTCATGTAGTTAGTTTTAGTTGAATGCTAGTTGACTTCATTTGACTTGAGTTGCATGACTAATTAATTTAGTTGCATGACAGATAACAAGTGGACACATTCAGCTTAGTGGGGATGATCAATCTTGCATATTGTTTGCATGAATTGATGAAGATATATGTTTCAGTTAACAAATATTGACTTGGACCCACCTTGGGAACCCAAGTTGGCACATTTGGGTTAACACCTTTTGCATGAAAATATATTTAGAAGGCTAAGTTAAGTGGGCCTCTTCTTGGGTGCCAACTTTGAGGAGAATCTTGGAAGATATTTTCTTGACCAATAATCAGTTACGAGTACAGTTTGGGGTGCCTAAATTGAGGGGACTTTGGTTTTGACTTCATGCTACATGATGGAACTCTACTTGTACAAAATAGGCATAGATTTTTTGAGAGGAGCTTTTTTCTCTTTTTATTGAAAACTCTTTGGAGTTTACAATGCTCATAATTGTCTATTAGTTGCAGCAAGTTGAAGAGAGTTTTATCAGAGTTTATTGCAAGTTGTGAAGAAGAATTGTTGAAGGAAAAAGAGGCATATCAAGCTAAGGATTGATATAGTGTTATTGTAATCTAGTTCTAAGGTTAAATAATACAAGCACTATTGATTCTGGTGGTTGATTTTTTTTCTCAAAAGGGTTTCTCCACATATATGTTGTGTCACTTTTATCTTCTTGTCTTATTCTTGTACAATCTTCTATCTCTTTCTACAATTGGTAAAATTGATCTAAATAGATAATCATACACAAAGGATTTGTAACAAAGAACACTTAAATTAGATCTAGAATCTCATAGTTATACAAAGTTTTAAGCTACATAATTACCTCCATTTTCAATAGATGCTACTCTTGAAGAATCTCCTCTACCTCACAATTTATCTAGCAATCCCCCTTCTTCCCCTTAGCTTGATTTTGGGAAAGCTTGGGAGATAGAGGTTGCTTCTATGGACACCCCTAACCCTTGTATGAATTGTGCCTCCCTAAGGGAGAAAATAGAATAGCTCTATAAAGACACTAATATTCAAAATGACATCCTTAAGTGGTTGTTGACCTAGTTACTCATGGAAAAGGATAAAATCCAAAACCTAGAGACTATTTTTCTAAAGAAGACTAAAGATTATTTAGTTGAGGAGGATGTAGATCACTGTGAGCTGCTAAGATGCATGACTCTAACCTTTGATAGTTTGGTCAATATAGAAAAATATATTGGGGAAATTAAAAATGCTATCAATTCTCTTGAGGAGTGTGCAAGCTTGAGAAATGAGGTTGCCAAACTCCATTACAATCAAGATAAGATCATCCTCAGTTTGTAGGAGATTATTGAATACATCAAGGAAACTATGAAGAATATGGCGATCACAATACAATTGTTTTAATAAGAGCTTAAAAGTTGCCATGATAAGAGAGCCAAGGAGGAAAATTTGGATGCCCCTTACTATCTCTAACAAAAAGGGTAAGACTGTGGAAAAATCAATGCCTACTTTCGAGGACAACATTGGAAAGAAGAATCCAAAAGCCCTATCTTTTCAAGAAATAACTTTAGTTTCTCACCAAGGAGTGGTAGGCCATAAAAAGGCCTCCATCTTCTTGGAGAATAATATTTGGTCCCTTTTGGTTGTTGGTCTTTCAATCTTGTCTTAGTTTTTGTTGATTGGTTTTTTTTTTTTTGTTGTCTTAGCTCTTGTGAGACCCCTCTATTTTTCCTTAATGGTTATTTTGTAATGAGTTCGGGCCCTTCCCAATTTATCTTAATCAAAAAAATTTCTCACACACTTGGATTATTTCATGATACATCAACACTCGGACATAGTTCTTCTTCCTCAATGCTTATTCTTGTTACACATAATAATCTTTCAACAAATAACTTAGTAGCATTTTTCTGAAAATATAATCATATATTCACTTTTTTATCAATTAGAAATGGTAATATAATCTCACGTTATACACAAATATGCTAAAACATACTTTACATCTAACATAAGTCAACAAAGCACTTCCAGTTTTATCACATAACAATAACATCATAGAATCATAAATGTATTGGAAATGAAAGATGTTAGAAGCCTAATCCATAATTTATTTAAAGAGGAACTAAGAGGCATTTTGAGTTTGATGATGATAAACCTAGTATACAAATGCATTTATTTAATAGACTATTTCAATATTTGTTATTCAAATGTATATATTTTGGACTATACATATATATCATTGACTATTTCAGTATTTTCTTTCCATGCATACACATTTTGGACTATGTATGTATATGTATTTAATGCATAGATTGTTGTATTACATGTTATTTACATGGTTAATTTCTAGTTTTCATGATATATGTGTATAAAATTTAGTTTTATATATTTAACTAGGTCATTTGAATTTCAAGAGTATCAAAGTTTTCTTAAAATCACACATCTATTTAATTTAATTGATATTTTAAAAATAAAATTTAAGAAATTCTTTAAAGTAATTTCAAAATTTTAGAGTATTCCTTTTAACATTATTAGATATTCAATTTAAAAATTATATTTGTATGAAGTGCTAATTAGAAGTCAAAATATATAGTCAAAATTATAATTACATGAGTCGTAATTCTAAATTTAAGTCTAATTTACAACTATATGTGTTCTAAGTGAAAGTATTAATTCTAATTCTATGTCAAATCTACAATTAAATATTCCAAACCAATTAGCAATTCATAATTCTAATTTTCTAAGTCAAAATTATAATTACATGAGTCCTAATTGCAAGAGACAAAATTATAATTACATGTGTCCTAGTTGTAATTCAATTCTAATTTTAAAGTTAAAATTATAATTAAACACGAGTCATAATTGTAAGTCTTAATTCTAATTTTCCTGTCAGAATTATGATTACATCAGTCCTAATTCGAGTTCTAAATTAAAATTACAATTACATGAGCCTTAATTTCAAGTTCTAATTCTAATGAAAGTTAAATATACAAAACCAATAAGTTCTCTTAAGTAATGAAAATTGTAGACTATTTGTTTTAACATACATATTCAATTTAAACATTACAAATATAAATAAATTGGCTTCTATAGCTACTACTTATTTGTAATAATAAAAAGTGTAGTACTATTGACATACTATATTTTACTTAAAAAAATCCAATAATAGATATAACATAAATGAATATTTATTTTTAAATATATATACATTAGGAATAGAAAGGGCCAAAAATAGATATAACATAAACATATACCTAATTTTAAACAACTACGTGATAGGAATGGGTATTTGTTCCTAATTTGTATCTAATTTTTAAAGAAAATTCTGTTTCATAATGAATATTCATTTAAAAAAATTCAAACTATACATCTACATATTTTCTTTGGTTTTAGCCATGGAATAGGTTTAGAAATGTAACCGTGAGCCTTAGACATATAAGTACAATCTCATGGTAGTAGCAAGAGTAAAAACTATATTTGACAATGTGGTTGACACCTTTTATATAAATTTTTTTAGATGAAATTAAAACTCATTAAAGATGATGATATCTCATTTTTAAATATGTATTTTTTTAGTTTTGAATATATATTTCTATTTATTAATTAATTTTAAAAAAATGATAATTTTTTTTTTTGACAAAAGACAAATTGCCTATAATATATTATTAATAATTTAGTAATTACATAGAAAGGAGTATGCCCGATGATCAAAATGTTGGCATATCTGAAAGTCTGAATAGTTTCATTATTTCCTTGAGAATAGAGCAACTGGGAACAAAATAATAGAGGGTGCACAAATACATTTCTGTAGCACCATGGCAACCCTTACAAAATCATATGATAACCCATACACATAGTATCACCAGATAATGGAAATCCTTTCAAAACAGTATGAGAACCCATACAAACAATATAACCATATAATAGCAGTGCTTACAAAACAATATGATAATCCTTACAAAATAGTGTTTTAGGATAAGCAGGTAAAAGTGCATCAAACATCATTCTTCCATGCGAGAGTAGCCCATTGAGTTTTCCCCTTGGTTCTCATCTTGTGAAGAACCAACCTGCACAATTGGCACCAAAAGTTGGCCTCCTCTAATGGTTCAATAACTAAGCCCTTAGGGCTGTGACTTAGAGATTAGAGATCTACACTAAGTAGTTATCTTACTCATCATGAAGGTGCATTTCATTGTCAACCCAGGGATGTAAACTTGAAATGGGTCAGCACTGTATGTGCACTAGGTCTCTACTATAGTCATCCTTAAACTAGAAAAGAAATAGTACTGAAGATAAAATGCTGGAAATAAATTAGCATAAACACTGAGCATGAATCAACAACTACACTGAGCATCAACAACTGAATTGGGAATGGATGAAAAAAATAGAAATCTTAGCAAATAGACAAGAAACTACTTTGTTTTCCTTAGCTACAGGAACATTCACAAAATAGAGTTCCAATGGCTATAGGAACAGACAACTGCTAAGGCCGAGACTAGTTACTGAACAAAAAAATAACTATTAAACTAAATGGATGGAATTGTCACCAAGTGGGCCCGCTTGAGTAAGTCTACCTTAAGCTAACTCAGATGCAACAACTCAAAATATCATTTTATTCCTTGAAAACATGATTACAACATATCAACAATATGACTATATTACTTAAACTAAAAATGCAAGTACAATCTCAAAACATCCAACCTTGTGAAAAGGGGCATCTGACCATTATTTATAGAGGGAAAAGCTTCTAATTAACCCTAACTAACCAGACAGTCGACTACAAAAAAATAGGATGTCATTTATTGATAACATAGAAAAGAGAGGGAGGAAGTAATGCATACACCAGATTTAGTCAAAGCAAACTTGCCTCAATGAGGATCCAACACAACACACTTCCTAGATTTTCTCAACTAACAAACATGATCATTTAAAAGGTAGTTACAATCTCCATATGAGCTAGGAATTTCCTTCCATTGGAAGTTTCCCTCCATTGACCTCTTTAATGACCATCTTTTTGACTTCCTTAGCAACTGACTAGCTGGCAGGAACTTCTTCTACTTTGTAGGCTTCATTTATAGCAACATCTTAGTGTGAACCTACATAATGATATTACCACACAAATTTTTTTTGCATATCCATAATTACCTTAAAGTAACATCCATTCAATCACATGTAAAATTAACATAGATAATCCACATAGCATGTTAATATCATCAAAAGTCACAAGGATAAGTTCATGCCCAAGGTTCATAAATCTAGGGAAATAACATGGAGAATGTCAATAACTAGGTGCCAACGTCTATAGTATCAATAGTAAATATATGATAAACCCTATCAAAATTGAGCCATTAATTGGACTCATCATCTCCCTCCAACCTAATGATTTTCTAATCCTCTAGTAGAGGGAGCTCTATTCTTTTACCTTGTCAAAGCTCTGAAGTCACCAATTGCTAACTATCCCAAATCAGTCTTTGTAGTATCTGAATTTGGATCCCAGTAGAACCTCAACTTGTTTTCCAATTTGCTCCACCTTGGCCTTTTTGTAGCTATGTCATACTGATAGTATCTGTAATTTGGTACTGGCCACAATAGAGTAGGTGGTTGGAATTTGTCAATGGAAGCCAATAGTGCTACTTCATCCTTCCAATCTGTATGTACCTAGTACTTCATTTACATGCTACAACATAATTTTGCAAGGAATTGGGTTTGACCTGTTTCAATTGATTGGTCAAACTATTCCATCTCTATGATAGGTACCCCAATACTATTTTCCCTGTAGTATCAACTACCTACTCATATTCTTGGTATGCTTCATCCCTAATAGGCGTGATCCTATTTTTGTAGCTCAGATGGTAAAGAATTATGTGCCATGTATAGTGAATGTATGTAGGGTTATTGGACTCAACTCTGAGAGGCAAGGGGGTATGGAGTTCTCTTTCCCTATATGTTTTAAATTGCTACCCCCAACTAAATTCATTTTGGATCCACGACATAAATTCCCTCAAATGGATATCTCCAATGTATAGTAATGGGTTCTAGCCATGATAATTAGGTACAACATAATTATGCAAGTACAATTCACACAACAGATTTTTAACTTCAAGAGGGGAGGACTGGTAGGATTGGAAAAACTCATGTGGGGTTTCAATAGAAGGGCTTAAACCTGAAATAACCATTGACAACTTGAAGGAAACGTGATGCTCCTTCAAATGTAGTGCATATACTCTTGGAGGAGTTCTACATGCCATAATTTGTGGCACTAGAGCCACCACATTATCTACCTTATCCTTCAAGGTAGCAATCTTTGCATTCTTTCCCTCAATTTCTACATTTTTCTTTTTGACTTCTTCTTGTAGCTTGAGTCTTTCCTTTTTCCATTCCTCCTATTTCTTTTGCATTTCATTCCATAAGTTCAAGGCTACAAGACTCCATGAAAAAGTGGGAGGTTTATGTTTCTCTACCAAGATCTTTCCTTGCATCAACTCATGTTGTTCAAATTGCACCAGTTGTAGTGGTTCTTGTTGTTCATCTTGCTCTGGTTGTAGTGGTTCTTGCTTTTCAACCTGATCTGCAACAACAACAAGCTCTGCTAATCTTATGTTTGCTTGTTCCTCAAAAATGTCTTCCACCTCAACATTTTCCTTCTCCTTAGGAGCTTCTGTCTCCTTCCTAGGTGTTCTTCTGAGTCTAGGGATTATTTTTGGAGGCATATCAGTAGCTGGCTCAGCTAGTTTTGATTTCTTTAGAGGGCTTTTATGTTTCTTAGTAGCTGTAGGAAGATCAGTTTCATCAGATTTCCATTTCCTAGGGCTAAGTTTTTCTTTTTATGATGTTTGCTTCTTGGCCTTCCCTATTCTAATTTTTTCCTCTCTCATTTGTGCTTCCTCTTTTCTAATGGAAACCCTAGTATGAATTGGGGTTTTAGGGAGAACATTGACATTAGGATCTAAGGATGAACTTTCTTCATTGAAATATTCTGATTTAGATGAGCCAATTTCTATTGTTAATTCAGTTGCAGGAGAGTTTGTGCTAGGGTTTGTGGCAGAGGTTGAAGCTCCAGGAGTTGTTTTAGCAACCTTCTCACCCCTACTAACCCTATCAGCTTGGGGCTAACCTCTATGATCCACATTCTCTACTTTGAACTAATCAATGCTTAAAAATTCTTCCCATGACATACCAAACACTTCTTGTAAATATTTTTCAACTAACAATTTTATCAAACAGTGACGGGAGACATAATTGTCCCTACCTTTTTGTGTTTCAACTACCATGGTCGCAAGAAGGTTGTACAACAAATTGGGCACGTTCATCCTTCTACCATGTCTCATATGGTTCAGGAGCTTAACATGTACAAAATGGAGGCATGACCGGCGACCCTCATAGGTGAGATATTTGATAATGTAGACGACAACTTGTTTCCATTTTTTTAGCAGAGAAGTTCTCCTTATTCCTTGCTTATCCACAACAAGTGGAGGATCATTAGGTTCAGTGAGTTCTTCCCTAGCTAACCTCGCATCCCTAGAAGCAGGGTATGGCTCTCCTTCAACATGAAAGCCCGTTACTTCAATAATTCTCTCCTCAGTGGCTATAACTTCTAGCCCTTTTACTGTTTCTTTTCCGTCAGAAAGTGTCTATGCAAATTCCAGAGCAATGTCCTCATTGAAACTATCTAATTTCAGAAAGTAGTCTAACCATCCACAATTTCTGAATTTGGCTAGAGAGAGTGCATCCTACAGTATCACCTCATGAACTGTAGGTTCATTTCTGATTAGCTGACCTCCCATAATTTCTACCCACAATCAGACAAACACCTCTACAAAATTTTCTTTCTTGCAATCCTTCTTCTAAAACCCAATTTCTTCTACTTCCTACAACTCTTCTTCAGTGCTAACACCAATGACATGTGATTCTTTAATTTTCCTTTTTGGTGACATTATGACTATGACTAAGGCAGTAAAGAAACATACATGTGGGTATCATTGATGAAAATGGCGGCAGTTCAGTGTCATATCATACATGCGAGCCGTCATTTCAACTATATTAGCTCATTTCAAATTTGTTGCCATGTTGGCACATGGATGACATGTATGACACATGGACATATGGGTTTACACTCCCCCCCAACCTAAATTAGAGCATGTCTCTGCACAGGATGGGATGTAATTATGAGGTGATAGGGTAGAGTACAAATATGTGCTATGTGAAATATCAACATTAATATACAACAATTAAACAAATGCATTTAAGATAATTAAGATATAAGAAATTGTTACACATGTACCTAAAAAATTTGAGTGTCATTTTCAAAGAATGTGGAAGGAAGTGCGGGTTACTTTAAAAGTACAATTGAGCTTATTAAATGAAGTGGTAATGGAATGAAGTGATGGTGGAGTTATGGAAGAGAGAGAAAGGATGGAGATGGATGGGCAGATGGATTTATTGATGGAGAAATTGATTCCCACAAAAGTGGAAATATTTATTATGATTGGATGCATACCTTGACTAATCAGAAGGAGGGACACTAGGTCTGCTTCCTTCGGCTATAGGAACTTTGAAGGTTTGGTGCTGAATAAATTGCTGCATGAATTCTTGTTTGGAAGCTGGCTTATGATATAACCTGAGATGCTGATTGTTGACCAGGAGCTTGAATCTAACAGGGTCAATTTTTGTGAGTTGAACAATACCATTAGAGAAGATCTCTACAACTTAATATGGTCCCAACCACCTAGTTTGTAGTTTTCCTGCATTATCTTGATACTTGGAATCATAAAGGAGGGCCCGATCACCTGGTTGGAACTTCTTTTCCTTTATGTATTTGTCATGCCATCTGATTCTTTGATTTTGCACTATCTCAACATGATGAAGAGTTGATTGTTTCATTTCATCTAAGGCATTCAGTTGCATGATTCTATCCTTCTATGCCTCAGATATGTCTATCCTAAGATCTAGTGTAGTTTTAAGAGTTTTATGCTCAAAATCTATAGGCATTGTGGCTATTTTCCCATACAATAGTTCAAAAGGAGTGAAACTAGTGGTTGTCTTCCAAGTGGTTCTATAAGCCTAGATAGCTTTTGGCAACCTATTTTCCCAATATTTCCTATGAATGACAACTATTTTGGTCAAAATAGCCTCTATTTCCCTATTTGTCACCTCAGACTGGCCATTGGCTTGAGGGTGATAGGGGGTAGATTTCCTATGCCTTACATTATATTCATTGACCAATGTTGTGACAAGAGTTGATGTAAATTGAGCCCCTTGATCAGTAACTATCTCTCTAGGAACCCCATAGCATGTGAAGATTTCTTCATAGAGGAATTTTGCAACTTTATTGTCTCTAGCATGTTTCATAGCTTTGATCTCAACCCACTTGGTCACATAGTCAGTGCAAACCAAGATGTAAGACTTTCCATTTGATGGTGGATCAATTGGACCTACAAAATCAAGTATCCATTTATCAAATGGTGTGATGACTACCTGAGGGTATAGAGGCATCTCATCAGATTTGGTGGGTTGTCCCATTCTCTGACATCTATCACACTTCCTAGTATACTTGCATGCATCCTTATGAAGTGTGGGCCAATAATACCCTATATTAAGAATCTTCATTGTTGTTCTGTTAGTTGCAAAGTGACCTCCATAGGGTTCATTGTGACATGCATGTAGTTTATCATATGTTTCTTCCTAGTGTAGAATAAACATCTTGCAATCCATGAGAAAGGAAAAAGTTTTCTGAATAAGAACCCTTCTCTCTTTTAGAGAGAAATGAGGGGGAACTCTCCCCATAACTAGATAATTGACTATATCTGCATACCAAGGTGTGTGCACATTGATGGAAAACAAATGTTCATTAGGGAAAGAGTCATCAATGACGTGTCCTTTGATGTAGTCAATTTGGAGAGAGAGTCTAACACAACATTTTCCTTGCTTGGTTTGTCAACAATGGTGATATAAAATTCCTGCATTAACAACAACCACCTTGCTAGTCTACTTGAAATCAAGGGATTATTCATGAGGTATCTTATGGCTACATGGTTTGTATGGAAAAATATCTGATATCCTATTATGTAATGCCTAAACTTATTGAGAGCAAAGATGACTGTCAACATTTCCTTCTCTGTCACTGTGTAGTTAAACTCAACTCCTTATAGGTTCTTGTTGATAAAGTAGATTGCATTCTCAATTGCTCCCTCTTTTTGTCCCAAGATAGCCCCTATTCCATAATCAGATGCATCTATGTGAATATGAGAATGAAGCTCCCAATTAGGGCCTTTGAGCACAGGGGCATGGGTTAAGGCTGTTTTCAAATCAGAGAATGTTTTATCACAATCTTTTGTCCACTAGAACTTAGCATATTTAGTGAGAAGATTGTAAAGTGGTGTTGCCATCTTACTGAAATATTTTATGAAGTGCCTATATTATCCTGCATGTCCCAGGAAACTTCTAACATCATTTTTCTTGGCAGGAATAGGAAGATTGGTAATCACCTCAATCTTGGCTGGGTCCACTTGAATTCCTTTCTAAGAGATATAATGGCTAAGGACTACTCCTTCCTGCATCATCATGAAGCATTTCTCCCTGTTCAGGGAAAGATTATGGTCCTCACATCTTTACAAAATTTTTCTTTGATTTTCTAATGCTTCTACAAAATTAGCACCATAGGTAGTAAAATCATCCATGTAGATCTCTATACAATCATGTCAGATATCTAAAAAATATACTAATGACTGCTCTTTGAAAGGTTGCAGGTGCATTACATAAACCAAATGGAAGTACTAAATAGGCATAAGTCCCCCAAGGATAGGTAAAAGTTGTCTTCTCTTGATCTTCAGGTGCAATTTGTATCTGATTATAACCACTGAATCCATCCAGGAAAGAAAAATACTACTTTCCTACAAGTGAATCTAGTACTTGGTTTATGAAAGGGAGGGGAAAATGATCCTTTTTCGTAGAAGATTTTAGTTCTATATAGTCAACACAAAATCTCCATTTACCTCCTTTTTAAGGAAAAATTACCAATGGGGACACCAATTGGCTGTTTGAGATAGGGTGGATAAATCCTGCATCCAATAACTTTTGTAGTCCCCCTTTTACAATATCCCTCAATGCAGGGTTGATTCTTCTTTGTGGCTACCTTATTGGTGTGCAGTCATCTTTGATGTAGATGCTATGAGTACAAAGCTTGGGATCCAATCCTTTTTTCATGGTAATCTCATGCAAATGCATGCTGATAGGTCTTCAATAGGTTTTTCAAGGACAACTATTGTTCTTGACTCAACTTGTTGTTAATATTAAAATGTTTTCCTTTTGAAACTTGTACTTGCGTGGTCAACTCAATCATAGTTTTTTCACTGATGCTTGGAATTTTTAGTTCATTTGGTAACAATGTATGAAGCATATTTGTTGTTATAGGAAGTTCATGTGCAGGAAAAGCCGACATAAGTGTTTGCAATGGACTTATAGAACCAGATTCATGAGTGGAGGATTCTTCATGCACCTCACAATGGTTCTAAATTATATGGGATAATACTTCATCTTCTTCTTGAAGCTGCATGAAAGGACTTTTGCATATCATCATGAGTTGTGCCATTGAATTGACTTCCTCGCCCTCTTCTCCAACATGTGGCCATATGGGGTTATCCATATCATGGGATGGTTGAGCAGGAGGATAGAGAACAATATTTTTAATGCTTCTCCCATTAGAAATAGTCATGTCCCCTGATCGACATTGAATGTAAGCATCTACTATAGCTAACCACGACCTACCTAGAATAATGGGATACCCTCCCAATGTAGCTTTAGGGGAAAGGATCATGAAATTTGCTGGGTACTCCCAAGAATCTAGAGTTACAACAAGGTCTTCTACTATACCATTTGTTTTGATAATGGAACTATTAGTAAGCTGCATGATAGTAGGAGTAGGTCTCATATTTGCAACATTTAGTTGCTACAGGACATCCTTAGTCATCACATTGATCGCTGCTCCCAAGTCAATTAAAGCATTCTTTACTTGGATTCCCTTTATAATGAATCCTACCATAGGACTACCTGGGTTAGTGTATTTAGGAACAGTAACTTTCCCAAGTATGATATCTGCCAACTATCCCACCACATGAACGATAGTGGGGTCATTTTTCCTCCCTAGCTTTTTGAGACATGCTTCCTTGATTGCCTTGCTATATATGGGGACATCTTTTATGCCCTGGAACAAAGGTATCTTCACACATATGTGTTTCAACTCATCCAAAATATCAAAGGTTTTTTCTTCCTTCTCTTCTTTTTGTTTCACAACTTCTATCCTTTGAGGAAATGGTGGGTCTTGGTCGGACTATGGAACTAGTTCAGGAATTTTAGGCACATTTGACTGAATAGGGACATTTTGATGCTCATCTTCTTCCATAGTAACCACAGTGATGACATGAGTGGAATGAGTTGGAAAAGTGGTTCCTAGATGTAGATGAATGTCACTCACATTCACAAAATATACAAGGAATTGATTAGGATCTGCAGAGTAGATTGGCTTCTGTTATGGTTTGTTATTTGGGTTAGGTGTGGGTTGAGTTGGTAACTAAGTAGGTCTAGGTGTGCTAGAACTCGAGCTAGTAGGAGGAGGTATTATGGAAGGCTGATAAGGCTGTGAAGGTAGTTGCATGTAACTAGTTGCTTGGTTTGGTCATTGCTCTCCTCCCCTCCATTGAGATGTCTACTTCCAACTTCTTGGAGGTTGCTGCCAATTCCCTTGGAATTGTTTCCAATTCCCTTGGGATTGCTGCCATTAGGGTGGAGAGTTTTGGTAACTAGGCTAGGTGTTTGGAGGGTTGTTCCAAGGCTGAGGTGGATATCCTCCATAGTTGGATGGGTATGGGGGTTGCCATTGATTACCAGATGCATAGGAATTGAAATAAGGTCCACTAAAATATAATGGATCTAGTCGCATACATGTTGTGCCCTCGACACACATGCCCCGTTCGGAAAGGGGACTCTCTTTTTCTTTTGCCTTACTAGGATGTGTTAGTTGCTACCTCATTTTGTGTGCCCCCATTTTGGTGTCCTAAATAGTCAACATGCCTCAAAAGTCTCATCTTAAGATGACCGTGTTTCATCCCCTCCAATTTTTCTAAGTCCTGGTTCCTTGTGGAGTTACCTTGGTAGTTTGCTTCTGCCAATGGCCTCAGGGCCTGGTGGGCCCAACCTGCTTGGTTTCCCTTGCCTAGTTTCTATTGTGTGTTTGCTGTACTGAATGGTCGAAGGCCTTTGCCTTCCCATGCCCCGGGACCTAGCTTCCAAATTTTTTCCCTTATGACTTGTGATTGAAAATGGACTACCTTTGCCTACCTTGGGCCCGACCTCCCGAACTTCTCTGCTTGGAGTTCTATGTTGACTTTGTCATTTCTGACGACCAACCTACAATGGCATCCCATCCTCTAGACCCAAAAATCCTCTTCACCATTAGTTTCCAAACAACAACTTTTGAGCGGACATCTGGCCACGTCCGTCCGGCCTCCAGGTCTCGGCCTTGCCACTGTTGTCCGTGAATTTATATTCACCAACTGAGTTGTCTGCCATAGTTGTATTAATGGTCACATTAAATGATGATTAAAGGTATAAATATCTAGTTCAACTTGTTATTTTCATATGTTAGGTTAGCCAAAAGAAGTCAGAGCAAGTTCAGGAGAGTATAGTTCCTTCGTTGCTCGCCACCTTCACACTCGCTGCCCTCATTTACTGATCCTTCATAGATTTCACAACTTCTCTCACTGAGATTTTGAGGTAGGTTTTTCGTCCACCCTTCCATGTGGTTTTTGTGATTTTATGCTGAAATTATAAATGAACATGAGCTAAAAGTACTTCAATTTGGTAAAATAAGACAACACCTAAAAAACCCATGTGGTGGAATTATAAGAAAATCTCTAAGGCATCCTCAAAGACAAATCCAAAACTTTACCTTGTTAGTGTTGTTCTTCGTGCAGGACATTCATGCCTTTCAGACCTGGGCCTTCTCCTCACTACCAAAAACTTAGAAAATAAACATGAAATGACCAAATGACAGGATGCCCTCTCGGACCCACGACCTTGGACCTCCTTCGGTGGATCGCTGTCAGACTTAAACTAACTTGAAACTTGGCCTCCATCTGTGTTTCCCAGGCCCGCTCTCATAGGATTATGTCCCCAGGATGCCACATCAATTTTTCCTTTTTAAATGGCATGACGACCTCGTCCACCTAAGCCCTAGACCCTGCCTCACCCATTGCCAATTAGGTTAAACCAACAAAATGAATTGTTTCATCATATCCCCGGGCATCAGTTCACGAAGTTTCATCTACAGACTTCCTTAGTAGTTTTTTTAGTTCCAAATGGCCATCGGGCAGTGTCCTCCTATCTCCCAGACCCCAAGACTTTGTTGGACGTAATGATTGATAAATGATAAACTCAAGTGCCTTCGCCTACCCCAGGCCCGCGGCATCGGACTTCTACCCATAGAATTCCGCCATGTCTCTGCCATCCTATAAGGGAAAATTGAGCTTGTCCTTTTGTCCTTCGGGACCTGCCATCCTAATCACCCAAGAATTAAATAAATCTAATAGCCAAACTCAATGCCAGGTCCGGTCCACTGAGCCACTCCCATGTCGGACTTCTGTTTGACGTCCACCATTCCAAACGACAAAACCTCGATGAATTCCCACCCTTGAATGCCCAAGCACTTAAAGGTTAAGAAGAAACACTAGCCACCCTTCAGCCTCTCGGGTCCTGGACCTCAGAATTCCAACCTCAAAATTTTGTTTCCCTTCGGGTATTCCAAACAACGAGGCCCTGATGGCTTTGCAGCCTTGTATCTCTGGATGCTCCAAAAGTGGCCCAAATGACCTTCAATTTGAAAACTAGCCTTGACCCACGTGCCTAGATTTGGCCTTTTACGACATGAACCCTTCAAATCATTGAAATCTAGGGCCAGGAGAAACCACCTGGATTTCTCTATCCTATTCACCCTTTGGACGACATTCTTGCCAAGGAAGTCTAGCCGCCTAGGCCTGGGTTGTCCAAAATCTCTCTAGTAAATTGCTAACAATATCTTAAAGTAAAAGTTTGATTTTATGAATCATATATTGGCTAATTAGACTTCGTCCATGGAATTTTCACTAATGTTCATATTTTTGTGATTGGTTATTCTCATCTTGCCTTTGTCTGCAGGATATATGGAACTTGGTGTAGGATGGTCAGGGGCGGCTGCAGAGAAACGTAAAGGAAGAAATTAGGCAAGGTTCCTCATGGAAAAGAGAATAAAGACTAGGTGAAGTAATAGTTCCAGGGAGAGCCTTCATACTCAAAAATCATTACGGACTGGAAGGAAATTACAAATACCAATATCGGCCATGTCAATATTAATGAATTCAAACAAAGGTTTAGGATCCACCCTAAGACCAACAACACAAGACTGATTAGAGGTAGTGGAATTGCTAAGGCTGTGGGCTTTCTGCCATCCCTTGTTGCTCTTGAATTGGTCATGGCTTGCAGAGAAGCATATTAGCCAAAATCACAGACAATAGTTGATAGAGATGGAAACATCCTTGCTGATATGTTAGGTGAAGCAATAACAAACACTTTCCACATCCCTACCTTCAAAACAATGGAGTTGCCAACCATCGCAGAATGTAAAGCAACATGGGACAAGGACCTTGCAGATTGTAAGAAACTTATAAACTAGTACTGGCTCAAGGAGAAGAGGGGCACCACCATAGAGGTTCCCCTAGAGCTCTTCCACAGTGACTTCCACAAAGAATACCACGATCTGGTCACCATGCTGAGTAGAGTAATGGGCCTTTCCATTGCAGAATACTTTCAAGAGTGGATGGTCTACTTCATAGAGCATATTCTCTATGGGCAGGAGGATGTTACCACAAAGGCCTCATTCTACTGGGGAGGCATAATAAGTGACTTCTTCCACAAGCAGTTCATGAATGTAAAGAAAACCTCCAAATTCTACGTGACCTCCTATCTTGTTTACTCATTGGATGAATGAAGATAGTACACTGGGTTGTTCAAGGCACCTAATGAGGAACTAGGTCGAGCATTGAAGGTCTATGATAGATACCCCTAGCTCTAGTTTAGAAATTTTAAGAATGAGTATTGCAAAGTGAATGACACCTTTGTGGGTCACATTATCAGATTACTTGGGGGAGATTTTGAAAGGAGGGTCTCTGATAGTGCTTGAGCTTTCTTGAAATAGTACACCTTCTTGTTTATTCAATACCCCAAATTCACCTACATTCACACCCAAGGTTACACAGAGAGACCGAATAAATTGCCTCGGTACCCCAACAACTGGATTATACTGTTGGAGCTCTCTTGGTAGCTGCAACATGTACATTTGATCCTTAGTAGGAGGAATTTGGAAGGGATTCCTTATCCCTTAACTTTCGGCCAAGGTATGTACAAATTGCAAACCTCCCAATGTGCTGGTAATTTTGAGAAGGAACTAGTAGAATATCATTTTCACCTACACACTACTCACCCACGAATGGACCTGTATGGGCATGTAAGGAAGGTACTTGGACTAGGGTATGTCCATTTGCATCATGTAGAATATTTCTGAGAAAATTACTAAGATGATAAGGACATGTGCAGGAGGAATTATATCTATATGACTATGTACTTTGTAAGAAGGGTGAATTTTTTTCCCATACCTGACCAGGTTGAAGAAGATGAAAGTACCGTAATGGGCCCCAAGTACAGTGCAGTCACCAACTTGCCAATATCGGTAATAGATTGAGACGAGCAAGAGGTCGATGACCTTGACATTCTAACCAACCCCATCAAGGCTCACACCAAGGAATGGATCAATGGATGAGTAGCCCAATTAAAGCAACAAGGGGGGTCCTAACATATGAAAGGATCACGAGTGAACCTAGTGCCACATATGATGTTGCTGCTACAACCTCAGTAGGAGAAACATCCAAGTCTCCTCCATTCACAAGATGAAGGAAAAGGAAAGAAACAAAGGAGCACTAGCCAGATCCGAAAGTATATAAGGATTCAAAGGGTTGTCCCTCAAAGAAACATAAAAGGATGGGAAGCGTGATGAGACTACCTGTGATTCAGGAGGACTCCCTTTGTAAGGGTGAAGAAAGGGAGATAGATCAGCCAAAATCTCCACCTACGGCCCCTGATTTTTCCACCCTTCATCCATTCCCCAGGCCATGATTGCCACATCCCCACCTGCAATGGACATCTTGATTCACCTTGCCTCTTCTCTGCCTATTGGGTAGGTTGTGATGATCAACTCCTCCTTTGCCACAATTTCCCCACTTTCCTCCACCTCCATGCCTCCCACCACATTGCTTCCACTGGTTGCATCAACAATACCAATACCAGCACTCACACTGCCAAAGGTGTTCTCATGACATATGCAAAATGTTCCCTCTAATATTTCCCAAATATTTTTGGATCCCACCATCCAAGCTTCCTTAGCATAGGTCCTCACCAATGCTCTTCCCTTGAAACCTCTAATGGGACCACTGACAATGGAAGCCACAATGCAAATATCCAAAGAGTTGGAACAATAGGAAAGGGAAAATTTGAGAGAATTGGAGGAGGAAACGAATGAGTACCATGAACACCCAAAATATGAGTACCAAAAAATTGAGAGGGTGGTTTATGAAGAAGAAACAAGATCCTCCGAAAGTAGTGGCGAAAGAGATCATGTTGCTGATATTATACAAACATTTGATGGTGATTTTGAGGAAGAGCTAGCTAGGCAACTAAGGGATGTCAAGGAAGAGGTTGAAAGGTCACCTCCTCAAGAGGAAGGGTAGGAGGGTGAAAAAATAGAAGAAAATGTGAAACTTCCTGCAAGGGAACAAACAGAAGATGTGTCACCTCCTCATAGGGAGGAGAACGTAGAAGAGGATAGACTTGAAGGTGAAGGTCAAGATGAAAAAATCCTCGAAACTGAACTATCTAAGGAGCACAAACATGAGAATGAGCTGTAGCAAAAGAGAAGAGGCTGAGAGGGAAGAAAGTCCCAAAGAGTTCCTACCCACCAAATCCCCAATTAGACACATAATGTTCATTCAGGATTCTGATGAAGATGCAGAAGATGCGAAGGTAGAGGAAGAAGCTGCTAAGGAAAAGGAGATTGAAATTAGAAAGGATGAAGAAGAAGCACCTAGGGAAAAGGATCAGATTCCCAAATGGATAGAGAAGCAACTTGAGGAGAAGGCTCCCGCCCTGAGCAATTTGAGAACAAGACTAGAAGCTATCTTAGCTAGGGCACAAATCACTACCAAAAAAGAGAAAAGGTCCAAAGTTAGATCCAAAGTAACAATGGATGTTTTTGGATCCAAGACTATATAGGTTGCAACACCGATAGTGGGAGCAGAAGGAATAAGCTATAATGTCTCTACCATTGATTTTGGAATGACTACTAGGGAACATAAGGTAGATCACCTCCAGGAATCTGTTGCCATAGTGGTACACCTGATACAACAAGAAAAAATTTCAAAAAAGGAGTTAAAGGAACAAGTAGTTGATAATCTGGAAAAGAGAAAGATTTTGGACAGGACTACAAAAAACTAGTTCCAATAGGTTCTATACATTGGAAACATGGGAATCAGCCAAGCTATCTAGACAACAAACAAGTTCTTAGATTTACAACAGTCTCTTGAGGGTACTAGAAAACTTTGCATTGAGTTCCCTGCAAGATATGAGTCCACCTACCCAAAGATCGAGGCTATTCTCAAACTACCAAGAGCAATGTGGAAAAAGAGCTTACATTCAAAAAGGATGATCATTGGCTCATGGATGTATGGAAGCTAGACTTTGAGAATAGGAAAGAAAGGTTGGAGCAGTTGCTTGACAAAGTGGATCTAGATATTGAATGGGTCAAAGAAATTAGAGCAGATTGCGCCCAATACTTGAAGCTAATGATGGGCTATGAGATGCCTATCGTACAAATGGACCTAGATAAAATAAGGCCCCACTTTTAGAAAAAGATGGAGGACATAATGTTAGGAGTGATAACCACAAATTTCATGAGTTTTGCCACCGGTGCCTTCACCCAATTAGAACTGTTCAAGGATCACACTGCCAAGTATAATGAAGATTGGGAAAAGCTTATAGACAACTCTAAGGAGTGGAGTTATCAATTGCTATGATCTGAGATTTTAGAGGTTGACAAGCTCCAATCAGTAATTATGAAGTTCATCGAATATGTAGCTTTGAAGAAGCAAGAAGGAAACCCTATTATTAATGAAGACTTCTTGACATAGTAGCTACAACAAAAGGGAAATCGACAAAAGAAAAAATTGCTATAGTGTTGTCACTAGAGGACAAAATAGGGATAATGACAAAGTTGTATTTTAAATTGTAATATATTGTGAGGTAGGTAGATGCCTAGGTTGTAGTGAATCTTGGCCACACAATGAGATTAAATCTTGTCCATTCATTCTACTTTTGGGACACTACAAATAGGTGGTCTCCTCTCATTTTCAAGAGAGAGTTGAGTTGCTGTAATGACATGCTGCAAAAATTTCTATTGAAAATATATTGACTTGGTGCATTTTCTGAGTTTCTATACATGTTTCATGATTCAATCTCCCATAGTTAGATGCTCTAGTTAAATTTACATTGCTTTTTGAATTGGTTTTAGATTCCTTAGATAGATTTAGTGATGCTGTTATGTGATTATAGAAATTTTTGCTGTGTTGATGCCTTCTAGTCCATACTTTTTGCTATTTGCTGCTGGTAAATGGTCTTGTAAAGTTAGTCTAGGCTGAAATTTGAAGCTGCTCTAAATTTTTACCTTTATTCATGCATGTATGTGGTGGATGAATGGTGAAATATCTGTAGACCTTAGAAGATAACACAAATTTCATGAGACTGTGGTTATTTCTAGTTAAGTGGAACTTTGTTTGAAGGAAACTGCCCATAGCAAGAACTCCATGATTACTGTTCATAGTTAGTTGTAGATCCAAGAAACTCTTCTCCCCCTGCCTATTTTTTCTCTTTTTTTAAGGAGTAACCTAAGCTAAGGTTCATTGCACATTGTAAAGTCAAAACTTAAAGAAAACACTGGAGTTTCAGATTACTATTTGAACCTACAAAAAAGTGCACCTTAACTTCCATCTTAGAAACTTCAAACTCCAAGATCCACTTCACATCGAGCTATGTAAGTCTTCCTTGTGATTACCAACAAAATCACATCAAATATCAACTAAGGAATTCCATGCAAGTCATGACCTGACACCTGAGAGACCTTGGGGTGATTTTCAACAACTTTTTGTTGGAAGTCTCCTTTCAAGAAAGGTAGTGCATTCATGTACTACCTATGTTGAGAAAGTGTGCAAAATATCCATCAACAATACCTTGTCTTGGAGAACATGGTCTTCTTTGTGCAATGTAAAAAATTGGATCATCATCAACTTGAACTGGCCTTAATTCTGGTGGAATCTATTTGCTGTCAATGTTGGCTACCATTTTCCATCTGCAGTCCTTCTTCTTTTGTCTGTAATGAGGACAATATTCTACCAACATTTCCTTTTCCTCCTCTTGTTTCTTCTTTTCTTGAAGAGTTTCTAGCTGAGTAGCCATATTGTTTATGATATCCTGCTTGGAATCTACCAACAAATAAGTGATTTCCATCCTTGAAACTCTATTGGTGGAGGATTTACCCATAGAAGATTGGTAACCTCTTCATTTCTTCAGAGCTACCCTAGAATAATTTTGACATATCTTCTTAATATCATCCTAGGGAACTTGGGTGATATCTCATCCTCCCATCATGTCTAGAGAATCAATGCAACTCTCATTGATCCTCTAAGAAAGAAAAACTTTGAGACTCTTCATTGAGTGCATGGTGTGGAGATTTTTGCAGACAAAACAAGAACCTTGAAATATAATCCTCCAAGCTCTCATCTTCCTTTTGTTGCATCCTGAAGATATCATCTCCTCTCATATCACTACCCCTACAGTATTCTTTATACTTCTCAAGAAATTTTGTTTTCATATCATACCAAGTATCTACAGTATCCTACCTAAGATCATAAACCATCTTAATGCAACTTATTTCAAGGTGGTAGGAAATAATTTAATCCAATGAGCATCAGTGGTATAGTCATAACTTTTGCAGAGGATATCAAACTCAAAAAGTAAAGTGTCAAGATCTTTTGTTACAAGCCCATAGAACTTAGGAAGAACTGAAGTAGGGATGTTCTTGAGGTTATCAACTTCATTTTGATCAGTGATAGGAAATGAAAAATATGGTTGGTTAGGTTTGTTTGGATTTACATGAGCCATATCTACTTGATGGAATGCTAAAGAAAATGGATTCAAAATCAAGTTTTGGGAAGCTTGGTCTTTAGAGGAAGTTTCAAAACTGGTCAAATTGGTAAATGCATCAATAAAAGGATGTGCCTCCTCTTCTTTCTCATCTCTTGGAAGATTTTAAAACTCAACTAGCTAGTTATCAGGATTAGGGTCATTAGGAAGAAATCTCCCATGAGCATCTCTTCTCCTGCCTCTATGCATGCAGTATTAACTTAGTATCAACCAACTCATACAAAGAATTGGTGAAAGAATAGTAGATCATTACTTTCCTCAAATGAAGGGTATGCTAAGAAAAAACTTCAAAGATACTAAAACAAGAAAGAAACAAAAAATGACTCCAAGGAATGTCCTAGTTTAACACCATACCCAACAATGGTGCCAAAAATGTTGGCCTCCTCTAATGGTTCAATAACTAAGCCCTTAGAGTTGTGACTTAGAGATTAGACATCTACACTAAGTAGTTATCTTACTCATCATGAAGGTGCATTTCACTATCAACCTAGGGACATAAACTTGAAATGGTTAATAGTACTGTATGTTCACTAGGACTCCACTATAGTCATCCTTAAACTAGAAAAGAAATAGTACTGAAGATAAAATGCTGGAAAGAAATTAACATAAGCATTGGGAATGAATCAATAGCTACACTGATCATCAACAACTAAACTAGGAATGGATGACAAAAATAGAAATCTCAGCAAACATGCATGAAACTACTCCATCTGCCTTAGCTGCAAGAACAGTCACATAACATAGTTCCAATGGCTGTAGAAACAAACAACCGCTGAGGCCGAGACTAGTTACTGAACAAAAAAATAACTATTAAACTAAATGGATGGGATTCTCACCAAGTGGCCCCCCTTGAGTGAGTCTTCCTTAAGCTATCTCAGATGCAACAACTCAAAATATCATTTTATTCCTTGAAAACATGATTACAACATATCAACAATATGGTTATATTACTTAAACTGAAAATGCAAATATAATCTCAAAACATCCAACCATGTGAAAAGGAGCATATGCCCATTATTTATAGATGGAAGAGCTTCTAATTAACCCTAACTAACTAGGCAGTCGACTCCAACAAAATAGGAGGACGTCATTTATTGAAAACATAGAAAAGAGATGGAGGAAGTTATTCATGTGTCAGATTTAGTCAAAGTAGACTTGCCTCAACGAGGATCCAACACAACACACTTCCTAGATTTTCTCAACTAACAAACATGATCATTTAAAAGGTAGTTACAATCTCCATATGAGCTAGGAATTTCCCTCCATTGGAATTTTCCCTCCATTGAGAGTTTCCCTCCATTGACCTCTTTAATGACCATCTTTTTGGCTTCCTTAGTGATTGACCAGCTAGAAGGAACTCCTACTTTGTAGGCTTCATTTATATCAGCATCTTAGTGTGAACCTGCATAATGATATTAACACACACAAAATAATTGCATATCCATAATTACCTTAAAGTAACATCCATTCAACCACATGTAAAACTAACATAGATAATCCACATAGCATGTTAATATGATAAAAAGTCACAAGGATAAGTTCATGCCCAAGGTTTATAAACCTAGGGAAATAAAATGGAGAATTTCAATAACCAAGTGCCAAAGTCTATAGTATCAATAAAAAATATATGATAAACTCTATCAAAATTGAGCCATTAATTGGACTCATCACCAACATTAGTGGAGGAACAACAACTAGGGCTAGGTGTTTAACATGTGAAATTAGGAAAGAAATGGAAAAATATTTCTCCTTGAATTTTGATACCATCTCAACACACATTTCACTAGAGTTTTGATGAATTGCAACAAACAAAACCCTTTCTGAATTCCTTTCAAAAGCTTGCTTAATGACATCATAGAATAGCACAAATTCCCTTTTCTGTTTGAGATATTTTTGTAGGAAAATGTAAGGAAAGCTAAGGTGTGGAAACAACTCTCCTAACGTCAAAACCTCAGGGAAGAATGCAGAGATACTTTTAAATTTTCAATTACAGTCCAATTAAGATACACTTGAAAGAATTAATAGAAATAGAGAATATAACATATACACATGAACACCAGATTTACGTGGGAAAACCCTTACGGGAGAAAAACCCACCACACCAAGAAAAACCCCTTTGTATTACAGTAACAAAATTACATACAGAGTACGTACTTCACTCTCTGATGTTAAATTACAACAATAGATTCAATGACCAACCTTACTACAAAACACTCCAGTTACAATGCACTCTCAATTGAATTCACACTGATACACATCAAACAATTCATCTATAGTTCATCAATCATCCATCCGTCGAACAAATCATCGAACTGAACATCATCTGGAATTCCAGAATATATTCATGTCATCATTGGTCTATTGAACTTCCACACAGAACTGCCTCAACAGAGTAACTTCCAATGGTTCCCATTTGACTTCTCTGATTGGTCATAGACTCACCACGTAGGATAGTCATCACTCAATCAAAGGAATTAAAAATGTATTTGCATGTCAGTGAGACACTAACCGTGTCTCCCTGATGCCACAAGACCTATTTGTAGTTATTGCCAAGAGTCTTGACCATCGAAAAGATGATATACTGAGTTCACAAGTCATAGCAACCTCAACATTCTCATTGGCGAGACTATCGCTATTCGCCAAGAGATCACACCGATGTTCTCAAGTCACTAAGACAACAATATTCCATTTGGTGAAAATATCACTACTTGCCAAGAGATCACACCTATGCCTTCAAGTTACACTGCAATGTTCCACCATCAGAAAGACTTCATTTGTCGCTAAGACTTCATATCGAAGCCTCCATGTTACCCTAGGACCACCTTTTGTTAGGAGTCATACCGAAGACATCTGATAACAAACACATGTTGCATTGTTAGCAAGACTTATCACTATCAATGAAACATCATACCGAATCAAGCCTTTTGACCAAGGGTCTCCCCGATGACCTCGAGTGTAACACTGTCGGTGAGACAATCCTCCATCGCTAAGAGATCTTACCGAGCCACCATATGTTATCCCAATGACTCCAAGTGTATCCCCATTCGGCGAGACATCTCTTGTCGGTATGAGCCATACCGAGCGTTCAAATCTCTCCTCAAAGAATTTTGTTGCCACAAGTCTTCCTAATTACCTTTAGACACCAGCTCGTCGGCAAGAGATCAACTCAGGCAGTAAGAGTTAAAAACTTTCACAGCAACCAACATGTCACAACGATAGCTCCATTCAGTAAGATAGTATCAAGGTCTCAATAACCTGAGAATTCCACAAGGTTAAGCAATTGCTAGTCGGCCAAACAGAATGAATGTCACACCGACTTAGCTCCTTTAGAGGTTTCAGCCTGTGAGATGAGGCACATAATTCCAACATAAAATACCCCCTACAAACCCTTTGCCTTTATGCAAATCATATTGTTGAATGGATCTTAGGAGGGAATTTCCTAACAAGAATTGCTCCTTAACTACTTTAGAAATAATATACATCATAGATTCAAAAGATTGCAAGAGATCAAGAAGATTTGAGATAAAGATGGACAAAACTTTTGAGGGAAGAATCAGTCACCTAGCTCTTGGCTCAATGCTAGTAGAATTTCAAAAATAAATGACTAGGTGACAAAATTTTAGTCACAACAACTAAAAATGACTAAATTCTACTATTTTTTATCAACTCGGCTATAAATGAGTAAATAAATGACTAATTTGGTTGTTGAATAAAAAATTATTTAGTCACAGAAATAAAAATGACTAAATAGTTAGTCACCAAATATAAATTAGACAAAATTTAAAAAACATTTTGGTCAATTATTGGCGCAATTTATGAATTCACGTTTATTCGCATTCATTCTAGACTTGGCTTCATTCGTTCATTGCACTTGGTTAGCCTAGCACTAGGGTGCATGGTTTTGAGTTACAACAACTAGGTGCATGAACTACACTAGGCATTTTGAGTTTCAACACTTGCATGGGTGATAAAGATTGTTTGGAGAGGACTTGGAGAATTCTGAAAAGGTAGGAAAGGAATTCGGTGTTTGCTGCAAAGTATTTGAAGTTTGCAACAAAGTCAAATTTAGGGATTCCCTCTACAACAAATTCAGAGGTAATTCCAAACTCTCATTACATTAAACACAAAATATATAGCTTTCTGATTGGCAACTTAGATTATTTATAATCTACTGCTCTTAATAATGTTCTTTTACAATCTTTCCACTATTCTACTTCATAATGTGTTTGAGCTAAATATAATAAAATTTGGGTGTCAATGCCAAAATAGAATTTCCTCAAACAATTTTGATACATTTTCACTACAAGCGCAAACTATCCTTGTGCAAAGTAAACATGAGCTAGATTTACCCACACATCAGGCATCTAAACAAAGATGTTTCTTGCAATAGCTTCTTGTACTAGTGTAAAAATTTCCTTTGCAATATCAAATTGACCCCTTTTAGCTAGCATAATGGCTTCCCCATTTGCAGCATAAACATTTCCTGGTCTCTATAACAACACTTTACAATGGCTACCCCATTTGCAACATAAACATTTTCACTGCAAGTATAAATTGTCCTTGTGCAAGGTAAACATGTGCTAGATTTATCCACACATCAGACATCTAAACAAATATTTTTCCTGAAACAACTTCTTATACCTGTGTGAAAATTTCCTTTAAAATATCAAATTGACCCCTTTCAACTAGCACAATGGCTGCCCCATTTGGCATAAACATTTCCTAGTCTTTGTGCCAACACTTAAGTGGACCCTTTTATGACATTAAGATCCTCTTGATTTATTATTATACTTCTATTTTCCAAGAGAAAAAACCCTAAGGCCTGTGGGAAATGAATGACGAGCATTTGAGTTTCAACTTGGTTTCATTTCAAAAAGGGGACATCACATTGTACAAGATTTGTTTAACAAAAGAATAATTTAGTCCACCTATTTGGGACTATAAAATAAAAAATAGATGAATTAATATATTTTCAATTATAGGTTCTTTTAATCTAGAATTTGATAGAAAGATAAAGCATAATACATTGAAGGACACATAAAATGTTCTAAAATGAAGACTAAAATAGGTTTCCCATAAAAAACAAGAAATAAAAAAATGAAAAGATAATATATAGATGATTCATTTGAGGTTTTTGATAAGATCTCATTTAACTATGTCAAATGGATTTGGAAGGGACAAAGCATATTTGATTGACTAAAATTTTGAGGTAGCTTATCCATCGTCATTGAATGCATCATCTTCTCTTGGAATCTGTTTCTACAATGCACCAAGAGGAGATGATGCATACAATGATGATGGATAAGCTACCTCAAAATTTTAGTCAATCAAATATGCTTTGTCCCTTCCAAATACATTTGACATAGTTAAATGAGATCTTATAAAAAACCTCAAATGAATCATCTATATGTTATCTTTTCATTTTTCCTCTTTCTTGTTTTTTATGGGCAACCTATTTTAGTCTTTATTTTAGAACATTTTTTCTGTCCTTCAATGTATAATTATGCTTTATCTTTCTATCAAATTCTAGATTAAAAGTCTATAATTGAAAATAGATAATTCATCTATTTTTATTTTATAGTCCCAAATAGCTGGATTAAATTATTCTGTTGTTAAAAAAATATTGTACAATGTAATGTCCCCTTTTCGAAATGAAACCAATTTGAAAATAAAATGCTCATCGTTCATTTCCCATGGGCCTTGGGGATTTTTCTCTTGGAAAATAGGAGCTAGGTTTGGTTAAAGCTCTTGAAGCCTAGATATCATCATCATATGCATCATCTTCCCTCAAACTCTATTTCTACAATGGTTAATCATCTTCAGAATTGGAATATGCATGTCTCCTTCGTTATTTTGTTGAAACTAGAGAATTTGTCTTGCCATCATCAGAGTCTTCTAGACATGTAGTTGCAAGAAGATATTTGGCATTTTCTACATCATCTTGTGCCTTATCACTCATATAATTTTCCTCATCTTCCATGTGATGATCATCAAAGCTTGCACCTCTCTGACAACCTTATGAAAAAATTAGCAACTAGGGGACCAATTTGCGCCTCACTGAATACCTCCAAGATTTTTATAGAAAGCTGACTCTTCTCCGAGTTTGGAGAAAAGGGTAGAAGGAAATGTAAATATAAAACATTAAAATGGTGATGCGCCAAAGCTTTTACAACATTTCAAACCCAATTATTTTCTATGAATGATATATTAGACACAAAATGCCACAACCCTTCATTGTTGGGAAGAGAACAAGTAGCAAAGGCTAAATACAAGCACAATGTAGTCTTTCAAATCTCCCCACAGGACATGTTCAATAAGGTCCGATCAAGCATAAAAGTTCCCAAGGTTAACATAAAAATTTAGAAATTGCATAAACCCTTCCTCTTAATACATCATAATATGAAGAAATAATAACCCTTTAAAGAAACTGAAAAAGTTCAACTGACATAATCTAATTTCAGCAAGTTATTCTTATACCATATAAGCCTACAACATGGAAATCAACTACTCATACTATTTGAATTAAGCTTAACACAGTGTTTCATTTTGAACAAAAGCATAAAGAAGGAAACTTGACAAAGGCCATAATATGCACAGTCTCAAAGATTTCTTCCAAACAGTTCGTGGTTAAATATCAAATGAACTTAAAAATAGAGGTCGGATGCCAATCTGATAATAGTTTGAGTTAAAACAATATAGCATGCCAAAGAGAAGCAGTGTTCTACCAACTTTACTTCTAAAAATATATCTATCTCTAAGGAAAACTAAAAGAACTTTTAGTTTTGAAAAAAGAAATTGGAACCCCTTCTGCTTATCACCACCTCCCATATATAGCTAAAAATAGAGAGAAACACTACGACTGAAAGTAAATTCTGCCAGATTCCTACATCTGAAAGCTCATAATCTTATTGTAGATACTTTGTTAGGTTGCGGAAATCTTTTCTCATTAATTCCCAACTACTGCATTGATGTCCTTTAGATATTTAGCAAAGACCACCATATGAAAATAATCAGATCCTAAAAAGTAGCTTGGAAAAATCTAGTTGACCCATCAAATAGGTTGTTGGTTCCGACTCAAAGCTTCTATATTGCCAAAAAATGTATATTCTTGAAGAAAGAGACAATTTTGTGGTAAAACTAGGTCCTACTTTAGGCACCTTCTATCAATCACCCCTTAAAATTCCATTTATAGGCCCCTAATACTCATGATTTTGGACTTTGAGGCCTAATTCACTCATAAAACCACTTAAATCCTAACAAATATCACTAATACCACTCAAATTTTGTGAAACCCAACAAAAATATCCCTAGTGGAACTAAGATGCCCAAGGTGGTGACTTAGTCCCTTTTGGGGTATTTTCCACTTTTGAGCGGGAATTTCATCAATTCAATTTAATTTTTCAATGAATGTCGGCCTCTTAATTCTAAATAATGGGAAAATTAGGTGTTGATGCTTATAAATACACATTTTAAGTCATTTTTATAATGAAAAAATCAAAAGTCAAGATAAAAAGTATCTTACACAAGAAGATTCAATAGCATTTTGTAGGAAGGTTGAAGCTTTAAGGTAGCAAACTAGGATTTTTGCAGGTGTTCAAGCTCACTTTTTGTTCAAGATCTCACATTGTAAAGAATTGATCATGGATGCCTATGGTGAATCATGGAGAAATCTAGGTTGAAGAGATGTAACTAGCCATCAAATCACATCTAAGGACTTGTTTTTGAAGTGATTCTATCTTCCATGTTCTTCTTATCTTCAGACTTAAGATTTACATTACATTTTACATATCATTCACATTCATTTAAAGATGTAGGGTTTCTTGCATTGAAGACTTGCATCATTCAAGTGCTATTTAATCACCTCATTCTAGAACATTAGAATAGGGTTTTATCTCATTTTCAACCTTTCCTAGTCTTAGACACATTAGGGCTAGGGTTTATGTAGATTTTATCTTCCACAAAGTTTAAATACCAACTAGGGGTTCGACCAAGGTGAACCCCCCATTAGAAACCAATTTATCTTCTATTTTGTAGGGTTTTTTAAAGATTCAGATCTAGATTTCTGTCAAAAAGCAGAGTGCAGATTGTGGGATTCTGTTTCCACTGTCGGACTTGCAAAAAAATCAGAGTGGACTAAGTCACCCCTAGTGGTGACTTAGTCCCACTACATTGCTTTTTCATAAATTTTTGCAGTTTCAGACACCCTTTTGGCAGAAACAACTTTCTGGGCAATTTCCTTGGTCTGGGACTAAGTCACCCAACCTAGCGTAAGTGTCCCAGTTGCCTCAAAAATCAAAATTTCTAGAATTTCAAAGGTCCCTACAATCTCCAGTCTACTCCTCATCAGTTTCTAGGTGCATAGTTCCTATTTTTCATCTTCATTTTGTTGTTTATTGCATTCATTTTACTTTTATGCATATCACGTTGTGTTTTCAAACAAGTTACTTTTCTTAGGTTTTGCATCTTTAGATCATTTCATTTTCAGATCAAAGCATTAGAACATCTTAATTATGCATAATACATCTCATTTACATTAATCTTGAGTGCAAACCCTTGCATTTTGGACCCCATCCAATCCCCTTTCTCCTTTTAGGTGAAAATCCCTAAGAGGATCAAAGCATTGTGAGGGAAACCCAAAATCATCATTTATAGCTTCCAACTTGAAAAAATAAAGACTCAACATGCTCCAAAAAAATCCAAAAGAGCTCGCTCTCTTAAAGCGTAACCTGCCTGCATCGAAGAGATGACGTGTCAAGCGGGCGGGGATTCTTAAATTTATGAAAATAGCTTTGGAGGAAATACCCACCGAGCTGACATGTGTCTTGACTTTCTCTCAAAAGGAAGATGATAAAAAAAAAGCCTTGCAACCACCACATGGTACATTGCATGCCTTTCAGAACAATCTTTTGCTTGAAGCATGGACTCATCCAGAAGCCAAAAACATATAAAAGCTGAAAAAAAAAGAAAAGATTAAAGCAAAATTGCTTCACAGTTCTGGAAACTCATAGGGGGGCTCTGCCTATAGAGGCATGAACCTAGAGCTCTAGAAATTCTTGGATTTTGAGGAAAGCAGAATGTTGCACCTCCCAATCCACATTGGTTAGATGGATTAGAGCACAAATGACCTTGTATGCTTGGTCTAACTCAAAGACTTCCCTGAAGGAAAAAACTCCCCATCTTGCTGAAACAACCCTAAGGTGATAATACAGATGAGAAAGAGGAAAGATCTCTTGCTCGATGTCATCAACGGTGGGTGTCATGCTTGAACCTTGGAGTTCCATAGAAGTCTGGATCTTATGTATGATTGCATTCATGACCTACTGGACTAATAGTACATCTCCATTTGGTGAGAAAAGGGAAGGCAAACCGAAGCTAAGAAGAACATTGAAATCCTTCTTAATTTCGTCAACCCTTTTTTTCAACACTACCTAGCATTCTTTCTCCTTTCTGTGACCTTGTGGTAGTTGATGAACTCATTTTCTTTGCTGGAGGTGACCCTTCGATCCAGAATCCCTACACTTCTTAGGGCCTTATAAGTGGCCACACACAATTTGGAGATTAGATTTTGTGATTCCACTACTTAGGGAGCATATATATGCAGAATTTGGTTGGCCAGTGGGCCAACCTTTCCATTTAATTTTTGAGCATCTCTTAAAAATTGTAGGGCTAGCTTTAGGATAGTAATTACAACCATGATCCTTTCTAAATGTGCAGATATCAACTTCTTCAATACTGGGAGGGTCCCAAACCCTTGTGCAACTGTTAAATCCTAACGGAATTGAGCAACTTTTGCTCTTACATTCTCCTCCATTTGATTCTTCTCTTGGAGGGCATTCATTATTTTTGAGTTCAACCTTTTGATCTCTTGGTCGTGAGCCTATAGAGAATCCTTGATCTCTTATTTCTCGTCTTAAATTTTCTGCTTCCGCCTGCAAGTTGTGTAGATTATTGGAAGCTTGAGATTGGACACCATCCAACTCTCTCTTTATGTTTTCCTGAGTACATCGACACTCCAAATTTTTCTAGCACTCAATAGCAAGCTCAACTCTTAACTTTTCAATTTCAGAATACATCTGAACTTGTTCACCTTGCGAATCTTTGAGCAACTTAGTTGCTTCTCTTTGCTGATTTTGGATCTGCCTTATGCGGGCCATCTCAACATCTCTGGCCTTGATCTCTATCTGCAACCTATTCACTATTTCCCATACATTTATCAAATCTGCCTCAGGCTTCTTCAATTTCCTATCTAGCCTCTTGTAATTCACATATACCACCTTCTAGGTGGCCTTAGCTAAGACCATCTTGTTGCACAAGAAAGTTTCATTCAAATCTAGACCCATGGCTCTGATGTCATAATGATCCATTTGTATTTTTCTTTTGGGTTTGGATATGAGCAGCTTCATAGTAGTGATCAACAAAGAATTTCACTCTTCATTGAAGCAAGCTTCAATCTTCTTGGTAGCTGACAGTGCGACATTCTTTAATTATTGTTTTTGCTTTCTAGCCTATCAAGCTCGCTTGGTTGCATCAAAATTCTCTTGGAGGTTCTGAGGGGTGTCAATGCTTTGTGCTGCAATGGAAGCACTTGGAGGGAGACCAAAAATGGTGATGAAAGGAGAAACCTCAGACATATGAGCATGTGGAGAGGCAAATGGGAGTGTTATCATGGAAAATGGCAGGATACCGAATTGAGATTGGGAAATGAGAAAACTAGTCGGGGTGAAAAGAGAAATAGGTAGAAGGCAAGATGTTTTCTCATAAATGGATGGATTTGGAATAATGGGTAACATGGATGATTCAAATCTTTCAATGGGGCCCCTTGACAGGGCGATCAAAGAATCAATAGCAGCCAAAGTGGATGTTGCTCGCTCAATGTGCGAGGTTACTTCATAGGATTTATTGTTGAAAATGGCTGGGGTTTCATTAAGGACCAAAATCTTGGGGTCCATGGATGGAGGACTCTTCTCTACAAATGGAGGTAGAGGAGTAACTAGAGATGCAAAGGAAGGAAGAAGAGAGGGAGTGAAACTTAACTAGGTCGTAATGGTTGAAACACTTTGTAGAGTAGACTCCACTTCTTCTTCTCCTCTAACTGATGCACTAGGTCCGCCTAGATCTTGGAATTGTCTTCTCTTTGCACGAATGAAACTAGTACGTTCCAATCCTTTGGCAGCTGATCCAACCAAAACTTGGCCTTTAATAACTACAGTGGTCCCTTTTGGGGACCGTTGGACTCTTTTCCCTTTGCTTCAGACACTGATGAAGGATGTGACTTGTGAGTCCCTTTACTTCGATCCTCTTTTCCTGTCAGATTCCTAGGGATGGGATTCATGACGTAAAAGCTCTTCTTGTTTAGTTTCATGACTTGTCTTTGGATTTCTATTCTTAGTATCGACCTATTTGTTGTAGACTTCTTTGAATTTTTTTATCATGTGGCCGCAATTCTCTGAATAGGGCATTCAGGCATCTCATCTCTTGCGGAAACCTCTAGAAGTTTTCCTTCTTCCTTTTTGACCATCCCTTGCATTTCAATTGTGTGTTGAGATATTTACCCATTGGGAGGTTCCTTTGATACTTTGCCTATAATGGATATAAATTTAGCCATTTTGGCTGTTTGAATGGTATGTGAGCCAAGTTGATGTATACCTCTGGCCTTTCTTGAGTCAGATTCTTTCTTGACTCAAAATACTCCTAACTCTCATGTTTCAAAGTGAGGTGCTTTGCAAGATTTTAGTCCCATGTGTCACAAATAAGAACCAAGCCAAGGGTCACCAGTAGGTTTGTAAGATCACCTTCCTCCTTTCATATTGTGAGTGTTACTTGATTGTTGAAGATGCTAAAGGTGATAAAAAAAAGCCCTGTCTTATGCCTGTCGGAGCCATAGGCATTGTCGGAAAGGGTTTCCTATCAGCATGCCTCCAACAAAAAAAATATATCTATTACACATCTTGGGAGTCTAAAAGGATCCCCGACAAAACCATGGAATTTGATAAACGCAAAATCCTCACCCAGGAAATAATCCATTGGGGTCAGTGAAGTCTTCATCCATTGCAAAAAATCAAGAGAGAAATGACCTATAGGGCGTGGAAAAAAGTCTTGAAGTATTGGCCTCATAAAATAATCTACAAACCAGTAGTAGTCCCATGTTCTTGAACACACATGAGTCCATACAACAACTAGTTGATAGAAACCCTTTACATCAGACCTAAACACTGGAAAAATTCTCTCCAGTAACTTAGAATTTTGATGTAGAATCAAGTGAACCAAGAAAGAAGAATACCTAAATTTATACTAGTATCTGATGCAGAGGGTATGGGAATTTTAAGGAAACACAATGATTCTCAAGAATTCCAAAGATACACTCTTAAACCCCGTTCTAGACACCCAGATGGAGACAATGCCTAATTGGTTCACTTATGATTCAAATATTTCTCTTATGAACCCAAAACCTAGGAATAATCTTAAGGGACACAATTACACTTGTCTTGAAGGATTTCAAAATCCCAAACCTCTGTCTTGAACAAAATCCACTTTTCCACCTTGACCAAGCTTCTAGCCCAACTAGGCCTCCAACGATGGTTTTTTGACTTTGATCTCAAACTTTCCAAAGGAATCCAAAAAATAATGATTGATTAAGATGTATTTTAAGATGCTACACAACATACTAAAATCCTGATGGAATTTTTTTTGGATCAGATTCCCAAAGACCTGTTGTTTCCTCAAAATCTAGGCCTAATTAGCCCTCTTTTTCAAAGCAACCCCTCTCTAATCTTAACTCCAGATTATAAGACTTTCAAAAATGTCTCAAAATGTTCCCAAACCAAGGATTTTCAATCTTTTAAGCTTCTATGACACCCTCAACACCCTCAAACACAAAACCCTCCATAAATTGTTCTAAAACTAGAGATTTTTAGTTACCAACCTTCCAAACACTTCCAGAACTTATTCTTGGACTTTTAACCATTAGGACAATATATTTAATCAATCCCAACTCAAAAATATTCCCCTTGTTAAGGCAGATCTTCTACTGCAATACTTTAGCCTTTGTTTTATGCAGTTTGCCCTATGACAATCTTGGTGTACACCTTAATATTCCTCTTTCATGCACATTAACTTGTTAGATTTGTATGGTAAATGTTAAGTGTGATCCATTTAATAGGGTTTTAGTCACAATCCTCCATGAAATGGATCAATCATCCATAAAAACTCTCAAAACTAGTGAAAATATGTACTTTCTTGAGGACAATCAACAATATAACACAAGAAACTGATTCCCAACATTGTTCAAGTCATTCAAAAGGTTAAATTCATGTAAATAAAAGTTCTTAAACCATCCAAATGAGCATATCTACAATGGCAATCAAGTATTCATCAAAAGAACACAAGAAAAATGCAAAAAAACTGAAGTTTCTCTTGATTTTTCTAAGAACAGTTCATACAAAACTGTACCAGCAACCCAAAAACTCTATAAAAATTAATTCCCTAACCTTATAGTCTTATTCCCCAACTATCCCAACTGATTGGGATTGATAATAATGCATAATTATTGCTAAAACACCTAAAACACACTTTCCTGCCCAAAGGTGGATTTTGAGAATTTGAATTTTCCAACTTAAAATTTATTGACTCCTACGAACTAAATCCTTATAAAACTTATTGCATTTCATTATTCAAACTCATTTGACTCAATTAAAACATTATACTCCTATCTAACCTCCTAGAACATTATTGTTCCATTTACAAAGCATTTTGGTCCTAGGGTCTTTATTAGGAGCCTCAGGACTTTTGACTCCTTTAATATTTTTATCCATTTCAAAAGCCATTATAGGCTTCAAGATGCTATAGTTGATGCTTTGATATGATGGAAAAGTCCTCCTAACCCTTGCACTCTCCTGACCCTTGAAGTGTTCCTTGAAGAGCTTGGGTGCTCCTGCACCAATATCATAGCTCCTCAATTGCTCTAGCATTCCTTCAGGTACTGCATTAGAAAAATCATAATACTCCTAACTCTTCTCCCTCTTAAGCAATAAATCCAATCCCATCTAGAAGGGATGGATGTCTTGATCATCATCAAGACCATAAATCCACACATGCATTGAGAAGACAGATTGTATGTCTTTCTTGAACTTTCTGCTCGCAAGGGGAAAAGAAAAGTGATCTCCCTTCAGTCTTTCCTTCATTTCATCCTCATAAAAATTTTCCTTCTTATTTCTAGCTTCCCAAAAAATTTCCAATTATTCCTCATGCAAGCATTCAGCTCCCCAAGTTGTAGGGATACACAACATATCTCATATAGCCACTGCAGAAATTGTAACTTTGATCTTGTTACCAGCAATAATTCCATCTCCTGGTTGAATCTTTTGGCACATGCATCTACCAACTCTGGGCATGGGTGTATGGCGGGAAACATGAACTGTGGAAAACCACAATTCCAGAGCTGGTACCTGAAACCTTCAAACATCCATGGTCCATCATTATTTGGAATGCCCCCTCCCTAAGGTTTTTAGGGTTAATCACCAACTTCAGGTCGAAAATACTATCGGCAAAATATTGCACTGCCTCTCTCCAAAAATGATTATTTAGTTGCACTGATTTACATAAATCAAATTGGCATTCCTCTAGTTCTGGGGTTTTGATGAATGAATTCCTCCCAAAGATATCAACATAACCTAACCTTTTATATGAGGCCCTGACCTTTCTACTAGATGTTGATACTTCTGCCATGGCTATGCTGAGAAGTTACAAAGAGTTTCTTCAATGAAATGACCAC
The DNA here is from genome assembly GCA_007258455.2 of Sequoia sempervirens. NCBI lineage: Eukaryota > Viridiplantae > Streptophyta > Pinopsida > Cupressales > Cupressaceae > Sequoia > Sequoia sempervirens. The sequence continues at coordinate 525,188,193 of VDFB02105785.1, forward strand.
TTTCTTTTTGCTACTTAGAAAAATATGCTTTTGGGTGTAGTTAATTCTTTTACACGTACATGTAGTTAAGGCTATTCCATTATCATTGGTCCACTAAATGCTGCCACCTAGGTGATACGTGTGGATTTGGGATCTGTAACCCTCAGGAATGCCAAAGACATCACAAGAATGGAATTAGTACATTATCCCCACTGCCAATTTTATAAATAAACTCATTGCATTGGAAAGCATGCTTTTAGCTATGAGAAACATGCTTAAGTAGTGCAAGGTACTTTTGAAAAGATGTGCCTATTTAATTTGTCAGAACTTAACATCTTAATCAATTTCTTTTCACATAAGCAAGTTGGTTGGTACTGATAATGGAAAAAGCAAAGGACACATGTCAACAATCGGCCTACGCAAGCTCCTAATGCCCAAATTTATTTCTCAAGACCCGTTGTCAGATTTTTTGTATGATTTGTTTCTTACCCTTTAGTTGCTTTCATACTTTCTCTATTGCCATTCGGACAAAAATAGACTTTCTATTGGTTGTGTTTGCTGACACATATTTTCTATAAATAGCTATGCCACCTTATGACAATATTCATTTGATAGATAGCTTTTTCAGTTTAGCAATATTTTCTCGCCATCTCCCATTTTGCTACATTTTGTTGCTTTATCATCATGTCGGTTAGCCTAGGCACTCCTGTTCAGCTTCTACCACAAAGGCCACAATACACCTTCATGGGGGAGGTCACCTCTAATAGAATTAGGGGCCTAGTGAATAATTGTGACCACCTTGATGTCGTTGCATTTAAGTGGGTAGTTGGCCAGGACTACATTGAAGATGAGAACCAGCTGAGAAGCAACTACAAAGTCTTTTCTCACTTTGTTGCCTCCCTACTCGACCTGAATATTTCCAAGCCCATGATAATTGAATTGTGTCGTTAGATGTTTGAATCCATACTGCTAGAAGGGCTTGGCAAAATCATGCAAGTGGCTATCCTTGGTGTCAAAATTCTAAGCGCCATGGACCTCCACAGGCATGTTGATTATGGGATAGACATAGCTTGGTTTCCTTTTCTCACTGACTTCCACACCATGGACCATGAGAGGCATCACTTATTATCTCAGCCAATGGCCACCTACCTGTTGTGGGAGTACGACATGGATCACGTTCCTGTACTCGACTGGAAAAAGCACTCCGAGTTTCTGGTGTATAACCATGGTGACTAGGACTGAGGTCCATGTTGTGTCAAGCCTGCATGTGTTGTGTGTTCACCCCCCTTTTCACCCTAACAAAGAACAAGAACAAGAACAAGAACAACCTGATGATGAGCTACTTCGATTGTTTTACAATGGCCAAAGGCTTAGATTTTACTATTTTTTGCATGTTGCCTCCTTTTTGCTTCTTTTTCCTTTGTGACTCATTTTGGGTTTGCTTGAGAGAGATTCACATTTAAATTTAAGCCTCGAGCTTGTATTACATTTTAAATTTTCAATGAATATAATATAATACAATATTTTTCAACTTCCTCAGTGTTTTTCTCATGGCTTATTCTCAAAAATAAAACGTATTTATAATTTTTTTACATATGGTACATAACTATGAAAATTTTAAAGAACTACGTATTTTAATGGAATAGTTTTAGATAAATACCATTCACTTGTATATCCAGGGCATTACCTTTCATATCTTCAAGCTCATACACATTATTTTCCTTGCACACACCAATTCAAAAAGGACCCTTCTATAGCACTTCAAATTTTGTAAGTTGTCCTGGTTTTGCAGTGCGCTCATCATACTTTAGTACCAAGCTACCTTCCCTAAAATATGGGTTGGAGATATTTTTATCGAACCATTATTTTACTATCTGTTGGTGACCAATCATGGCTCCTAAATATTTTTCTCTATCTTCCTCAAGTTTGAGCAGTTATGCTAACCTTACTTCCATCCCATTGCTTTCTTCAACCTCCAGGGCTTTTAGCAGTTGCAAGGCAGGGATTTCTATAGAAATAGGTAAAACTACCTCTTTTCTATACACTAGTTCATAAGGAGAGGCCTTTAGGATCTACTTTGGTGTAATCTAGTTTTCCCATAGAGCAGCTCACAAGTGCTTGTTCCAATCCCTTTTTCACTCTGACTTGATGCGCTTGATTAACCTAGTTAGTTTTTTTTTGGTCGACTCTGCTAACCCATTTCCTTGTGGGTAGTAATTTGATGAAGTTTAAGGTAAACCCCATGTTTGATAGCAAAATATGACATCCTAGACCCTAGAAAATCCTGAGCATTGTCAGATATGATGGTTTTTGGTGAACCAAATCTGGTTACCAGCTCTTCAAGGAAATTGACGATCTCTCCTTTTGTATCATTTTTTAGTGCAACAGTCTCCATCCACCTTGTGAAGTAATCAGTTGCCATAAGGATCCACTTATGACCAACATTGGAAATAGGATTTATCATTCTGATGAAATCCAAACCCCATTGAGCAAAGGGTTCCTCAGTTACAATCGGACTCAAAGGCAAGGCAAAGTTCTTTCTTTCTCCAACAAAATATTGGCATTAAATACACTTTTACACTAGATGGTGTACTTTAGAAAACATAGAGGGCCAATAATATCTTGCTTGCATTATCTTTAATGTAGTAGTTTTGGCAAAGAAATGCCCACCCTCAATACTGCTATGAAATTCATTGAGAACTCTTTCCACCAGTGGCTTATCCAAGCATCAGAATAGGACACCATCATAGTTCCTTTTGAATAAGATACCTTTAATTAATACATACCTAGTGCCTTGCAGTTGGTAATATCACCTTTTGTGAGATAGAAGGTCGGTCGGGTAATGCCCCTTTTGCATATATTATGTTCAATCCATCACCCAGGAGTCTTCAAACTCGAATTGGTTTGTGTAGACTTGATTGGTTTCCTTCTCAACTACGAAACTTGATTCTTGTGCAAGATATTTGCACAGACCTCTTCCTTGGACTAGCTTGGTTGGTCTAATGTCCACATCATACTTTAGGATCTTGGTGATCTAGTTTTCCCTCTTCTCGATTATCTCACCTTCGGTGATATACTCCCACACACTGGGATGTGCAATGAGAATGGTGATTCTATTGGTTGACACCAAGTGTCAAAACTTATTGAGGCTCTCAACAATGGCAAAAGCCTATTTCTCAACAAAGTTATACTTGGCTTCATATCCTTTAAGAGTTCTTGAATGAAATGTGATAGGATGCTCTCCATTATTTCCCTCGTCCTTTTGAGTGAGTACTGAAGCTATGCTATGTTGGCCGTTGTATACATAAAGTAGAAAATATTTGGAAAAGTCTGAGTTAGCCAACACCAGGGTGGCAGAGATAGCTACCTTTATTTGCTTGAAAGATATTTTGCTTTTGGGAGCCCATTTAAACATCAGGCTATTTTTGAGCATCAACGTGATAGGTCTCGTGATGCCTGCGAAGTCCAAAATGAGCCTGCTGACAAAGTTGATTTTCCTAAGAAAATAATACATCCCTTTCCAATTTATTGGTAGGGGTAACTCCATTATAGATCTCACCCTTTTGGGGTCTATTGCTATTCCCTCCTTAGATACCACAAAAATAAGTGGCTTGCCTTGGGGCACTCCAAAGACACATTTTTTGGGATTCAAGGAAATCCTGAACTATTGACATTTCTAGAAAACCTACTCTAGATGATCAAAGTGATCATTTTTTGACTTTGAAAAGATTGTTAAGTCATCAAGATATATTAAAATAATTAGATTAATTAATCCTCTAAAAGCAATATCCATGGCCCATTGAAAAGTTGCACCAACATTTGAAAGTATGAACAACATTTTTTAGTATGAAAACATTCCCCACTTAGTGGTAAACATTGTTTTATGTTGGTCACCTTCCTTTACATATACCTGGTTATAACCTAAGAAACCATCAAGCAATGAAAACATCTCCAATTTGGCCATAGTCTATAGGATTTGCTCCATTGATGGCAAAGAGTAGTGGTCTTTTAGTGAGGCTTTATTCAGATCTCTAAAATCAACATAGAGCCTAATATCACCATTCTTTTTCTGAACTGGTACCAAGTTAGACACCCAGGTGGAATGCTTAATTGGATATATGATCCTTGATTCGATCAATTTGGTGAGCTCTTGTGCCATCAATGCTTCAACCTTCAGATTGATTAGCCTTTGTTTTTTTCAGATAAGATCTGATCCTTCTACCAAGTCAACAGTATGCTAAATATGCCTAGATCATACCCTCTAAGATCATCATAGGTCTAGGCTATGACCCCATCATATCTAGAACATAGATCCTTTAGTCTTTCCTTGTCCTTCTATTGAACATCCTTTCCGACTTTTAACTTTCTGCCACTTCCAACATCGAGCTCTTCATAATCCCTTATATCCATAATGAACCTCTGTTTACCTTTTCTTGCATCCTCAAAATCAAAAATATTTTCAAGGGAGATTAAACCTCGAGGAAGCTTATTGCCTTTCAACTAGATAAATTGCTCTTTAGGAGATTCTACTCCTGGCTGTGAATAGTCAGAAGTTCCTTCTAATTTTTGTATAAAGGAAACAATCTGAATGTCATCCTCAAATACTTGCTAGTTTTGATCATTGTTAGGAATTATTGGTTGGACAATGATCTGTACTACATTTTTCTTTGTTGTTGAATTAGAAACTGGTTCAAATTGCAAACTGATATAAGCCATTTGATCAACAATACTGTTTTGAGATCGGGGAATGACTTGTATATTGAAAGCTTCAAAATTCTCAATCACATCCCATATCCGATTTCTGTATGACTTCATTCTTATATTCTTCACAGTCACTTGCCCATGGACTTGGCTCACAACTTAATCTAAATCTATGAATTCTTGTATTCTCTTCACACCCATTCATTCTGGAAGAATCATGCTATGGAACAAAGCTTCGTATTCCACATTGTTGTTCGAGCACGAGAACTAAAAATGAAAAGCCTTGAGTGTTTCTGATCTTGTCAAAGAAACTAGTCAAACACCTGCTCTAGAACCGAGTTTGCATTTGGCACCATCAAAATATAAGGTCCATAGATGGTTGTCACCTAGATCATCATATCCCTCCTGATCCTTTATCAATTTTAGAAATACTTGATCGTCATCGAAAATCACATAGGTGCCTAGTCCCGTGGCATGAAAGTTGTCGAATGGGTCAAAGTCAATGAATTGGTTGAGGAGGACCTCCTCTTCAGGAGTACGATCACTCATGTCCTATTTGTCCTCCAACATCTCTACACAGTATCTCTCCCTTTGTGAGAAGGAGGTATGTGTTGCTTCAAAGCATAGGACTGCATTGTCTACTATGTGTTCTGGATGCAAAGATTCAGACAAGATTTTCA
>VDFB02105785.1:525193652-525565981 GCA_007258455.2 Sequoia sempervirens
GTTATGTAGAATGGTAGTTTGATGTCTCAAAAATATTTCTTTCATATATACTAAATTTTTATCATTGTACATTATGAGTCTCAATTATATATCCAAGCACATCAAAAATTTATAGAGTGGAAAGAAAAATAATCACACATTTATCATATTTTTGTAAGGTGTTCAAAAAGACTAAAAGTTTCCCTAGAAAGAACTAATTAAGGAATTAAAAAAATGGAAAGTGTCTACCTCATTGTATGTTGACCTTTCCCATATAAAAATATCATGGAAATGCTAAATGAGTTGATATAAGAATTTTTAGGAATGAAGGCACAAAATTCATAACACTAATCCTAAAAGCAACAAGAAAGGCAATGAATAAAATCTTCCTAGTTATTTTGAAAGAAACTTTAAAAGGTTCTAAATCCCCTTCACACCCCTTTCTAAATGAAGATAAAATAAATAAGTTACCAAATATTTCTTAGAGTTTAAGGTGGTGATTTTAATGTGATTTGAGAATAAATAAGATAAATTAGATGAAATCAAGTTTTTGTTAAAGGTGATGAATTTGGGGAATAAGATGAAACAATTTTGAACCTAGTTGACTCCATTAAATGGCACAAGATAGATTTAAAGTGGCTTTTATTTAAAATATGTATAAGCTAGATATGTACTGAATACATTATATTCTATTAGATAATTATTTCTTCCATAAACATTTCTTACAATCTTATAATTTATTAATAATATGGATGTGTGCATCCCTATACACTCTTTGATAACCACACTATTAATGTTTCTATTTTTACTAGAGGATACTCTAATTGAAAAGCATGTAAAGAGGAAGGGTTAGTTAACCTTGATATTAATGCAATGAAAGGTGGGATTATCTTGATGGTATCAAAGTTATCTTAAAGATATATTGAAGGTTAAATTTCTTCTATGCCTGAACACATTTAGTGAAATATAATGAATATGTGTTATCCTAGAAAAATATGTATAGCATTAAGGATGAAATTTAGACTTTAAGTTGAAAGAAAATGTTAAATATTTAGAATAAAAATGGTGGGGATGGAATACAAGCTTCAAGAATCTAATTAATTGCAATAATAAATGATTAAAACTAAACAAGAATGGATATGTCACCAATAATTTTTTAGATAAAATGACTAAAATTAGAGCCAAGATATCTTAGTTCAAGTATCAGGATAAAGGTATCAAATTCTTATTCAATGTAAACATAGCCGAGTTTGATAGATAATAAGTTGGCCCCATTAATACTAGGGGAGTATTGTCTAATGAGATTAAGTTGAGACTATTCAATTCTTAGAAGTTAGAACCCTAACATTTATATGAGGCTTGTACAATAGAACCTTATTTGGAAGAGTAGGAGAGGAGAAATGAACCCATAATAATTATACTTATACAAATAAAAATAATAATAATGTTTAACTATTTCAAAAAGTTAAATTTGTTTCACTATGATGATCAATAGCTAATTTGTACAAGGAGGCCACAATTTATAGGGAAATGAAGACTACATAAGAGGAGAATTTATAACATAGTAGCTTGGTTGTAGTTGTTTCTTTAGCATTAACTATTTTCTCTTTTTTCTTTTGTTGTTGAATATTTTATTTGATCTCTTAAAACTTATCAATGGTACTTGATCTTCATAATGATTATTTTCTTTTTTTCAATTATTATCATCTTAGAAGGAATACCATTTCAATTTTAGGAGCAGGAGAAATGTATTTTTCTTTTAAAGTATTTAAAATATTATATTTATTTGATGGTTCCTTCTTAACCTCTTCCACCCTTGGAAAAATTACTTGAATCTCCTTATATTAATCAATTTACTTCTATGATTTATGTATGTGTTTTTTGTGATTTACTCTTTATCCTTTCAATTTATTCATGATATACTTTAATATAGTTATAACAAGTATATAATAGTTTTTCATAATTGGATATGCCTTAAGAAACTCTTTAAATGTGAAATTATTTGATGAGGGAAGATATAAATTAAGGTTATTCTTTCTTACTTACCTCATGCTCATCCATATTTTTTGTCCATAAATATCTCAAATCAAATTGGATTTTGCAAAGAGGATAGCTATATTTTAAATATTCGCTCTTAGTCAAAGTCATTTATTTCTTTGTACAAGTTTAAAATTGATTTATGTAATTTAATTTTTAATAGTTTTAACATGGATATATGAAGAATAGTTTTAAATATATATATATATATATAGTAAAGTGGACATATTTTTATATTTTCCCTAATACTAGAAAATTTAATAATACCTTCATTCCTTCTAATCCTAATAGAACTATTTTATTATACATTTCATTCAAACAATCTAGTTTCTTTCTCTAAATTTATTCTTCGATTCATACATTTAGTTCACCAACCATTTTTGAGTAATGTCATAAGACTCAAAGGAAAAAAATATGAAGAATTTTATCCAAGTTTCCATTGTATGCACCCTAAACTTTATATCATGAACGCTTGATATAATTTCTCAAATAAATTTGTTAATGAACTATTTGATATAATGCCTCAAATAAATTTCCAATAGTGTTTTTGACGAGTATGATAGAAATAGTGTTTTTGATATAATGCCTCAAATAAATTTGTTAATGAACTATTTGATATAGGGTGCATACAATGGAAACATTATTTCTATCTTACTCCATCAAAAATTACCATGAACTGTTTGATATAATGCCTCAAATAAATTTGTTAATGAATTGTTTGATATAGGGTGCATACAATGGAAACACTATTTCTATCATACTCCATCAAAAATTACCATGAACTATTTGATATAATGCCTCAAATAAATTTGTTAATGAACTGCTTGATATAATGTCTCAAAAAACTGGATGTTCCCCGTGAGAAATGTATGCAAAATGTGGAAGCATAGACAGGGCATGTTAATTTTTTGACAGAGTAGAAATGTATCATAGAAATAGTGTATGTTGAAAAGACTTTAGAAACTTTCAAACAAATGCAGTTTCAATTCAACAAATTTGAAATTTTTTGCATTTAGGGTTTCAAAATTTAACAAACAAATGCATTTTGAACTCTAGGAAATTTGAATTTGACAAACCTGGTGCTCGATATGCAAGTTGAGTTGATGGACTTTGGAGAGATGAAGTTGAGTTTGTGTTCGTCGGAGATATGAAGTCATTGCCGTTTGTAGATCACACTCGGTTCGCTGCACACAAAAGCATAGGGAAAGCAACTGGTAAAAAGAAAAAATGACAGTGACACATTCATGTTTTTTTTATGTCTTATTTTAAGGGGTTTGGCCGAACCCATGTTCGACCGAACCCCTTAAAATATTATTATTTTTGTTTAGGGTTTGGGGGTTCAGTCAAACCAATGGTTCGACCGAACATATATGTTCGAAAGGTCGAACATATAATGTGGTTCAGCCGAACCATTGAGTTTGACCAAACCCGTTGAGTTTGGCGAAAGGAAAAAAAAAGAAATTTCTTTCCTCATAAAATTTGTAAACCACTATTGTGGTTTGACCCCCTGGTAGTCTTCCTAGGCCTCGACCCCCATCTTGGGTTATCCTAGTAGCCTCTCCCGATCCCTAGCTCCCCCATACAAACTCATGTGGAACTAATATACCTTTCATGAGGACAAGGCAATTGATCTTTCCATTCCAAGCCTTCCCATCTCATATCAAGCCTAAACAAACACTTGAGCCATGAGTGAGGCATATCATTATATTGTTTAATGTGAATTCTACCCATTTCCCCCTAATTCATTATTAATGTTATCATTGGATTAAGAAACCCTCTAATGGGTTGTCCTAAACACCACTTTGGGTTCCGACCCCCATTGAGAGCCACTCCCCCTACTTGTAACTAGTAAACCCTACATAGAGCAAGGAATTGTCCATCTTGCATACTTATCACAAGCACATAAACATTGGTCAGGATAACATGAACCCATGTCCCAACCCATAGCCACAATTCAACTATCATGAATAGGTAGTACAACACTCAGGGTTTGCATTTCACTCAATACGCATATACATACCCTTCAACAAAATATCGTTACAAAATCTCATGAATCCATACATAGACAGGAGGCAACACCCTTAGAATTTACATTTCACACAATAGACATGACCCACATCATAGCCAAACCACTTTCAAGGTTAAACAATCATAAGGACCAAACATACAAATATATACCCCCTCCTAGGCCTCTGGAAACAAACATACTAAACACACTTCCCAATGGCACATAAACTTGAATATATTTACACAATTTACAATAATTACATGAACACTTAATCCAATAATCAATACACTTTGTTTAATACAAACAATTAATCATAGCATTCCAACCAAGAAGATATTACCCTAAAGAAGGCATTGTTCACTACAAATAATTATATTTTAAACACAACTATAACATTAATTAAACAACCATCTTCATTGGACTAGTTACTATGAAACCCTAATATTTCAACTTCAATATAATAATACAATGACACTATTCTAATTAATTATTTCACATAGCAATTCTATGAAATAATTATAAAAATAGCTAACATCCATTTACTAACTGGTTAACAAAGAGAAATCTAATCCTTTAACATTTAATCTGAATCACTTAACTAATCTACAAATCATTCAATTACAGGTCTATATAAGAATAAATCAATTCACTTTAATTGTTTACCCAATTCATTTATCTATGACAAATTAAATACTTAGTTTAACCATAACTATCCAATTAAAATCTTCTTATTACCTAACGTTTTTATTTCTTCGCTTATATTCATGGAATCATAAATGAATTTACTATTATTTCTAATAGTCTTAGCAATTATAAATTTTACCATTTACTAGTACAATTATAATATTACTCTTGAAATCAAAATTACTCAACTACTAATTTATTTGACACTAACAACCCAATGTTGACATTACCCAAAAACGCTAATACTAATATTATTCACATGGTCTATATTCCTAACCAATGATAATATTATTGTGATTGAAAATCACTACAATAATATTGTTAGTAAGTAAAGTATATATTACTCTTTCTCACAATATTTTCTCAATAAATGGTAAAATACAAAGATTTTAAAAGCGAGGACCAAATGATATTAGCCAAGCAATAAAACTTCCAACTAATCACTATCAACTTATGCCTACCTCTACACACAACAGTGATCACGATGATTACTAAATTTACACAAACTATACAATTTGATAGATTGAACATGCATAAACAACTTAGGCAACCATTAAGCTACTTCCACCTATAAATTTTCTTTTCATCAATTTATCCAACCTAAACCACAAACAACTACTAGTTTCAAATTAACAACTTTCTATTAATTGTTTCATATATATACTAAAGAAATTTCTAAAATTGTCAACTAGATTAAACCGCTAATTTTCTTAGCTTTTTTTTTTAAAAAATTGTTACTAAACCCTACATTGATTTTCTTATTACTAAATCTTTATATATATATATATATAAATTTCTATATTTATTAAGAATAAAGTTACTTTTTAGACAACAATAAATCAAAACTATTTATAATTAAGAACAACTGTATCATTAATGAAACCATCATCTCTATTTATCTAAATACCATGAAATTCTAATATTAAGGTTACAACTTTAATGTAATATATTAAAATAGCAAGATTCTAATTGATTGACTCACATGGCAATTATATACACCAACTATTAAATTATAATAAAAATAAGTAACATCTATTTACTAATTAGTTAATAGAGTGAAATCCATAACCATTTAATATTTACTCTGAATCATTTAACATTTAATAAAAAACATTTAAATTGAATAACCTAACATTTTACCCAAGCATTTAATTTTAACTTTATCATTTAACTATGTAAAGTAGATTCATTTGACTCAACAATCCCTAACTCTCGGCTATTTATATATGAAATATATCAATTTACCTTAATTAAATACTCAATTCATTTACCTATAGCAATTTAAATATCCATTTTAATAATAACTATCCAATTAAGATCTTTTTATTAAATAACATTTTTTTATTTCTTCATTATTATATAATTTGTCTCATATAAGAAAAGCATTCTTTTACTATTAACCATAATATAATATATATATGTATTATTAATGAAATGCAGCCATGGGGGAGCAACCTGAAAGCAGCCCCATATTTCAAACATATCTCAGAAACCACGATCTAGGTTTTTGAGATTTTTGGACAGAGATTAGAAGACAAGGCAAATAAACCCTTTAAATTTCTCACCAACCTAGTTCATAAAAACAGAGTTATGGACAACACAATCAGACCATTTTATTAGCAGGGAACATAAAAGATGAAGAATTAAAAATCTAATATCTTATGCTCAAAGAGGATATAAAATGCACACACCAAAAGCCAACCACAGGAACACTTATTTGGATTTGTTATTTTCCAGATTTAGGTTCAATTTGACACCGGTCGGAGAAAGATATTAGATTCAAAATTTATTAAATATTCTCTTCCTGTCAATTAAGCTCCATGCAACAAAGCATTGCCTATAAATTTAGTGTCAAGCCCATTTCTTGATTTATGGTGGCACAGAGAATGGCGTACAGGCTTCCTTGGCATGGCGGTCGATGCCTGGGAGAAAGGTAACTCCAAAACGGAGGGCGGGAACACAAAGTGAAATACATAGCATATAAAAGCACTCACAAGTAGAAATAACTGTTGTCCAAATTCATTTATTAATTTTTTCTTTATTCTCTATAAATAATTTTTTCACTCACAGGAAAAATTAAGCAACCAAACAAGAAGGCAAATGCAAATAATCATACACTCAAGAAGGAAAATGCAACAAAAGATCAAATCCAACCTGGATCCAATGCTTGATAGGGACGAAGATTTGATGCCGAGCTCTAAAAATTCTAACTTTCGATTCCACAATCCAAAATTCCCCCAAAACCACATTTCCCAGCAAAATCAACAATATAAGAAAATTTACAGACATATTCTCTCTCCCTTCATTTCCTAAGCAAAAAACCCCAATCTCCAGCATAATCAGCAATGTATGAAAATTTTACAGGAAAATTTCTCCCCTAAAAGAATATAATGAAAAATCTCCCAAAGGAACTAGATATATTTACAAGAAGAAGAAGGTTGTTCGTTGTACGGGAAGACCAACCAACTATATCACAAATTATAATTAGCTTTTGATTTATTAAATTAACCTTCCCTACACAACACAATAGTTAATTTTAAATTAATTAAAAGCTTTTCATCATATAATATGATAAATATTCAATTTTACATAGATGGGAAAAACCATTTACCCAAAATTCACTTACACATCACAATTAATTAATTATATAACCTGACTTATATAACATTTTATTTGTTTACCTTATTATTATTATTTATTAATTTCAACATTACATTATAAATTTATTCTAGATTATTAACTATGATTATTTATTTATATTTATTTATATATTTATCTATCAAAGTATGCCTTTTACTTAACAGTTTATTTTAATGCATAAAATAACCAAAGAAATTTATCAAATAATTTAAATTAAATAGAACCAAATGACAAATAATTACCTGACCACAATCGAGGGTCAAAAGCAAAACCTCAAGCAACACTAACCGACCAATCTAACAATATTGACAAAACTGACGAAACTAATAGGGTGCCAAACTAGATACTCATCCTGTTTGAGGATGATGGCTAGGGTAGGGGATCAAGTTTTATCTCCGATCAACTAATCCATTGGGCTCAAGGCACGCTCAAACCTGCCAATTTAGATGGAGTCAATTCCTGGTACCTGCAACCTGCAACACACAAAATGGTCATACATATACATGTAAACAAACACACTGTAAAAGGAAATCACAACGTCAAGGTACTCACAAGTGAGTGATGCAATACTGTCCCTTTCACTCAATCACATCAGTTCAAAAAACACCTAGTAATCAAATCAACTCATATAACAAGTCAGCTACATAGCAATCAGGATAAGATCAGTCACATGGTAATCACATAACAACCATGATAAAATAATCACATAGTGCTCATGATAGGGTTAGTCCTCATAATCAAATAAAACCCTATAATAATCATAACATATGCATAAAACCTCGAGTATCAGAAGTGTCGTCAATGGCATCATCATAACAATAAGTCCAACATCATATAATGTATCATAATGTCTCATCATCAAACATATCAACTATTAGTCTATTAGGAAAATAGTATGAGAGACACTACAATAGATTAAGCCTCATGTTCCCTTGTGGTATATCGAGGATACCCTTAGAAGCATGTATAGCCTATTTAAAAAAATTCAACCATCATTCCTTATAGTGCATTGGATATTGATTATGCCTAAGAAGTTAATCACAATGTTCTTTCAAATTGGGGAGATAGAGCTAACTTTGAGTAAGGATTTGGACTCCAAAGTAAGGGGTGCATAAATGGTACATGAACTTGCATTCTCTAATCATCCATCATTTGATAAATAATATATTTTTGGGTCCATAAGGATTGACACAACTACTTGAATACTTTTTTTTGTGTTTTCACCTTTTGCTAAGGTTTAGACACCAACTATTATCCATCAACTTGACCAACCCCAACAAATCCACTTCATCCACATTAGGAACAACCATCCATTGCATCTAAATTTTAAACTCCTCCAACCATATTATACATCCATAATCCAAACCATCCTATTGTTGAACCCAATATAAATTCATAATCATGCTTCAATCATTTTACTTTGATGAGTTCCCTAGTTAAATTGAAAACCCCTTCTCTTATGATGGTGATGACACTAGCCTTGTTGATCAACCCAATTATGACCCCTATGATGAAAATATTTTACAACTAGTTATAGCCATTATACAGGCAAGGTCAAAGCTCAATAAAACAAATACATCATAATACTATTTATGAGAAAGAAGACCTTGTAATCCAACCTAAGTATGATGATGATAACAGTGGCCTTGTTGATCAACCAAAATATGACCCCTATGACGATAGTGAGATTCTTATTGAACAAGATGAATACCTTCAATCCTTAGATGCCAATGTTTCCTTAAGCAATTTTTTCATAAGCTTTAATTTCCCATCCATAAATCCTAACATCAAGAACCAACTAACACAAGCTATACTACTAATTCTCAATGTATATCCATTGGTTATCCTTTTGCTACCTTTGACAAGGAAAATAAATCTTTCATCCAAAGCCTTCCACAACACTAATCCATTTCCCAAATCCCCATCTCCAATTCATCCCTCAAATCCCCATCCCCATATCTAATCCAAGAAGCCACTAGCACAAGTTCCCCCACCAATCCTAAATATTTATCCATTGATCCTTCCATTAAAAGAGAAATTCTAGACCATATGTCAGTCCAAGACAAGGATGCAATGGATAGATATCTTATAAGCATAGAAGCCAAGCTACCCTCAAAATATCACTTCAAACAATCATCTAGTGATCATCCTTCCCCTACTATTGAGAAGGAAAAAATATCTTTCACCGTGCAACGCCATCCTTAATGCAAAACCATCTCCCAAATTCCTATCTCTCATTCATATCCCAAATTATCATCCCGATTACCAATCCAAGAAAGCCTTGTAGCTTCCACTTCCTATCCCAATCCTTCATCTTCTAAACCATTGCAATCCAATCCATCCCAATCTAGAAACCCATCCAATGAAGTCACCTTTATGAATTTTCTTCAAGGAATAATAGCAAAGGATCGTAAGATCTAATGCACAAGAAATTTATGTTTTCTGATCACATCACTAATCCTACACCATCCAAACATCTCCCACAATCATGCACCTGTCACTTATCAAGCTCACTCAAGAGATTCCTATCCAAAATCTATTATTGTCATGCCAAAATATTGCTTCTATCCAAGAATCCTCCATAAATGATCATGACATTCAAGTTAATTTGATCTTTGATCAACATCCTCTCTATGATCATGACATCCAAGATGATCCAATTTTTTATCAAGATCCTATCTATGGTTAAGAAATCCAAGATGATCTATTATTATACATGTATCAAATTAATATAATTAATGATTGTATTTTGAAAGGGATACAAAATAAATCATCCCACATGCAAGGATGAAGTCCCTTTATTATTAATGTGCAAACTATAGAAACTTTAAGTCCCAAAATGATAAATATAGAGGGCATTATAAATGAACCCTCAAGGTTTAGGAATGACCCTAAAAATTGAAAAAATTACCATATTTATTATAAATATGTAAATTTATGATATAAAATTGTTGTCATGGTTATAGTTGGTAAGATTATGAACTTTTTTATTTTTTGCATTGAATAGATGTTGTTTGGCCAATTAAAATAGTGCTTCAAGTGCAATATGAAAAAAATAAAATAACCAACTTGATTATTACAAAGAGCTCTTCCAACATCCAAAATATCAATTCCAACTATATTACATTTGAATAGAACAAAATTTTCAGCTAGTTTTTTCCTTTAAGTGGTTCTTACAATGAGTGTAATGGATCTTAAAAGGATATACAAAGTTATTGAAGATTTTCAATAGCTCAAGAAGATTTATAATGGTGGGATGAGTGAACCCTATGAAGGTGATAAAGTCATTAGAAAGATAGAGAAAGCACCCAAACTAGATGATTTGACTCTTCTTCCTCACATAGAATGCATGTTGTAAATAGAAAGATGATTTTCTATTGTGATATTGATGATAATAAATTTAGAGGAATGATTGTGTATGAATGCCCACAAACGGAGTTTCAATATCATAGACATTTGTGCTTGCATTGCTCCATCAATACATATGCATTAATTTAACCAAAGGAACAAATATTATTGGATGTGTAATATGTAGTTCAATCTAATGACAAACAAGTTAAATTACACTACTTTAGAGTGTACTATTATTTCCTAAAAACAATTAGTGATAGTAAAATTTATTGTAAAATAAGTGACACCCAAAATCAAATATTGTCGAGTAAGAGGTGAATAGCTCAATGGTAGAGCACCCCAACAACAAATGAAAGATCCTAGATTCAACTCCAAAGTAATGCAATAATTTTTTTAACAATTTTGTTTATATTTCAGCCTAACATGTGGCAGAAAAACAATTATAACCTCTTTTGGTGCATATAATTTAATTTCCAATCATTGAATATGTAGCCAAATTGTTTGTCAATTTAGATTGTCTTGCCAAACTTTCGATGGGAAAGGAAAAAACTTATAAACCTTTGCAAGACGGTAAGCAGATAGATGTTGGTAAGAAACATAGAACCACTATTAATGTGAACTAAATATCTATGTTAAAAAAAACTATGTCTATGTATTTTGGCTTAAATAAAACACTCTAAGCTTTGACTTGTTTAGATGACTCACCCAAAATCACACTAATAGATGGACCCTACTGAGAAAGCTATTGTGATTCTCAAATGAACTACCTAAACAATTCAAAGATTAGAATATGCTGTTTAAGCTTGCCCTACCTAAATAAGCAGAGGTTCGTCAGATCATTGGATGTCAAACAATTCAATCAGATGGTATCCATTTCTGTCCACTGCTAAAAAATGAGTCTGGTCATTTTAATATGCTCACCATTAAAAACTAAATCTGGTCATTTTAGTATGCTCACCATTATGCAACGGACAGAAATGGGTACCCAATAAACGATAGAAAACAGCTTGAAAAATGCTACACTGGGAAGTTTTTCTTTTCTTCCTACACTCCCCGTCTCCAACTAAAGGAGATAGAGGTTTACACGAAATAAAAGGAAGCCTTGTTGCATACAAAACCGGTACATTCACGGTCTAAAAACTAATCTGAAAACTACATATCAATGGTGAAAAATACTGATCCAAATCCTATGAATATGATATGATTTGGAGAGGCGAGGACAGGTGAGCAGCAGCTATGTAAGAAGTCTGTTTGGAGTTTGAGACAAGGCACAACTGTCATCGCATGTAGACGACTTCTGTCTGCAGGTGGGACGGCTGGTAGCTACTGGTGAAACCGACGTGTAAGGTGGCATATGATAATTTCCCGTTACCTGGATATGACAATCTTCTGGTTGTATGACAACTTTTGGATATACCCACGAATATGACAACCTTGGATTTTACGACAATCTTCGGGCTATAGGACACTTTTCTCTTACTGTATCGACGTTCTCTCCCACAAGTGTATTCTTTCCTGCATGCAAGTTGACTTGCATGTTTTACCCTTTTATGATGGGTTGTTTTGCTTCTGATATCTCGCCTAGAGGGATGACGATTTGGGCAACTTCCCGGTATCTTCCTTTTCTGTGACGGGTCTTTGTTGATTGACATTTTTCATTCTTGCTCTCTCCACATACGTGGAGGTTAGGTGTAGGAATAATGAGCCATTTAAGGCTAAACTAATGACAGACATGTTATCAAGATGTCGATATTGATTTGGTTTACAGACTATGTACTCCTAAGTTGGTTTAATGATGTAGAACTTGTATCTTTGAAAGAGAGGTCACAAGTTGAAATCCTGCAGGGGGTAGGGTATGTATGCTTCATTTGTAACACAGTTAGGTGCCTCCTACATGGAGTACGGGGTACTCCCATATTACTATAAGTCATATGTAGACCAAGTGCCTCTTGTATGGAGTACGGGGTAGTCCCCTATTACTATAAGTCATCTGTAGATCAAAAAACAGATCGCCCGGTATCATGGACTATAAAAGGATCCATTTTCATTTCCAATCTAGATATGTTTTTATTTTGTTACTCTAATTTGACAAATGAAACCTAGTCTAAATAACCTTAGCATTGTATTGTGGGTTGTAGTTGAATTGCAATTTTGTTTGGGTTGTTGAAACTTAAAAAAGATTATATATTATTTTTTTTATGTGATTTATGATTATTCAAATTGTGTAAATTTCATGTATCGATAAGTTGTTGATTGTCATAGAACAAATTATCTTTAAGAAGAATTACATAAACTTGATTTTATAATAATAAATATATATGTAGGCTATGAGATAAAGTAATTTAATACAGTTGGCTCCACCAACTCTTTTATGTTATATGTGTCAAATCTCAATAGGAATAAAACTAAACTAAGAGAAGGGTACTTAAGTGAGAAAACCATTAGAAGATTAAGAAAATTTGCATTTACATCCTGATTTGATAAGTATTTAAATGCATTAGTGAATTTAAACCAAAGTCTATTGAAACTTATGGAAATTGCATTTACATCCTGATTTGATAAGTATTTAAATGCATTAGTGAATTTAAACCAAAGTCTATTGAAACTTATGGAAAAAGATTTTATAGTGTAATTGAGATGTCAAAGGTGAATTAGAAAGTTATTTAATAAACATATATGCCCTTGATTTTCTAGGCAGTTCTTTGTGGTGGACTTAGAGAATTAGATTAATTCCAAGGATTTAGTGTAATATCAAAAAGGTTTGTCTAATTAGTTTAAGAATGAAAGTTTTAGTTAGATGCACAAGACAACTGAGAGGGGTGGGGGATGAATCGGTTGTACATTATAACATCAATACCCTTATTAACATTCATATCTTTATTTAGTCTTTAAACCATTAATCAGATTTAGCACGAAAGTAAACAAGTGAAACAACAACACATCAAAATATTTGTTAAGTTAAATAAGTGGATCTTGAAAAATTGGAAACCATTTCTAAGAATATTTTTTTTATATGTTCATGTGTGAAAGGTTTCTTCCTTTTGATCTACAAAAGTAAAAAGGATAGGTATTTACTGCTTCAAGGTTTTAGTCTTAGGATAGAACTACCTTATGTCTTAAACAATAGTACTTTGTGTTAAATCCTCTCATTTGATTTTTTATATAATTTTTGGATCTTTTTACTAACCTCCTATTATATTTTTTTATTTACCCTACTCTCACATTCATCAGAAAATCCAAGGGTAAATTCATAATAATTCCAAAAAATGGCTTCTCTTAGTTCACATTTTCTCAAATCCTTGAGGAAATGGATCTTTCTAAGTTTTAGACTATGCAAATTAGACTCAAAGTAGGTAAAAAAAAATTGGAATCAACAAATAAAAAGAGCATTTTAAAATAAATCATATTATGTCATGATCCACTAGGAAGACACTTTCCCAAAAATCATCACAATAGAAAATAAACTAATCACTCAATGGTATAAAGGGGGGTGACCTAAGTGATATATATATATATATATATATATATATATATATATATATATATATATAAATTTATTGATCCAAAATATTGTACTTCTCTAGAGCCTAAATTTTCATCTAAGATCCTTGCTTCTCCTACCAATTACTCTCTTTCCCACTCCTTCCCTAAATAGGAATTAAAACTCTCTTTCGCACTCCTTGAATATAATGTTTTTCTATTAATGATCCAACTAGAAGTTTCTATGGGTGTTATCAAATACTTCTAGGATGATAGTGTAGATGTTTGAAGAAAAATTAAGAATAAAAAATATTCAATTAATAAAGATAATACACAATATAATATAAATATTATTTTCTATGATGAGGACCAACAATGCTCATGTTTTGTATTGGTTTCTTTATAAGTGTTAGGATGCTCTCTCTCAAGTTGAGATTCCTAATTTTTGGTTTTTGTTGGGGAAGTTTTAGGTTCAAATATTCTTGCATTAATGGAGGAATACTTTCCTAATTTAATTTTCTCTATAAAATATAAACAATGTAAAAATATTTTTTAGTTAATATAATGGGTGAGAGATCCAATTCCCTTATGAATTAAAATGAAAGATTCCCCCTATTCATGGGGCTCCTATAGTTAACTCTAAACTCTATCTTAGTAAATAATCTAAATGGACTTCTCCTCCTATAAATTATTTCAAACTAAAATTTGATGGTGATTAACATTGTAATCCTAGGGCCGTAGGAGCTAGTTGATTGACCAAAGACTAGTTTGGCTTTCTAATTCATGTAACTATAAAGAAACTAAAAGATAAAACTAAAAATGTAGTAGAGGCTAAAATATTTGGTGTTTTATATCAGTGTTTCTATTTAGTGTGGCCTCTACTTTTTTCAAATTGAAGGAGATTCTATGAAAGGATCTAAAGGTGCATTATACACTTCCTAAACTAATCTATGAGATGAAGTATGTGTAAAAGAAATGATCATAAAATTAGAAGGAAATAAACACAAAATAAATATAACAAACACAATGATCTACATAGGGAAAACTATTTTGAGAGGAAATATTACTCTCCAAATAAAATCAATGTATTCTATAATAATAAATTATTACAATACACTTGCAAAATCTAAGCTTTTATAGGACTATTACCAACAATAGATTTGGAGCAAGAATAGTAGCATAATAGTACTTATAAAATTCACTATGAAACCTCAATCTCAAGCACCAAATATTTAAAAGAAGCATTACATGAAATCATATATTGGTAACCAAGAAACCATGAGCTAAAACCACCTAAAATATGACATCTAAATCCTTACTAAAAAAACCAATGCTCGAGTACCAAAATAAGTCCATGAGATTAAAATAGCATATTACATATGCCTATTATAAAATCATCATAATTCACTCATTGATTTGAGTGCTCAATTTTGGCTCCACTATTTATATTTAAATATGATTTATAATGTGTAAAAACATGATGAAAATGGAATGCCATCTTCAGTTTAAAAGGGATTTACTTATGTAAGATCATATATTTTCCTATTATTTTCATTGTCTACTCTAATGGAGCAATTTTTTTATATTTTTCTAAGAATCATGAGACATTTTAGGGGACTATCTCAAATAAGTGGTGGGAGATCATTTTTATTCTATAGCATAAGATTACTAAGAATGTAATAATTGAGGTAACCGGTTTGAACACTTGAATCTAAAATTCGTAGCAAGGTAAATATAGTATTGCTTCTATATTTTCTTAAAATCTATTAGATCTTGTTAAAGGGGCTCATGAAATATTTTAATATCTTTTATGTGAGGGATGAAGTAAGAGGAAGCATTATAAGAATTTAGGGTTAATTTGAATCATATATTTTTTTGAGGGAGGAAAAATAATATGGAAAATATATTTTATTTATTTGATATATATGGAAAGGAAGAGGGCTTCGAGTTACTCATTTCATGTGTCAAAAAATATTATTATTAATTAAATACTAATAATATATGATATTTTAGATGATTATACTGATTAGAGATTAAAACCAATTTAGTTGTATCTCAAATATTAGTGGTTGGTAGGGATCAAAGACAAGGAACCAACCACTTGGAGAAGATTGTGTACTTGTGACCACTAGAGAAGTGGCCACCATTGTGCAAGGAACTTACAACCGAAGGGATTGCAACAAAGTAAAATTGAGTGTTGTCTCACTTCTAACAATAGGAAGCCACAATAGAAGAAAATAATTACTCATAGAAACTAAAGTTTTCATGTGGGGAGATGAGAACTTACAATAAAAGGAGACAAGGATTTGGGAATATGTAAAATTTTAAAAACTAGGATTTTTTGAGGTGATATAGATTTGATGAAGGGATTCATGGTGTTAAAATTGAACATGTAGCAAAAGAAGTACAAAGAGGAGCTATGTGGCAAGCTCAATAATTGGAAGACTAATAAGAAGGGTCAATAACATGTGATGGATGTTGGCATTAAGGTGTCTCAACCTTAGAGTCCTAATATTGATTTGATTGATTGTATTAATTTTTATTATTTAATTGCCTATGGTGTCATGTCACAAATTGGGACCCAATGATTGGGTGGCATCCCCATTGGAAGTGACTGGATAACACATAACTGGATATCATTTTGTTGATGAGCCTAGTTTTTGGTCCAATTTTGGGTAGAATCTATAATTTATTTGTTAGTAGTTGTCATGGACTTTGATTTTAAATGTTGATATTTTCATAATTTTTCCCTCAAACCATAGACATTGGGCTTGATCTTATTTCTGCAAGTTTTAATGACATTGACATAGTATATGTGGATTATCTATATTGATTTTGCATGTGGTTAATGAATGTTCTTTAAGGTGGTTATAGATGTGCAATTATTATGCATACTAACATTGCCATGCATAAACAATTAGAGGATACTAAATTGAGAAAGACAATCGTCAACTGGTCATGTAGAGGAATCGTTCAAAGGGTCAAATGGAGGACGACAATAGGAGATTCCCCATGATAGTCGAATGTAACCACCTTGTATTGGTTTTTAATGATGATTGAGAAAGTTCAGGCAATACTGCAGTATTGAATTTGCATTTGGACATGCATGTTTGACCAGATTCCTTACAGGCGTAACCGCCCTTCTATTCATTCCTCTATTTTCCCTAAATGGCGTCTTCTTAGTTAGTGGGAGTTGACTGCCTTATTTAGCTGGTAGTATAAATAAAGATCATATCCTTCATCTTAGGAGCTTGGTTGGTTTTTTTTGCACAATCTAATGATGTACTAAGCATTCTTCATTTTCAATATTGTCATGCTATTATTTTGTATTCACATTTTCCAATGAATAAAATGACATTCTGAGTTCGAGCATTTGAGTTTATATTAGTTTTAAAGGATACTCATCCAAGGGAGCCCACTTGATGAGCAATTTGTACCTTAGTTTAGTTTAGTTTGGTTATCATTTTCTATTTAGTACTTAGTTAAAAATATGGCACTAACTATTCCTGCAACCACTAGAATTCCATTTTGTTACTATTCCTATAGCCAAAGCAGATAGAGTAATTTCCTATTTGTTTGCTCAAATCTTCATTACTGTCATGGATTTTAGCTTAGCACAATTGTTGGTTGATGTTTAGTATTTATGTTATTCCTTTCCAAGCAATTTACTTTCAGTATCGTGTCTTTCTTAGCTGTAGAATGAAGATGGCTACTTTGAGTTTCTAGTGCACATATTGTGCTGGCCCATTTCAAGTTCACATCCCTGGGTTGACAAGTTAAATGCCCCGTCATAATGATTGAGATAGTTGTTCAGGTTAGATGTCCAATCTCTAAATCACGGCTGCAAAGGATAGTTATTGAATCATTGTAGGAGGCCAACTTTTTTGGCGCTATTGTCGGGGATGGTGTCAAACTAGGAAGTTCTTTCGAGTCATTGATAGTTTTTCTTGATGTAGTATTTATGAAGTTTGTTCTTAGAATACCCCTCATCTAGGCCAAGTAATGATCCACTATTCTTTTTCCAATTCTTTGTGTGAGTTGGCTGATGTTGAGTTAATACCACATGCATAGAGGGAGGAGAAGAGATGCTTATGGGAGATTCATTCCTAATAACCCTGATGCATTCTAGTTAGAAGAGATTCCAAATATGCCCAGGAATGAAGAAGAAGAAGAACCATTTCCCTTTGCTGATGCATTTCCTGATATGACTAGTTCTGAAGCTTCCACTGAAGATCAAAATATGATTGAGAACCCCTTTGCCTTGGAAATCTATCAAGCAGACATGGGTGATGCAAATAGAAATAGACCTAACCAACTAGTTTTTCCTTTCCCCATCTCTCATCAGAATGAAGTTGAAAACATCAAGAATATCCCTACTTTAGTACTTCCTAAGTTCTATGGACTTGTTACAGAAGACTCTGATACTTTCTTGTTTGAGTTTGACATACTCTGAAGGAGTTATGACTATACCATTGATGCTCATAGGCTTAAGTTGTTTCCTACTACTCTGAAAGAGGTTGCACTAAGATAGTTAATGGGCATAGCAAAAATATAGTGGAGACTTGGGAGGACATGAAGACAAAGTTCCTTGAGAAGTACAAGGAATATTGCAGGGGCAGTGATATGAGAGGAGATGACATTTTTTGGATGCAACAGAAGGAAGATGAGAGCTTGGAGGATTACATTTCAAGGTTTTTGTTTTTCCTACAGAAATCCCCACATCATACCCTTAATGAGGAATCACAAAAGTTATTTTTCTGGAGAGGAATTAATGAAGGTGCGTGCTGATGCTTTGAACTTGATGGAAGTAGGAGATATCGCCCAAGTTCCTTGGGAAGATATCAAGAAAATATGTCAGAAGTATTCTACGACAGCTTCAAAGAAAGGGAGAGCTTACCAATCCTCTATGGGTAAGTCATCCACCAGTGGAGTTTCAAGGATGGAGATTACCCATTTGCTGGCAGATTTCAAGCAAGATATTATAAATAATATAGCTACTCAACTAGATACACTTCAGGCCAAGAAGAAACATGAGGAGGCAAAGGAAATGTTGACTAAATATTGCCCTCATTGTAGACAAAAGAAGAAGGACTGCAGATGCAAGATGGTATCTAATATTGATAGCAAGCAGATTCCACCTGAGTTCAAACCAATTCAAATTGAAGAAGATCAAGTCTATTTTGTTGCACAAAAGAGGCCATGGGCTCCAAGACAAGGTATGCCACCAGATCCATTATATTTCAGACCATTTTCTGATTCTTATTCATCTGGTAACCAATGGCAGGCCCCATATCCATCCAACTATGGAGGATATCCACCACAACCTTGAGGTAACCCTCTAAATGCTTGACCTAATTATCAAAATTCTTCATCCCAGTGGTGGAAACCTCAGGGGAATTCACAACAATTTTAGGGTTCTTGGCAGCCACTTCCAGGAAACTGACAACAAACATCTCAATGGAGAGGAGGACAACAATGGCCAAATCAGACAACCAGTTACATAAAGTTACCTTCTCAACCCCAACAACCTGCTCTAATGCCTCCTCCTGCTAATTCAAGCTCAAATGCACCTAAACCTACTTAGTTACTAGCTCATCTCACACCTAATCCAAATAACAATCCACAACAGTAGCCGGTATACTTTGCTAATCCAAATCAATTTCCTGCATGTGTTGTGAGTGTGAGTGACATCCATTTACATTTAGGAACTACTTTACTAGCTCCTTCCATACCCATTATTACTGAGCTTCCTGTGGAAGAGGAAAAGGAACCTCTGGATGATCCCATTCAGCCAAGTGCACCTAAATATCCTGAACCAGTTTCAGCCAAACAAATTGCACAAGAACCACCATTCCCTCATAGATTGGAAGTTGCCAAGCACAAGGAAGACAAAGAGGATACAAATTTTAACATTTTAGAGCAACTAAAGCATATATGTGTCCAGATACCCCTATTCTAGGCCATAAAAGATGTTCCTATATATGGAAAAGCAATCAAGGAAGCATGCCTCAAGAAGCCGGGCAGGAAGAAGAAAGACCCAACTACAGTTCATGTGGTGGGGCAGCTAGCTGACATCATGATTGGAAAAGTGACTATCCCCAAGTACAATGATTTGGGTAGTCCTATGGTATTAGTTGTTATAAATGGGATTTATATAAAAAATGCTCTAATTGATTTGGGAGCAACAATAAATGTGATGACTAAGGACATCTTGCAACAACTAAACGTTGCAAACATGAGATTTACTCCTACTATCCTGCAGCTTGCTGACAGTTCTAATGTTAAGCCTGATGGTATAGTAGAGGACCTTGTGATGATTCTAAACTCTTGGGAGTACCCAACAAATTTTATGATTCTTTCTCCTAAAGTTACACTAGGTAGGTATCCTATTATTCTTGAACGACCATGGTTAGCAACAACAAATGCCTATATTGGATGTCAGTCAGGTGACATGACCATTTCTGATCGAAAGAACACCAAAAAGCTTATTCTTTACCTACCTGCTTATCCATCTCATGATGAAGATAATTTTGTATGGCCACATGTTGGTGAAGAGGCTGAGGAAGTTAACTCTGTGGTGCAACTTATGATGCTAGATAGAAGTCCTATCCTACAGCTTCAAGATGAAGATGAAGTGTTTTCTAACATAATTCAGAACCATTATGAAGTAGAGGAAGCATCGTCCTCTCATGCATCTAGTTCTGTTGATCCCATGAAGACACTTCTGCATGCTCTGCCTGCACTTCCTGCAACCACCTTTCCTACAGAAAAACTTCTTGCAACCACTTTCCTTGTAGATAAACTTCTTGCAGAAATAGGTATGTTCCACACAATGCTGCCATATGAACTCAAGGTACTATGTATTAATGAAACAACTATGATAGAGTTAACTAAACAAGTACAAGTGTCTGAAGGGAAATATTTGAATATTAATAGCAAATTGAGTGAAGAACAACAGTTGACATTGATAGACTTATTGACGACTCACCAACATGCATTTGCATAGGACTATCATGATATGAAAGGACTGGATCCTAAGCTTTACACTCATAGGATATATATCAGAGATGATTGTCAACCAGTAAGGCAACCACAAAGAAGAATCAACCTTGCATTGAGAGAAATTGTCGAGGTAGAACTGCAAAAATTGTTAGATGAAGGATTTATCTACCTCATTTCAGATAGCCAGTGGGTGTCTCCATTGGTGATCATGCAAAATAAGGGAGGAAAATGGCAAGTTTGTGTTGACTACAGGGAACTCAATGCTGCCACCCAAAAAGACAATTTTCCATTTCCTTTTGTAGATCAAGTCTTGGACTCACAAGAAAGCAGTACTGTTCTTTTCTAGATGGATTTAGTGGCCACATTCATATCCAAATTACACCTGAGGACCGAGAGAAGACTACTTTCACCTATCCATGGGGGACATACACCTATTCAGTACTTCCATTTGGCTTATGCAACACACCTACAACTTTTTAGAGGGTAGTCATTAGCATATTTTTAGACATTTCCTTTGACTACATGGAGATCTATATGGATGATTTTACTACCTATGGTGCTGATTTCAATGAAGCATTGGAGAATCTCAAGAAGGTCCTACAAAGATGTGAAGACCAAAATCTATCTTTAAATAGTGAGAAGTGCTTCATGATGATAAAGGAAGGTGTAGTTCTTGGCCACTACATCTCTCACAAAGGAATTCAAGTAGACCCTACAAAAATTGAGGTAATCACTAATCTGTCTACACCTGCAAAACAAAAGAATCTTAGGAGTTTCTTGGGACATGCAAGATATTATAGGCGTTTCATCAAAGACTTTAGTAAAATGGCAGCACCATTGTACACTCTCTTAACCAAAGATGTTGGATTCCAGTGGACAAAAGATTGTGACAAAGCATTTTCTAACTTGAAGGAAGCCTTGACTCATGCCCCAGTGCTAAAAGGGCCTAATTGGGAGATCCCTTTTCACATTCATACTGACGCATCAAACTATGCTATAGGAGCAGTCTTAGGATAGAAAGAGGGATCCATTGAAAATGCCATTTATTTTGTCAGCAAAAAATTACAAGGAGCTGAATTCAACTATACAATGATAGAGAAAGAGATGTTGGCAGTGATATATGCCCTGAACAAATTCAAACACTATATAACATGCTATCAGATCTTTGTGCACACCAATCATGCAACCATTAGATATCTCATGAATAAACCCCTGATCTCAGGTAGATTAGCAAGATGGTTGTTGTTGATGTAGGAGTTTGACATAACCATTGTAGATAAACTAGGGAAGGCCAATGTTGTTGCAAATTTTCTTTCAAGGTTGACCACATTAGAGGACAATCAAGCTATAGATGAATCCTTTCCTAATGAGCATCTATTTTTCATCAGTGTTCAAATGCCTTAGTATGCTGGCATAGCTAATTATCTTGTAACAGGGAGAGTTCCTCCTCACTTCTTCCCAAAAGAGAGAAGAGTGCTCATTGAAAAATATTTTCCTTTTTCATGGATTGTTGGATTCTTGTTTTATACTGAACCAAATCATGTCATGAGAAGATGTGTGAGGGAAGATGAGACATATGACATTTTGCATGCATGTCATGATGAACCCTATGGAGGAAATTTTGCAGCCAAGAGGACAACAATGAAGATTTTGAACACGGGATACTATTGTCCTACACTCCACAAAGATGCAGGAAGATACACAAGGGAATTTGATAGGTACCAAAGGATGGGCCAACCAACCAAATATGATGAGATGCCACTTTATCTCCAAGTAGTAATCACTCCCTTTGACAAGTGGGGATTGGATTTTGTGGGGCCCATTGACCCTCCATCAAATGGTAAGTCTTATATCTTGGTATGCACTAATTATGTAACTAAGTGGGTAGAAGTTAAAGCCATGAAGCATGCAAGAGATAATAAGGTTGTAAAATTTCTTTATGAAGAAATTTTCACACGGTATGGAGTCCCAAGAGAGATAGTGACTGATCAAGGAGCTCAATTCACTTCAACCCTTGTTACCGCATTGGTTAATGAGTACAACATAAGGCATAGGAAGTCTACTCCTTATCACCCTCAGGCCAATGGCCAAGTTGAGGTGACCAATAGAGAAATTGAAGCCATTCTGACCAAAATAGTAGCCATCCACAAGAAGGATTAGGCAAGAAGATTACTAGAAGTTGTTTGGGCCTGTAGAACCACTTGGAAAATAACTGTAGGCTTCACTTCATTTGAGCTACTATATGGGAAGACAACTATGATTCCCATTGAATTTGAACACAAGACTTTTAGGACTACAGTAGACCTAGGGATGGATATCTCTGAGGCATAAAAAGAAAGAATCATGTAGTTGAATGCTTTGGATGACATGAAGAAGACAACCTTGCATCACACTGAGGTGGTGCAGAATCAAAGAATAAAATGGCATGAAAAATTTATCAAGGAGAAGAAATTTCAGCCAGGTGACTGGGCACTACTCTATGACTCAAGGTATCAGGACAATGTAGGAAAATTACAAACAAGGTGGCTAGGACCATATGAGGTTGTTGAGGTCTTTCCCAATGGAGTTGTGTAGCTTACCACCATTGACTCTATTAGATTCAAGTTGCTTGTTAATGGTCATCGTCTGAAATTATACCACAAGCCAGCTTCCAAAGAAGAGTTCCTGCAACAATTTATTCAGCATTCAACATTTGAGCTGCCTATAGCCAAAGGAACTAGTGGACCTAGTGTCCCTCCTTTTGGCTAAATTAAGGTACGCAATTGTCACTATAAAGACTTCCACTTTTGTGGAAGTCCATTTCTTCACCCATCCGCCCGTTTTCCCATCCATCACCACCTTTCTCTCTCTTCCATCACTTCATTCCACCTCACCTCATTCCACTTCATTTTAATTAATTGCTCAATTTATTCCCTAAAAAGGAAAACAATACTTTCTCCATGATCTTTACAACAAATCCTCCACACATTCAAGTATGTGCGCATTAATTGCTATCTTTTAATTATCTTTTAAGTGCATTCATTTAATCACTATACGTTAGTATAAACGTTCACATAACATGTCATTATTTCGTGTCAAATCACCACTCCCATCTTACATGTGTGGACACATGTACAAATTTAGGTTGGGGGGGAAGAAAAAGATGCAAATATATTTCCCATGTGTCAATTCATGTTAGACTACGTCAGAAAATTCAAAATGAGCCGATTTGAAATCTGAGTGAGAGGACGACTCACATGTGTGAAGTGACACTAACTACAACTGCCATTTCTTCCCATCATAATTCTCCTTTATCACTGATTTTCTTGCCATTATTGACCCTATCGTAATCTTGAGTTGCAAGAAAAATGGTAAAACCAAAGAAAAGGAAATTCAGTCGATCTTGGCACTGAAAATTTAGCTGGTATTGCAGGAAGGTGTTTGGATTTTAGACAGGAATTACAGGAAGGAAATTTTGTAGAGTAATAGCTAATTACAGACAATGGGAGGATAGCTAATTCATAATGAGACCTCGATTCATGATGTTTTATTGCAGGATGCAAAATGCCTAGACGAATTTAGAAACTATGGATGGATAGACTACTTCCTAAAGCTAGATGGTTTTGATGAAGGCATTGCACTAGAATTCACCCAAACATTTTTTGAAGGAAAATTCAGAGTAAAAGGGTTGGAGGTTGTGGCAACTAAGGAAAGAATTGCAGAAATTACAGGGTTACCTACTGATGGTGAGCATTACCCTATTTTCAAAGACGCCAGGTCAGCTAGTGCCGAATTTACAATACATGGTGACCCTCCAATCAGTGTGGAAAAACATGGCGCAAAAAGAACCTCTCTACCCAAACCATGGAAGTAGGCAGCTGTCTACATTATAAGGTATATCACCTATGAAGGTCATATGTCGAACCTGCATTCAGTGCATTTCAAACTCTTGAGTGACATGAGGCACGAGAGGAGGATGAATTTTCCTAACATGTTATACAACCTTCTCTCAATCATGGTGGATGAGACTCAAAAAGGTAGGGACAATTATGTTTCCCACCATTTCCTGATTAAATTTCTAGTTGAAAATTCTCTACATCATGTGTTTGGAATGACCTAGGAAGAATTCATAAATGTTGATCAATTTAGACCTAAGAAATTGCAAAATAGGGTTTTACCTCAACCTCGTAGGTGTATCAGGAGATTAAGCAAGGCTGAAGCCACTCCTGGTGCTTCAACCTCTGGCACAGGATCTAGTGTGAACCCTCCTGTAGAAGAAGAAACCATAGACATTAATTCTTTTGAAGTAGAGCACTTAGAAAAAGAAAGTTCTTCATAAGATTTTGATGATAATGTTCCCCTTGAAACCCTAATTAGAACTAGGGCATAGAAGAAGGAGGTGGAAACAAGAAAAGGGAAAGCTAAAACACAGCCCATAGAAAGGGAGGTGCCAAGTTATACAAAGAGAAAGGCTCACATTGTTCATCTTGTAGCCAAAGGAAAATGTGAGAGCCCTCCCAGGAAATCAAGACCAGCTGGGTTAGCATTTGGTATGCCTCCACAAGAAATCCCTAAGCATGGAGAGACATCACATGAGGATATAGAAGCTCCAATGGGGTAGGAGAATGTCGAAGAAGAAGACATATTTGAGAGAGCAACAAATATAACACTAGCTGACCTTGCTAACATTGCAAAAGAGTTTGAGGAAAATCAGGAGTTCCTGCAATAAAACCAAGAACAAGAGCAGGAGTTCCTACAGCCACATCAAGAGCCACAATAAGAGCAAGAGCAAAACCAAGAACAAGAATAGGATATCCTGTAGCAAGAATTGGGAAAAGAAACAGTACGCCCACAACCAAAGACAACTAAACAACCTGAATCTATGTAGATAGTACTATATGGGGAGTAACCATTGACAAAAATACTAGTAGGAATTCATAACCCTCCTGATTTTATAGTACACACAACAATTTTGAATTTATGAGAATAAATACAAAGGAGGGAGGAAGAATGGAAAAAGGAGAAATAGATATTGAAGAAGGAAATTCAAAAGAGGGATGAGGTCATTGAAGAAAATAATGAGGAGATTGTTGCTCTAAAAGAGAGAGTGGACAATATTGTGACCTTGGTTCCACAAATTCTAGAATACAGGACCCCTCCAAGGGTCTATGCTCTACATTTGAAAGAGAAATATCTCTCTTTTAGGTTGTCAAAGATTGTCTCAGGTTTGAATCCCTCTATTGACACTCCTGTTGAGTTTTTCAATGCTTTTCAGATTGCCTCCCTTGAAATGAAGAATTTGTTATGTGAATTTTATTTGCATAATTATGATGTGACTCAAGACCATGATTAGAATAAGTGACTGTATGTTGGGGATGTCCAATTGAGGGCATTCATGTCTTGGGTACAAAATGAGATTAGTTGGGGACAACAATACAATGCTTACAGGAAGATGGAATCCAACATTCCCTTGGCCATTAGGGTTGAATCAGGAAACCCAAGGAACATTTATAGGGAATGGCACATAATGCTTTTCAAACCTAGCTATGTTAATAGGATTATGCCTTGGATAGAATTAGTTTACAATGAATATGAGGCGAAGATAGTAGCAAAAGAGGAAACTATGAAAGGATACCTATCAAAAAGATGGAACAACCTAATTGATGAGTTGAAACAAGCTAAACCTCATTCCATCTAGAACTATGCTGCAACACTAAAGAGAATTGATAGGTATATAAAGATTGGGAGAACAAAGGGACACTTTTGGCTTCCCCTGACTTTTCAGCCACCTATCTTAATGTGGTATGTGCCAAACTTCAGGTTCTACCACTATGACATTGTTGCAAAAAAAAGAGATGGAGTGGATTTGACAAATTAGGAGGATTCTATTGGGACCCTGATTCATGAACAACAGACACTGATTTTGGACAATTATCAATTGAAAATTTCAGAGCATTGACCAAGTAGAAGAACAACCCTTCCCCTGCTAGAGGACTAGAAAAATGTTAGGTTGGGGGGAGTGATGAGCCTAGTTTTTGGTCCAATTTTGGGTAGAATCTATAGTTTATTTGCTGGTAGTTGTCATGGAATTTGATGTTAAATGATGATATTTTCATAATGTTTCCATCAAACCATAGACATTGGGCTTGATCTTATTTCCACAAGTTTTAATGATATTGACATATTATGTGGATTATCTATATTGATTTTGCATGTGATTATAGATGTGCAATTATTATGTGTACTAACATTGCCATGCAGAAACAATTAGAGGATACTAAATTGAGAAAGACAACCACCAGTTGGTCATGCAGAGGAATTGTTCAAAGGGTCAAATGTAGGATGAAAATAGGAGATTCCCCATGATAGTCGAATGTAACCACCTTGTATTGTTTTTTAATGATGATTGAGCAAGTGCGGGCGTTACTGTAGTGTTGAATCTGCGTTTGGACATGTATGTCTAACCAGATTCCCTACAGGCGTAACCACCCTTCTATTCTTTCCTCTGTTTTCCCTAAATGGCATTCTCTCAGTTAGTGGGAGTTGAATGCCTTGTTTAGCTGGTAGTATAAATAAAGATCAGATCCTTCCTCTTAGGAGGTTGGTTGGTTGTCGTTGCATGATTTGATGACGTACTAAGCATTCTTCATTTTCAATACAGTCATGCTACTATTTTGTATTCACATTTTCCAATGAATAAAATGTCATTATGAGTTCAAGCATTTGAGTTTATATTAGTTTTAGAGGATACTCATCCAAGGGGGCCCACTTGGCGAGCAATCTGTACCTTAGTTTAGTTATCATTTTTTGTTTAGTACTTAAAAATTTGGCACTGACTGTTCTTCCAGCCACTAGAATTCCATTTTGTGACTGTTCCTGCAGCCAAAGTAGATAAAGTAGTTTCATGTTTGTTTGCTCAGATCTTCATTACTATCATGCATTTCAGCTTAGCATAGTTGTTGGTTGATGTTTAGTATTTATGTTATTCCTTTCCAAGCAATTTACTTTCAGTATTGTGTCTTTCTTAGCTGTAGAATGAAGATGGCTACTTTGAGTTCCTAGTGTGCATATTGTGCTGACCCATTTCAAGTTCACGTCCCCAGGTTGACAAGTTAAATGCACCTTCATGATGATTGAGATGGTTGTTCAGGTTAGATGTCCAATCTCTAAATTACGGTTGTAAAGGCTTAGTTATTGAATCATTGTAGGAGGCCAATAGGTGTTTCGATTACATGGGCCTTGGGGCCCCGAGCAGATGATTCTGTATGACTCTTGGTAGGTCTTTGACAAGTGGGAGAATGTTGGGATTAAGGTGTCTCAACCTTAGAGTCCTAATATTGATTTAATTGATTGTACTAATTTGTATTATTTAATTTCCTATGGTGTCATGTCACAAATTGGGACCCACCGGCTGGGTGGCATACCTATTGGAAGTGACTGGATGACACATAACCATCCCAAGTGGAAATAGGTGTTCCATTTTGGAATCTTTGACCTATGACAGATTTTATGATGATTCATAAGGCATCTTCATGCATGGGTGAAAGTTGGCACCCAAGTTGGGTTATGACAGGTTGTAAGAGAATCGAGTATTCTTGGTCAATTATGACAGATTCTCTTACAGCTATAAGTGTTGTTAGCTATGATGGATTCTATGATAGTTGTAAGATGTGTAAGGCATCTGTCATTGATCCGTAATTAGAGGTTTACAAATTAACTTGTAAATTAAATCTAATTACAGTAATTTCCCGATCTAATGCAGAATTGCTTGACTATGCTTTTTAACTGTTGAAATTACAAAATAAGTAATTAGAAATTCAAATACTAAATTTAAACTAGAGAGAAAATTGAGACAGAAGAGAGAAGAATGAGACAAAGAAATAGAAGGATCACAAGGCACAGATTGATAACGGAGTTCGTCCAATGTGGACTACGTCTCTGGGTCCGCTTCTCAATGCTGGGACCGCTTTATTGATATCGCCAAACAAAATTATGCTTTGTTACAATACCCAAGCTCCAAGAACCTGCAATAATCTCTCCACAATCTCTCACTCTTTTACAATTTTTGGTGTACAAAAACACCTTGTAAATTCTCCTCCAAAGAATTATTTCTCCCAAAATGAACTTGAATAATTCTCCCTATTACAATTCTCTTCCAAGAAAATTCTCATACAAAATTCTCCACTCAATAATTTTTTGCCAATCCCTTTACAAAAATCACCCCTTTATATACACATATTTGCTAATATGGTTTTAACCATATTATTTTGCAAATATTGCATATCTCCCGTATACAAGTAAAAATTCCAACCATTTCCCCCTTTTTACAATAAAAATCACTAATATTCCATTAGTATAACAAATTAATCTTTCAAAAATATACCCCCCTTTGGCTTTTATAATTCTAAGCCATACAATTAAAAAACGAACCCTTTAACTATGGGCCGTTATAATTTTGGACTTACATTATAATCTTTAAAAATATCTTTTAAAAGCCCCTTAATAATCTCCTTGGATAATCTTTAAAATAAATCTGTTAAATATGAGAAAGGTGGTTAAAGGGGTTAATTTGTTGAAATGTAAGTTTATGGGATTTTTTTCTCTCCTTGTTTTATGGGCAAGGGAAGAGGATTTTAAGGGATAAAATCCCACCAAATCCTCCTTGAAATCATAAAAATCTTTTAATTTTTAAACCATACATGTTTTCTTTTAACAATATGGTTTAATCCATATTCCTTTTTCCACCACATCCATGCCAACTCACCACTCCTGCCACGTCACTACCTGCCATGTCAGCTTGCTGATGTGATCAAAGTCAACCAGAGTCAAAATTTTGACCAACCTTTGACCAGCCGTAACTTTCACATACGAGCTCCATTTTTGAAACCGAATATAGTTCTGGAATCAGCGCGATGAGCACTACGAGTTGGTGTCATTTTTATTTCATTTTGAGACAACCAATTTTTTGCCTTTTTGAACTCGATTCGCCTATTTGACCGAACCTTTGACTAAGCATAACTTCTGCATACAAACTCCTTTTGAGCCCATTAAAGTTGTGTCAGGATCGTGTCAGTGAGCTCTACGCATTGATGCTTCTTTGGATGAATTTTGAGACTGTGAAATTTTTAGGTATTTTGGATCCACTTGAATCAGTCATAAGTTATTTTTAGTATATTCTAGGCACCCAAGCTTGAGGAAGGAATATTTGCATGTTTGACCATTGTAAGGGGTGTAGGGGAATATGTTACATGTGTCCAAATGCATGTCTATGGCATGGGATATTGCGCCATGTGGATTTGGACGCCCCTCTCCTTCTTAATGCTTCTTGAAGCTTGTATCACTCTATATATTGAGTGTCTTGTATTGTAGAATGCATAGTTTGTTTGCAGGTAATGAAGTGTTGCCGATATCACTCCAGAACAAGTGTTTGTTTTGAAGTACTTGTGTAGAAGCTTTGTACTTGGAGATATGTTGTAACTCTTATTTGATATAATAGAGAAGTATTGTGCTTTTAGAGGGTGGGTTTTTTTAACCAAAAGGGTTTTCTCCACATTTATTTTGTGTCATTTTTTTATGCATAAGTATGAGTTTGATAATAAAATAGGGGTGGTTGAATAATAATATATCATAAAATTCAATAGTAAAAGGTTATAGAGTGTATACATTTTTGACATGGATGTAGCAAGAGTCGATAGGTGAGCACATAAAATGTTTTTCATTTGCATGGTTATAAGGTGCACAAAGGAGCTAAGGAGTGAATGGTTATATGAAGGTGAAAAATAATATATAAATTGTGGTGAAGGAGGAGCCATGACGGATTAAGGATGTTTCAAGAAATATTAGTGATAGAAAGGAGTTTATGGTAGGTTCATAGCCATGTTTGAGTAGTGAACTAGCTATAAGGATGGCTTGGTGGTACAACAAGTAGTTATGATAGAATTAAAGTAGACCCATTGGGAAAATGGATAGTAGCAAAGGATCTTTGATTATGTTTTATATGAAAAAATAAGAAGACCATGTAAGGAGGAAAGAGGTATTTAATGCCTAGAATTAGTGGTAATTAGTAACATGTAGGAGGATTCCAAATAAAATTCACATTAATTAGGTAGAGTAATATGAGAATGAGAAGAATGAGTTCGAAGGAGTCATTTGGAGGCTCATAGTACTTAATTACATCGATATAGGGTAGTTGCATGTAGGTGAATGATTACACATGATCCCAAGTAATTATAGGAATACAATCAAAATTAATAGAAATATACTTGGCACTCACAAGAGGAAAAGAGGTAGGTGAGTTTGAAATCCCATGAATTTGGGTGATATCAAATGTGAAGGTGTATATAAGAGAATAAAGCTTGAAGTGTGTGCATGTGATTTGAGAGGGAGTGATAGTTTAGGCACATGAATATTATGGTATAAGGGGGGAGGAATGGTCTAGGAGAAAAATTAAGGGACACAAATTAGTGAATGAATAATTAGATAAATAAAAGAACAATAAAAAATAAGAGAGGATGGATATAAATCTACACAAAGTGTAGTCGAGAGAAATATTAGTGATAGAAGCTATGAAGGGTAGAATATGGAGGTCAAATAGAGATCAATCTGAAGTGAATGCTCATGAGGAGTTGATTAGACTTGAACCAACATGTGGAAGAGATCATAAGAAGGCTAATTAAGTTAAAGAGACTATATAATATTGATTAGGAAGTATGGTTAACAGATTGACTAGGCAGCATGGAAATAAGATGAATGGTTGCATGTGAAGTAACAAGGTCATGTGATAGGAAGATAGAGAATAGATTTGAGTATGTACAACTAAAGACTTAACCATGCATATTTATGAGTGTGAATAGGGTAATTACAAGTCCCCACATGTAAAGAAAAGAAATATTCTATGTAATAAAATATGTTGTTTGTTTTTATTGTTCAATATTATCTAATAGGTATTTAGGTCCGTAAAGTATGTCTCAATTACTCAATATAGTTGTTGCAAGCTAAGTGGTATCCTTGAATGGTAGGTATTCATTTGATACAAATGGACTTGTACCCAAAAGAAGAATCTTGGTTCACTTCTACATAGCTATACATTGGTTTCTCAAGTGACTTGAATAATGTGAGCTATTTTGACTATCATGAATCAACATTATAGTGGGATAAAAATATAGGAGTACATTGGATTTATTATGAATCCTATGAAGGGTGAGTGGTTTGTGAGGAAACCCATGCGTGTAGGAAAACGAATAACCACTATGAATGAGAGCACTAAAATTGAAAGCTAAAATATTTTCTCGAACACATTTGAGGCAATTTTGAAGGCCTTGCAAGATAACGAGGCACGATTAAATACCCTATATAATATAGATAAGAAGCCAAATATGTGCACTATTTATCCCTACCAAAGGAACACATATGATGATTAAATAGTAGAGGTTGGAGAAGATTGACTTAGGAGGCAATGAGTAGGTCATCATGTCATGTGGATGGAGAAACAAGTCATGAAAAACCGATAAAGGAAGACCATATAGATAGTGTGTTAGAAGAGAAAAGATTCCTCATGCATGAGGAAAAGAACAAGAGTGTAACCAATGAGTTCCAAGAATCCATGGAGACAACCATGGAGGATCCAAGAAAAACAAGTTGCATGTAAATACAACAAAGGAGAAATATATGTGTGAGATTGTAAGTGTGATAGGGGAGTTCACCAAGGTGATACAAATAAGTGCAGTAGCATAGTGTAAGAAGTATGTTGAAGAAGAGTAGTAATATGATGCAACAAAATAGCATATGAAGGATTTTACGCAAAAGAAGTTGCAAGTGATATTATGGGTAGGTCCAACAATACTAATAGTGGGAGATGTAAAGGAAAAAATGAGGTTCTACAAGTTAAGGTAGTAGAAGATGGTAGAGAGATGCTACTGGTAGATATATTTAAATGGTATGAACATGAATTTATTAAAGATATGCTACAAGTACATGAAGCAACGAAGATATAGGTTGATGATCTAGCCAAAGAGAGTGAACAACCTATAAGTGGATTGAAACAAGGACTCTCTAGGTGATGAAATAGATTAAGAGGAGATGCATAATATTGATTGCAAGGTGTTGCAAGTAATTGTAGCCAAAGAGAATAAAGAAGAGAAGAGGATTGATGCACTATGGGATTCTATCATGATGATGGAGTTAATCCTAAAAGAGGAGAATCTCACACCTTAGGAGGGTGAGTTACTAGGTAGAAAATTTGGAGGATATTTATATAGGTTCAGGGACACATGGAAGGAGAATAAAATTCACATAAATATAGGTGGATGGAATATTATTGGTCAAAATTCCATAATGAGAAGAAGGAGAAGCACTTGGAAGAGGAAATTAGGCAATGACAAGCCTATGAGAGTGTAACAAGTACGAGGATGAAAGTTGTAGCAATGGAAGATGATTCCAATTAATAGAAGAGGAGGAAGAAAAATAAGATAAATCCATATAGACATAATATTTGAGTAGGAACCCACACATTTTTGTACTTGATGAACATGATGTTGTGAAATCCTAGGTATTAGTTATTGGCAATGGTTAGAGGTGAGAAAATGACCATTTGGAATAGACTATGCACATATAGCTACTAGTGAAGGGGTTTCCATAATGTAAATGAACTTGTAACAAATGTGGCTACTTGTAGCCACAAGACTTACAACAAAGGAAAAGAGCATTTTCTCACTTGAAAAAATTGGCAAATATGATAGAGGAAAGGAGTTACTTGTAGCAATTATATGATTCTCATGGAGTAGAGGGAATTTGCAATAAAATTACGTAAGACACTGGATAATAGAGACACTTATAATAACTATGAGGTTGTTGACGTGACATGGATTTCATAAGGGGAGACATGGTGCTAATTGCTTATGTAGAAAATGGGGAAGGAGGAGGTTCTCACATGGTGAGTTTGAGAGATGTAAAATTATTAAGGAAGGTTAGAACCATATGATGGAGACTATGGGGATACTATCAAAATTAGGGTGTTTGTATAAGAAGAGATTGTAGAAGTGAAGAGGAGAAGGTGATAGAGAATACACATTTTTAGCATGTTTGTAGGAATATTCTATAGGTGCTACATGGAATGTATGTTTGTTACATGGTTATAATACACATGAAGGGGATGGGAAGGAGCAAGAGGTTTCATGGAGGTGGTGAATAACAATATAAATTTTGGTGAATGATCTAATCCATGATGGATGAAGGACATCATGAGCAATGTGAGTGGTGGAAGAGAGGTTAAGGGTTGATTAGTGACCATATTTGAGTAGAGAATTGAAGGCGAGGATGGTTTGATGGGATGAAATAAAATAACATTGACTGAAACTTGTGGGGAATAAAGTATAAAATTACTCTTTCTGTAACAACCTATCCAATCTATAGTTTACAAATTTAACTATCAACTAACTTTCAGCTGACTTGCAACTAACTTGATTTCACAAAACTAGGGTTCCCATTTGTTTCCAACTAATTTAAAAGATGCAACTATCTTCTAAGTTCATAGTTTTCACCTAAAATGGAACTTCTAACAGATTCACAAAGATCCATAACAGAATAATTGTCAATCTAGGGTTTTCTTTTAAAACACAAAATTACTTTATTATTCTAAAACTAACTTCAAGAATTCAACATTTTAACTGAAAGAAACAACTGGCTAATCTAAAACAACATTACATATTTATAAATGAACATTTATCATAAATGAATAACAATCACTGCATAATTGAAACTAATCTTAAATTGACAATACATTTACCTTGAGATAAGTACGAGGAAATTTTATATTTGACACCATCTTCAAGCTGAAATTCTTGAGTTACTTCATCAATAAGGGAAAAGAGATTATCATCAAGGGATTTACCGCCCATCCAAGACCTATTGGCCTCCCATGTTTCCTCGTCTAAAGAAACCTGGCCCTTCTCAAGGGAAATCAACAAGGATAATTTTTCACCATGTCTTTGAGCTTGGTGTCCATGAACCTATACTGCTAGTTGATCCTTCCTCTATAGATTCCTCCTAACCAAAAGGATCATTCTGACTAGAAGTATATTAGGAACATAAAAGTTGACTTGTGCCTATCTGGCATCTACCTTGGCCAAGTATTTTTAATGTTACTGGCACCACTATGCTGATATCTCTGACACCACTCTGTTGATATCTCTAGCACCACTATGCCGATATCTCTGAAACCACTATACTGTTAGCATTCACCCTTGCTCGACATGACAATTCTCAGATCAAGTTTCTTATTTCTTGCAACATTGTTGAATTATCAATCTTCTCTTTGGTTCATAACCTTAGGGTTTATTGTTTAATATTGTGATTTGGATCTTTTCTTAAAGTAAGATTAGTTGGTAACTTTATAGAAGGAGGAAGATAAACTGCAGTTTTGTTAAAGTACCCTTCCAAACTCTTATCATTTATATGACTAATTCAAGGTCATGGTATCAAAGAAGGTATACTTAAACCCGTACAAACAATCAAGAGTAGTGTGAATTTTGAGTAAGGTGGAGAGGATAATGCACTCAAGATTTCCTAGATGACTTAACTAATAACATATTTAGGTGACAAAAATTTGATATAAAGAAATTTAAAGATTGGAAAAAGAGACCACTTTCATGAAAGGTTTAGAAGGAGAAGGAGAGATGAAGACCTATTCTAGGGATATACTTATGTAGCAAGGTGTGAGAATACAATGAGTCTTACTCACTATAGGGTATCAATAACTAATACTCCTTTACCAACTTAATGATTCAGGTTAGAGGGCATGGCTACCCATTTTAGATAAACTATTTTAGAGATTAAGTATCACAAAAAAGCTGTAGAGGCTCCATCGATAGAGAAGATTCAAATTAGTGAAAGGAGTTAGCATCAAAAGAATGGAGGTAATGGTTCTAGGGGGCCTTAGATGGAGTCTTAACCCAGATTCAATGAAGATAAAAGATTCAATATGTAAATACAGAGCTCTACTTTCTACAGATGACGAAGATTTATTACTGCCAAATTCAAAAGTTGAAATAAGTCTACACTGAATCTTGATCACACAATTATGATTCCATCTATTCCAACTCTATCTATATTTGGACATTCTTAACTTCTAACTGTTAGAAATTCTTAATAAAATCTCATGATAATAATACCGAATGGATTCCAATTGAAATAACAAGCTAGAAAGATCTTTACGTGCCTAGCTATGCGTCTGGAACTTAAAAAATGTTGAGAACCCTTCTCTACCAATCGATTGCTCGATGGCCTCCTACAACTTGAACAAGGATAACTCACCTGTTGTCACTCCACAATAGAGAGGCGAATTCAAATCTTTCATAGAGCCCGAATCAAATAGAATGTCCCGCACTTAGACAAAATGTTTTCTGCCGAAGATGGATTTGAAAGCTTGATTATGGAGAAGATTATGATTGAAAATCCTCCAAAAATGTGTCTAATTGATGAGTAATGGAGACCCTAGCTATGGTGGAGAAATTACCATGAAAATTTTGATGGAACAGAGTAGAGTTCATGCGACAATGAAAGAAGAATGAAAGAAGAATGACCGAATGAAATGCTCGATAGAGAGATAGTCATTTTATGTGATTTCCCTTCCGAATTCCATTATGAAATCCTCCATGAATTCTTACATTATAGACGTTTCATGATGGAATGGCAGAGTGCTTTACCTCCATGAACCATCGGCTATCTCCCACACGAGTTAAAAAATGAATAAAATGTTTATTATGTTTTGTTATTTAATTTTCTTTTATTAATACTTAAACGCTTATTAATATATATTTGAAATACCCTTGATAAGTATTTATATATTTTAATCTTGACTTAAATAATCAATACTTATATTATTTTAACCAAGGCCAAGGTTATATCATTGCATTTATCATACACTAACTCAAAGTTCGATGACAAATGATCCATGTCAACTAGATCCTCTCCATGATGATAGTCCCCTTTCCTTCGAGTGTTGTCAATCCTGCAACCACTTGACCAAAGAAAACTAGGGTTAGACCATTCCTGATGTGTAAATTAAAATTAAAATATAATATCATCATCATCATTTACATTCACATATTAAAATAAACATTCACATTCACATTTACAGTTGCAAAATATAAAGCAATTATTTAATCCTTTATTTCATATTCACATGAAAGGCAGTTATTTGCAACTACATTAACGTCTATGGTTCCATTTTCATAAACATGTTAAGTCATAGAGGATGTAACATACTCCTCCCCTTAAGAATCATCATCCTCGATGGTTGTTTATTCTAAATTTTTAAACATAAACATAAATATAATGTAACAAAAGATAAGGAAATTTCTGAAGGATTTCTTCATAATCCTCCCAAGTGGCATTTTCTTTAGAGTATTGTTCCCACCAAACCTTGCATTGCATAACCTATCAGTCACATAAGCGCATCTTGTGCACCTCGAGCACTCTAAGTAGCTCAACTATGATCACCCCTGGATCCTACACCTGCAAGGAATTCCAGTCAATCTAGTGATCAAAACTTGCATGATATTTCATAAGATAGGAAAGATGAAATACATTATGTAATCTAGCGAGGGCTGGTGGTAGAGAAATTCTTCAAGCTATTGGGTTAGTAACTTCTAGCACTTCAAATAGTCCCACATATCTCAGAGCTAGCTTCGACGCTTTTTTGAATTTGATGGAGCTTTTCTGGGGTTTTACCCATAAGAGAACTTTATCCCCAACTACAAACTGCCTGGAAGTTATTTTTTTGCATTTGTGTAGCTCTTTGACCGATCATTAGATTCATTTAACCTTTTCTTGATCAACTTGACCCATTCTTCCATTTCTAAGAGCATTTTAGGACCGAGGATGATTCTATCCTCCATTTTATCCCAGTTGATTGGTGTTCTGCACTTCTGTCATATAAGGCTTCAAATGGTACCATCTTGATAGCTGTCTGATAGGAGTTATTATAGGAAAACTCTACTAATGGTAATTATTCCTCCCATTTATATTCCTAATCCATGCAGTACATTCTAAGCAGATCTTCCAAAATATAATTCACCCTTTCCGTTTGCTTGTCAGTTTCATAATGATAAGTTGTGAATTGATATTCAACTAAGTTCCCAAAGTAGAAAATAGGGTTTTCCAAAATCTAGATGTCATCCTAGCATCCTTGTTAGGGATAATCTTCTCTAGTACTCCATGTAAACAAAAAATTTCCTACATAAACTTTTGAACAATTACTAAAACTCCATCCATCAAATTCCCTGGTATAAAATGTGTTGTCTTGGTGAGTTTTTCCACCACTACCAGTATTCCATTGTGCCTGTTCTTGGTCATCGGTAATTTCTAGATGAAATCCATACTAATA
Organism: Sequoia sempervirens; assembly: GCA_007258455.2. Taxonomy (NCBI): domain Eukaryota; kingdom Viridiplantae; phylum Streptophyta; class Pinopsida; order Cupressales; family Cupressaceae; genus Sequoia; species Sequoia sempervirens. The sequence continues at coordinate 525,232,196 of VDFB02105785.1, forward strand.
ACTTTCCATTTCCATTCGCGTACATTGTGAAGTTGTAATAACTCTGCTGTGTGCTAGTGTTCAACCTTAACCTTTTGACATTCAAAAAAACCTACAACGAATCTAGCTGCATCGTCTTTTCATTCTTTTCCAAAAATACAAAGATTTGACATTTACCAACATTTTTGTTACTCCAAGGTAACCTGATTAGGGTGCAGTGTGAGCCTCTTTCCATATTATCTTCCTTAATTCTAATGAATCAGGTATGTACATCCTACCCTTGTATTTTTTTTTAATAGCCCATCTCCCTCAATCTAATAATAACCTTCATATTTAGGGTCCTGTGGGTTTACCTGAAGAACCTCTCGCACTTGAAGGTAAAATTCATCTTCACTCATTTTCTGCAACACCTGAGCTCTAAATCTGGTATTGACTGTCTTCAAAGAAATTATATGCCATCGTCGACTCAATGCATTGGCTACTCTATTTTCCTTGCCTTTGATGTCACTGATTTCAAAATCATATTCAAATATTAATTCCACCCTCCTTTCTTAGGAATTTAAGTTAGGCTGAATAAATAAGTACTTTAACCCTTGGTGATCTGATTTGAGTTCAAATGTTTCTCCCAACAGGTAATGTCGCCACATCCGTAAGGCATGAACGATGGCTGCTAATTCCAAATCAGGCAGTGCATAATTTTGCTCATATTGTTTCAATTTCAAGAATTCGTAGCCACCACCTTCACATCTTACATCAATACTCCACCTAATCCTTCACCAGATGCATATGATTACTACAAAATGGTTGTTAGGGCCTGGTACAACCAAAAATGGGTGTTGTAGTTAAATTCTTGAATGTATTAAAAGCTTCCTAGATTTTTGTAGTCCATTCAAACCTCTTCCCCTTTCTCTGAAGGGAGGCGATGGGATGAGAAACTTTAGAGAAGTTTTTCACAAACCTTCGATAATACCCAACTAGACCTATGAAGCTCCTATCCTCATGTACGTTCTTAGGTACCAACCATTCTACTATAGCTTTTATTTTTGTAGGATCTACTTTTATTCACTTAGGTGATATGTTATGACCCCATTACTATACCTCCTTTTGGTAGAAAATGCATTTTGGTAAATTACCATAAAGTTGACATTCTCTTAGTCATTGAAGAACTATTCGAAGATGTTGAAGATGTTCTTCCTCATTCTTGGAATAAGTAAGAATGTCATCAAGGAAGACCAACTCAAGCTTGTCCAAGCAAGCTTAGAGAATACTGCTCATTAAATTCATAATCGCATCCGGCATTGGAGAGATCAAATGGCAACTCAGATAAGAATTTATGATGACTGTGGCTAGTTTTAAAATCTGATTTGGTATACATTCCTCACCTTATGAATATTTTCTTCTCTAGCTGAGAATTGTGTTAAAATATTGTAGACACTTACTTAGCTTTTCTATCTATTACTAGCTACCACTTATCTTTCTTGATTAGTTTGCTTTGCTTATCCATTTCTGACAATATTTTTGGACTAATTCTAATCCTATCTTCTAGCTTACCCAACTTACAAGAATTCAGCATCTTCTTTTGTCCAATGTTTCAAATGGAATCATCTTGATAGCAAGATTATTGAGGAAGTTGTTATAACAAACACCATAAAGGTGGGTACTCTTTCTATGTAAAGCAATCAATTATTTTTAATACTGGTCTACCAAGAGAATTTCACCGAAGGTTAACAACCTTCACTTTTCTAGCTGAAAAGGTTATTCATTAGGTACCAATTTCATTTTTCTCATGTGTCATTTAAATAAGTGGATAAGTAAATACAAGAGAAAGGATCAAAATTTACTTTCTAATTCAACTATCCTCCAAGACTCAACATGCCACTAATAAGAGGGAATCCCTCTCAGTTTCCATCTAAGCTTTGGTGTGTACCCCCACTTAATCGACTCTGTCACACTACTAAGGATATCCTCCTACTAAGTACTACAACTCTAGTTAGCTAAGTGTCTGGAGTATAAAGTTCACCACCTTGCTCAACTTGGAGAAACTATTCACCTGGGCTTACTAGACTTCATGTCCGCCCACATACCATAGCACAAGGTTTCTTTCTTTTGCAAGATTAAGAACATACCAGATGTATTTTTCTACAATTACTCCCTTAGACAATCCATCAGAGGCCCATTCTGGATATGATAAAGATGATCATTACATCAAACATGGTGAACAAACAAAATATTCTTGGGTAACCCCCACAATACTTAGCTCTATAAAAAAATATAAACAACTTTAATTTCATAAATAACCAAAAGAATGAGCTTATTCCTAACACTTATTTAAATTTTGACCAACTAGCCATGAAATAAACAATCTTCAAAATTCTATGGTTATACTATTTTCAATTATGAAATAAAACAACGACATTCCTTGCCAATATTAAAAAGGAATTTACCCAAAATCTAAAGAAGTGCCATAATCTAGAGGAACACTCCCTATGCACTACGTGACTTGACTAAGTCACTAACAAGAGGGTAGATTACTGCATTGTATTCAGTCTTCCCAAAAACTTACAATGGATTAGAGATTGCATTACAAGCGCTTCAACAAATAGGTCCCTTGAGACTTTCATTATACTAAAAAATGTGCACTTGAAAATATAAGTTACAACACATTCACTCCTATTCCCTGAAGTATTAATCATTCATGGATAAGATGATATTTTAAGATTGTGCCATAGCGACACACACAAAATTTATATTTGGATCATAAACTTATTTCCTTCGTTCCTCTTTACAAAACTCTATTCCTTATTTCACTGAATAAGTTACCTGCTCAAATATTAAACCACTTTAGTTAAATACCTCAGAGATGGTTGCAATTGAGCTTCTAACTCCTCCAAATGACAAAATTCAAAGGTCACAACCATTTGGCCAAAATTTCATGAGAATAACTAATATCTTCTTTGTACAACTCTTATGATTTATCTTACATTCTCCAATTAGATTCTTAACAAAATTTTTAAGAATGATTCTAATCCTAATAAAAATAGGGCCTGATCTAATCCCCTATAATTAGTCATCTTTCCTAAGTTAACATCTTTTCCATAAGGCTTCAGAAGGTATTAAAGATTCTCGTTTTCACCTTTACTTATGTGTAATTATTTTGCATATGGCAACTAATTTCCTCAAGAATCTTGGTGAACAAAAGTACTTCCAGGTCCTTTACCATGTTTCTCAGCATCCCATGCCAATGTATCACCACTTTCCTTTTTGATCCTTTTATTCCACTTAGCTCCTTCCTAGCCATCTAGAAGTTAAGCTAGAGCCAATCTTATGTATATGTTAGTGATATAATTTCAAGGATTTTCAACACTCAGATGCCCTTGCACCTAGTTGATTGCTTCTGGATCTTCCCATCCTTAAGTCCACAATTTCAATTAAACTATTATTTAGGTTTTGATCACAATCTTGGTACCCTAGGCATATCTTTCCTTAACTTAGATAGAATGGTTTCATAATTACTTGATAACTCAAATTAATTCTAAGAGCATTTAACAGTTACAAGCAAAATCCTTTACAAAATTTATTATCACTTCCTATGACAAATTTAATACGGATTGATTACAAAAAGGCTATCGCTTCCTATGATAAGCTCAGTACAAGATTTGTTTATAGGATTGGCTATCACTTTCCGTGATAGACCCAATTACATAATTGCTTACAATAACTATCACTTCTTGTGATAGATCCAATGTAAAGATGTTTACAAAAATAAATATCACTTCTTGTGATAGATTTTTATTACAAAATAACTACCACTTCCTGTGATAGATTTCAATGTAAAAGGTTTACAAGGTTCCCAATGTTGGTTTTGAGTTTTTTGAGTTGCATGATGAGCCCCGAGGTTCAGTGTTGAACCTAGTAGCTCTGATACCATGTGTAACAACCTATCTGATCTACAATTTACAAATTTAGCTATCAACTAACTTTCAGCTGACTTGCAACTAACTTGATTTCACAAAACTAGGGTTTCCATTTCTTTCCAACTAGTTCAAAAGATGCAACTATCTTCTAAGTTCACAATTTTCAGCTGAAATGGAACTTCTAACAGTTTCACAAAGATCCATAACAGAATAAATGTCAATCTAGGGTTTTCTTTTAAAACACAATTACTTTATTATTCTAAAACTAACTTCAAGAATTCAACATTTTAACTAGAAGAAACAACTGGCTAATAATCTAAAACAACATTACAGATTTATCAATGAACATTTATCAGAAATGAATAACAATCATTGCATAATTGAAAATAATCTTAAATTGACAATACATTTACCTAGAGATAAGTACAAGGAAATTTTATATTTCACACCATCTTCAAGCTGAAATTCTTGAGTTACTTTTTCAATGAGGGAAAAGGAATTATCATCGGGGGCTTTACCGCCCATCCAAGACCTACTGGCCTCCTGTGTTTCCTCGTCTAAAGAAATCCGACCCTTCTCGAGGGCAATCAACAAGGATCATTTGTCATCATGTCTCTGAGCCTAGTGTCCATGAACCTATATTTCTTGTTGATCCTTCCTTTGTAGGTTCCTTCTAACTAGAAGGATCATTCTGACCAAAAGTATATCTGGAACATGAAAGTTGACTTTTTCCTATCTGGCATCTACCTTGGCCAAGGATTTTTAATGTTACTGGCACCACTGTGCTGTCAGCACTCACCCTTGCTCGACATGCCAATTCTCAGATCAAGTTTCTTATTTCTTGCAACATTGTTGAATTATCAATCTTCTCTTTGGTTCATAACCTTAGGGTTTATTGTTTAATAGTTTAATATTGTGATTTGGATCTTTTCTTAAAGTAAGATTAGTTGGTAACTTTATAGAAGGAGGAAGATAAACTATAGGTTTGTTAAAGTACCCTTCCAAACTCTTATCATTTATATGACTGATTCAAGGTCATGGTATCAAAGAAGGTATACTTAAACCCGTACAAACAATCAAGAGTAGTGTGAATTTTGAGTAAGGTAAAGAGGATAATGCACTCAATATTTCCCAAATGACTTAACTAATCACATATTTAGATGACAGAAATTTGATATAAAGAACTTTAAAGATTGGAAAAAGAGACACCTATCATGTAAGGTTCAGAAGGAGAGATGAAGACCCGTTCCAGGGGTATACTTCTATAGCAAGGTGTGAGAATACAACGAGTCTTATTCCCTGTAGGGTATCAATAACTAATACTCTTTTCCCAAGCTTAATGATTTAGGTTAGAGGATGTGGCTACCCATTTCAGATAAACTATTTCAAAGATTAAGTATCACAAAAAAAACTATAGAGGTTGTATTGATAGAGAAGATTCAAATTAGTGAAATGGGTCAGCATTAGAAGAATGGAGGTAATGGTTCCAGGGGCCTCAGACGAAGTCTTAACCCAGATTCAAGGAAGATAAAAGATTCAATACACAAATATAGAGCTCTACTTTCTACAGATGACAAAGATTTATTACTGCCAAATTCAAAAGTTGAAACAAGTCTACACCAAATCTTGATCACACAATTATGATTCCATCAATTTCAACTCTATCTGTATTTGGACGTTCTTAAATTCTAACTGTTAGAAATTTTTAATAAAAGTTCATGATAATAATACCGAACGGATTCCAATAGAAATAACAAGCTAGAAAGTTCTTTATGTGCTTGGCTATGCATCTGGAACTTAGAAAATGTTGAGAACCCTTCTCTACCAATCAGCTGCTCGATGGCCTCCTACGGCTTGACCAAGGATAACTCAGGTTGTTGCTCCACAACAGAGAAGCAAATTCAAAACTTTCACAGAGCCTCACTCAAATAGAAGGTCCTGCACTTAGACAAAATGTTGTCTATTGAAGATGCATTTGAAAGCTTGATTACGGAGAAGATTATGATTGAAACTCCTCCAGTAATGCGTTTGATTGATGAGTAATGGAGACCATAGCTATGGCGAAGAAATTATCATGAAAATTTTGACGAAACAGAGTAAATTTTGTGCGACAATGAAAGAAGAATGAAAGAAGAATGACTGAATGAAATGCTCGATAGAGAGAGACCATCATTTTATGTGATTTCCCTTCTGAATTCCATTCTAAAATCCTCTGTGACTTCTTGCATTCTAGATCTTTCATGATGGAATGGCGGAATGCTCTGCCTCCATGAACCGTCAGCCATCTCCCTCACGAGTTCAAAAAAGAACAAAATGTTTATTATGTTTTGTTATTTGATTTTCTTTTATTAATATTTAAACACTTATTAATATATATTTGAAATACCCTTGATAAGTATTTATATATTTTAATCTCGACTTAAATAATCAATATTTATATTATTTTAGCCAAGGCCAAGGTTATATCGTTGCATTTTTCATACACTGATTCAGAGTTCGATGACAAATGATCCTTGTCAACTACATCCTCTCCGTGATGATAGTCCCCTTTCCTTCAAGTGTTGTCGATCCTACAACCACTTGACCAAAGAAAACTAGGGTTAGACCATTCCTGACGTGTAAATTCACATTTAAATATAATATCATCATCATCATTTACATTCCCACATTAAAATAAGCATTCACATTCACATTTATAGTTGCAACGAATAAAGCAATTATTTAATCTTTTATTTCATATTCATAGGAGAGTCAATTATTTGCAACTACATTAACGTCCATGGTTCCATTTTCATAAACATGTTAAGTTATAGAGGATGTAACACTTTCCTATGTTTTAAGAAATAAAATAAGAAGGATGCATAGGGTTAAAAGAGGCATTTAATGCTTGGGATGAGTGGTAGGTAGAAATAGTTGAAAAAATATTATGGAATGTATACATTAATCACATAAAGGATAGTGAGTAAGTGATAAGTGAGTTGGAACATTAATCATATTTAGAATTTCACAGTACCTAGCAACATTAATGGCGAGTAGTTGTGTGTAAGAGATTGATCACACATGATCCCCAATAAATCTAGACATGTGATCATTGTTAGTGTTAAGAAATTTGGTGTTTCTAAAAGGATAGGAGGTATGATATCTTAAATGTACCTAGGAATTTGGGTGGGATCCAAGCTGAAGGCATGCATGAGAGGAATTTTATGAAGAAGAGCATGAGATTCAAGAGGAAGTGATAGTTTAGGTACATGCAAGTAATCCCACAAAAGAGGAGAGAGGGATTTTAGGAGAAAAAGGAGGAGGTGAAAAGAATTTTTTCAATAGTTAGATAGAAAAAGGAATAATATAGTAGCCAATGGAGAATAGATATAAACCTTAAACCTACAAGGAGTGTAGTTGACAAAAAAATAGTAGCAAGGGAATATATGAAGGGTAGACCACCAAAGTTAAATAGAAATATAGCCAAAGGGAATTCCCATGAGGAATTGATAGAGGTGTCAAAAAGTACAATGTGTCATGAGTTGGCTAATTAAGTTGAATTTTGCATGAGATTAACTAATCTTTGTTCCAAATAAAGGTTAAAAACTACACATGTGACTAGATAGGAAATGTGACAAAATAAGGTGAGTGATTGCATGTGCATCAATAATTTCATGTGAGAGGAAGAGAGTGTGCGTAAATGAATTTCTATGTAAAATTAAGCATTTGAGTGTCATGTATGTGAGTGTGAACAAGGGAAGTATAATTCATTACATGCAAAGTTAATAAATATTTTATGTAATATAATATGATATTTTTTCTTTTGTTCAATGATGTCTAATGGGTGTTTGAGTGCATAGGGTAGGTCTCCATTATTGACTATTGTTTCTACAAGTTGGGTGGTATTCTTAGTCGATGGAGTATCATAGGTTATTAGTTGCTACTGGTTGACCTATAACTAAAGAGAGAACCATAGTTTGCTTCAACATAGTTACACATGTGGTTCTTGGGTTGCCCTATGAATGTTAGAAATCTAAATTATCATCAAAACTATAACTATATTATTATTCTTAATTATTTCTACGAAGACATAAACCAATTTTTTTGCTATATTAAATTACACGTTCTTGAGTAACAAGACAAATTTTGTTGGATTTTGTTGATATGTAGTTTTCATTGATGTCAACACTATTAGCATTAATGTATTGAAGGTTGTATATGTCGAGGATATTGAGAAAATTGTATTAAGAGAAGTTGCAGGTTGTTAGTAGTGCAGTGAAATTCAACTAGCCAATAACATGGTTCCTAGCTCAGTACGTTGATGATAAGAGGTTGTGGACTAAAGGGTTTGTTGTCAAGTATATCTAGTTTATCCACCTGAAGTTTCAGAGATCTGCATGAAGATTTGATCAAGTTATGAGCAGTTGTGTTCTGACCAATTTTTGTTGCTTTAGTTGGTGCTCCTGAATGAAGATAATGTGATTCTAGTAAGTTCAGTTGTTGTAGATATTTCTCTAGTGATTCATGATGCTTGTGGATGTTTCTAGATCATTCTCTATCTGTGTTGCACCTTTGCATTGATTTTTGTGCTCGTGATTGGTGATTTTCTCTTGTGTGCATGTTTTTCATGTTCACAGATGACAGGGTGATTGTAGTGTGTTGTGGATCTTTGAGGAATAATTTTTGAAGGTGTTGCGTGCTCGAGAATATTTTTTTGGTTCATTGCTATGTTTTGGCTGATAGAGTTTGGTTTACATTGAAAATTGTTTATTGATTTGGGCCAACAAGTTGTATTCATTTCATATTTTCATATTTTGTTTTGGCCGACATGTAATTGATGTTATTCTGAGTTGCGAATATATATGAACAATTGTTTGTGTGATGTAAAGTGTGCATGCCAATGTGTGAAGTGCGAATAATGTTCTAATCATTTGAAGGTAGAAGAAAAGTGTGAAGAAGTGTTATGTGCTTAACCAAAACTATAATTAGGCATTAGCAGATGCTATTTTCTCAGTTCAAAATCTTGCGGATGTAATCCAAACCTTTTTGTAAGACATTGTGTCTTCCTTGGGTAGTAAATCTTTTGTATTTGAGTAGTGAGCTCTAGGCAGTGTGCCTGAATGCATGTGCATTCCCTATTATTCTTCTTTATACTTTTAACAGAGTATAATCTTGTGGACTAACCTCCACCGTGGATTTTCCCCTAACAGGGTTTCCACGTAAAAAATCTTGGTGTTATGTGTGTTTCTAATGTTGTGATTATTTATGCCTTCATGTTTATTTATCAGATCTGAGAATAAGGTTAATAAGTTGAATAATTTTAAATTTATGTGACAACTGATTCACCCCCCCTCTCAGTTGTCTGCCCTTGTGTTGCTAACAAATTTTCCCATAGATTGTAGTGCAAGTAATGATGTTTTGATGTTGTTAGTTTTAACTTGTCAAGGAGCATTTGGTTCTTTGGGGGATTTTAGGTCATCCTTATCGATGAAAGGGTTTCCCTCTTAAGTATCTTGGTCCAAATTTTTGCTTATGAGTAGTGTAATATATTAGCCAAAATCTTCAAAGTTTATCCTCTTTGTATTTTCTATCTCATATCAAAAGTGGGCTTCTTTGTTCTTTAATTTGGAGGTAATGTGGTTAAGAAAGTTGTCTCTAATTTTTTAGTTAATAATGAAGAGAATTTTGAAGGACATAGGGGAGCTACAATTAATCAAGGCACCCTTAACATTAATTCCCATGCTAAGGAACCCCAATAAATCCTTTTGAAGGTTAATAATCAATCATTTGGAAATCATGTCCATTTGTAAAAATAATACATCATCACTTGAAGTTGATTTCAATTCAATGGAAAGAAGTGGATTGCTTCAAAAATACATTGAAAGACCATGCCTTATTGGTAGGTTCAATGGTTTTTATCTAAATTTGAATAATCTACATGAGTTAGATTAAAAACTATTGAAACCATTTGTTAGAGAATGGGTTTTAATTTTCCCCATGTATAGGTTTCTTTATTGGTATTTCTAAATCAAAGGAATATAATAAATTCTTTCTAAGATTAGGGCCATAGTTTTGGGATTATTTTATCTTGAATTTGAATTTATGACATCTCTCTTCTAATCCTCTACTTAATTCCTTATCTCCATTTCCTATTTTAATACATCTCTTATATTTTACTCTTCAATTTTGGTGTAATTCTAGATTGAGATCATTATGTAATCCTTCAAGAATAAAATTTGGATGAGTCTCTATAATTTTTCTAGAACTACTTATGCTCATATTTGTATTGAAATGGATTTGAATAAGGGGATGCCTAAAATAATTACCTAAAGAAAATTTGTAGATAGGATCAAAGGAAAAATGCCTTCTTTCAAGTAGCATAGTTGTTTTAGCTATGGCCATTTTTCCTCTTAGCATCCTAAAAGGAATAAAATTTATTCTCAAGGATATAGAAGGAAATATTCTTCTAAATCTCCTTAGTGGTAGAGGGAAAGAGTTTCATCATAGTAAGATTACTCCAACTAAGGGATAGGAGACTCAATTAGTTCATATTTAGCAAAAGGAATTAAAAGTATATTTCTCATTGAAGGATCACCCAACTATATCTGAGATGGAAGTGGTGGAGGAAAAACAAACCACTTTGATTAGGGAGGACACCATATTTGATCTCTTCACTCGGTATTCATTGAAGTTGATAACACTCTTTGTCATCAAGGTAAAGAAAACATTCTCCCATGGGTTCACATTAATGGTTCATGTTCATGAAAAGAGGAATCCCTGGCAAAGGTTTGGCTATGTGGATGATGGTCCAAAATAAGAAATATCACTTCAAAAAAAGATAAGGACCAATGTAAGATGTCACTTTGGTTCCATATTAAAAAGGGACAGTTGAGTCACTATTATATATCAATTATTTTAGATCGTTTTAGAAGTTTTCAAGGTAGGTGAATTTCTAAGAGTCATTTTTTATTACTTAGTTTTGGCATGTTGAGATTAACAATTGATGTATTTCTCTTTTGCAGTTAATACAAAATATGAAGAACCAACTTCCTTAAATCTATGTATAAAAATGTTTTAATTATGCTATTGATTAATATATTATATCAAATCATAGATACATACTAAATTATATGCAAATCTATATATGCATAGGTATGTATATATACACATATATGTATGTATGTGTGTATTATTTGAAGAACTATACATAATATTTATATGTAGTGTAATATAATTGTTTGGCACCTATTGTTTTCTATAAAACTTATAATGCATTCATGTGTGGGGCCTACAAATTCCCATATGTGAAGCATGCAAGATGTTGCTTCATTTATTTGGGGCATCTCCTTGGATTAAGATGTGATGTTTCATAGACTATGTAATCAAGCATAAGTTTTATGCAATCAATATTCAATGAGTAATATTTATAGTAGTTATCATAGTCTATTATCATGGTGGTTGACTAGTAAACAATAATTTGTCTTGATTGACTTCATACAAAGATATTTATTTCAAATTAAATGTCTAAAATTTACTTAAATTTCATATTTTATTTCCTATTCCTCAAATATAACAACCTAAATATACATAATATATAAAGCCAATTATTTTCTTATATATTTAAAAATTCATCACATCAAATTATAGATAGAATAGAAGATGAAACTAATAAATTATAGACACTACACTCAACACATTTCCAAAGATAAATAAATCTCACCTTACTTTCCTTAACTTATTATCAAAAGAATTCCATATATTACAAATAATAGTCAATATTATGATTTTTCGTATGCCTATATCAATTAAGAAAATAATTAGTACCTTTTCTAAAACATGCCCTACCATAGCCAAAGAAAGGCTTCTTTTAGCCACTCTAATGAGATTTATTTTAATGAAAATAAAAACACATTATCAAAGTTAACCTATTCCTTACAACATTTGGGTGTTTAGGACAAATATTTAGAAATGGAGTTTTATTAAGAAAGATTGTCTATTCTTAAATTTTATTTCTTTTAAATTTATAGACGTAATATTTTTAAATTTATAGATATGATAGATGTGAGAATATTCTCGTTTGATTGATTTGTTCTACAAATCTTCTTTTATGACTCATTTTTTGAGAACATTTCCTTCCACATTGAATATCTTATTAGTTCCTGCCGGAGGCAGGTATACTTATGCTTTCGGCTAGTTTTATTTCTTTTGCAACTATCAACCAATCGAATTGATGAATTAAATGTGGGAAATTTTTTCCCAAAGTTTATATTGATTGCATATTGAATTAATACTTTTAAAAGAATTTTTTTCCAATTCTATTGGCCGATAGATTGCTACAGTCATATTTGCATGATGTCATCATTTTTTTCATATTATATAGTTTGTTCAAATTTATTTCCGAACACTATTACCCAATAGTACTTGTCTTTTTGTTTGACAACAAAATACAAATGGTGGGTGCTATGTTTCACTGTTGCCCTTGAATATGGAGACTATTTGTTGCATTATTGAAGCAAATTGTCGGCGATATAACTATATACAGATTCTATGCAGATTTTCTTGAAATTTCCATTGATTTTGCATAGTTATCGAAAACATGTAAAGTTTTATAAATAAATGTTGTTAGTCCATGAATGTGCTGACAAAGGACTGGGAGTTGTAAAGGTGCTTCGCAGCGTTCGTGGTAAGGTGCTTTGGAGTGTTGGAGGGAATAAGAAGAATCAGGTGCATATTATTTTTATACAATTCTTTTGATTATTTCTATTTGTTTTAACAATAGATGATTCTTGAATTTTGCTTGTTAAATGCAAACTGCTTGAACAAAATGTTTATTTTTGGTTGTTTTAGTATATTAGAAATTAGATTTGCCAACACTCCCCTGAATTCTAGGGTTAGTCATAAATATCAACCGCCATGTCATCCGATCGTGTATCTACAACACCAACCTCCGGTCTGAGGATTGAAACTCCAGAAAACGGCGACTTGGGCGTTGTGTTAACATTGAGCTGCACAGATTCGTTGTAGCACTTGGAGCAGAGGTTCATGGTGGTCGGGCTGCTGAAGAATCCATAGTTGTCAACGCAGGGCTTCAGGCCTTCCGACACTTGGCACCCCGTCTCCTCCTCCTCTCTGTTTTGTGCCATCTCGGCTTTAAATCCCAAAAAATACAAATGAAACCAAACCCTGAAAAAGAAAGCAGCACCCAGATTATCTCTATCACAAACACATACCCAGAAGAATTTCTTTCAAAAATAGCAATACCCAGATGAACTTCCTAAATGCCCAGATCAAACCTTAATCTCTTTTGATCGCATAGGCTGCTTTGCAACGACAAGGGGATCGAACCCAGAAATATAGAATGTGATGTCTCAACAATAGGCAGTCCCATACTTCTTAACATATGACTTGTCGTCGGCCTCATAGACCAAATTGAGGGCTTTTAACAAGGGCAGTGCACACATAAGAACATGTATCCTGTGCACTGTGACCCTCTGTTTCACGCACACATAAATCCAAACTCCAAGAGAAGCAAGGTACAGCAAAACAAAACAAAACAAAAGTAGAGTTTGGGCATCTGGGTCTGACCTGCAGGAAGGAAATCTTTCACATCACCCTCCATATTGTACATTTCAGTATGCACATTCATTGAAACCTGGTATTGATGATGACAATTTGCAAAAAATAGGTTGTATTCATTGGGATCTGAAATCGGATATGAATGATTATAAATTATTAATGCATCTTGCTCCTTGAAGCTAAACAACGGCTCGATGAAATGGCTTTGAGGACACAGTAATGGGTTTCCTGCTCTAATTCAACAAGGACCTGCACTAGGCCCTCGTCTGTTAACAAAAAGAAACCCATCAAAGAGGGGTCCAGATCAGGCGCTGCTTGGGTGGCCTTGAAAGAAACGTCAAACACCAAAATTTGTACATGGCCATGGTGGGCAAAGCCAAATTTTTCAAACAAAATCATAGGTCTTGAATCTGAATCTATTATAGAGTCCCTGATCTCTGCAGAGCAAGTGGGTATGTTGGTTATCCAAAATACTGACGTTACCTGCAGGTAGACGCATACTACTGCAAGGAACTTAAAGATGCCCATGGCTGAAATCTCCAATCTGACGTCTAAAGACAAACCCAAAAAAGTTCTGCGGGATTTCACGAGTAGAAAGGCTACATATATGGCAACTCGCATTTACAAATGGCATCTGGCACCCCGTCTCCTCCTCTCTGTTTTGTGTGATCTCGGTTTTAAATCCCAAAAAATACAGATGAAACCAAACCCTTAAAAAGAAAGCAGCACCCAGATTATCTCTATCACAAACACAATATCCAGAAGATTTTCTTTCAAAAATAGCAATACCTAAATGAACTTCCTAAATGCCCAAATCAAAGCTTAATCTCTTTTGATCGCATACGCTGCTTTGCAACGACAAGGGGATCAAACCTGGGGTACAAAGGATCCAAGGGATTGTAAAACTCTGACTTGGGGAAGCCTCGTTCGAGGGGTTTTATGGGGCTCTTAGGCACGAAAAAAATCAACCATGGTCAGCAGATCTTGGGAAAATCCCACAATCCAACCGCGTACAGGTTACCTACTCGGCCCCCTGAATTGTAACTTTCCTTATGGCCGCCTTCTCTGACCAAATGAAAAAATGGGTCACAAAAATAAGTCCATAAAATATGTTTTCTACCGCCTGTAGAGTCAAAATAGAGATAGAGATTAGAAAGTGGAAATTATTATTTTTAACCCGACTTAAAGTAGTTACAGTTCTTTGATAAATGGGGCACATGCATTAAGACTTTAAAATTAGAAGAAATCCCATGTGTGGGTGGTCAAATTTTTCTACGATATTATAGTCAAATCATTGGATGTGCTTCTCAATGCAGGCGCATGTATCCATAAATTTAATACTTTTCATATTTGTTTGGTCGTGATCTACTTTCTATTTTCTTCTAAATATATATAGATTGCATTGACAGCAATTACCTTTTCACAACATTGTATATTTGTAATACAAAATCTTATTTCAATGGTGAGATAATTATATCCTTATGTGATTGTAAATATTACTAATTTCATACTTACAATTCCTAGTTTCTCAATTTTTCTTAATTAATTTTTTTTAATTATTTTAAAGTTCTGATTTATCATCTCTTATTTTTGTAATTTTCATGTGTCATCCACTGAACTTCGTATCCTATCAGAATAAGCAAGATGTCAAAGAATAAGCGTATTAACATGCCACGACAGAAATGGGAGGTTCCAATTGTAGGTCCAATTGATTCCAATGTATTGCAACACATCTTTTTTATCGAATGTCCACAAGTTGAGCAAGCCATCAAATTGATATTAGGTGGAGATTTTCTTAATGGTCAAAATGGAGTGAAATACTACTCAGATGTAGTTTCATGCTTTCTATCAAATTGCATGGACTTAGTCCACAATTCAGACTCACTAACTAAGTTAGCATATGCATATGTCAAAGATTATCTACTTCCACCAAATGTTTACAATGAAGTCGTGGCTCAGTATGATAAAAATATTGGTGATGCTCCTTTGGGAGGTTTATTCCACTACTCAATGTTAATGGAATGTGAAGCAATTACATGTGTTTACAATGCTATACAATTGGGTTTGAACAATAACTGTGACCTCGTAATCATGCAATCCTTGAATGCACATTCTGCCCACTTGGGTCAACATCTCTCAACAAGGATCTTAGAGGTCATTAGAGCATTCATTTACCTAAAGAAACATATTCCTCCTCGAGCCCCTGTGACATCTCCAGTATCCACAACCACTTTAGATACAACTTCTTCAGAGGAAGATGTCAGTGTTTCTTCTCCATAGGGAAGCTCTATGTAATTTGAACAATTTGCCATATTGTTCATTTTTGCTTTTGAACTACACAATGCTATGCATTTTATGCTTCTCATTAAGTTTAGCTTTACTTTTCTTATGTTTTTAGGGTTTTGTAAATGAACATATCTCATCACATAGAGAGGGTAACATTCTAAGTATAATAATTTACAACTTGGAAAGTTTTGTGCTATAAATGTGTTTTACTATATCTCATTTACCATCTACGAGCTTGTGTAATGTAAATAACAATGTGGTTAAATAGTTTTGTGTATGGATTCTCTATTATTTATAAGACAGTTAATATTAGATCAGTTGTCATAATCATATATGTAAAATATGCAATGTGAATTTAATACAACCTTTACCAAATTCATAAATTAGAATTAGAAATAGTCTAAAAATATACATGTGTCAATAATCCAATTTATAGATTTCAATTTTGTTATTTACATTCAATAGTTATATCAAAGATATTTAATTTACTCATTACATCATCTTGCAAAAGTAAATTAGTCATGTGGCAACAACTACTTACTACGAAGTCCAATAGAAATGAATATGAGCAAAAAACATTTTTCATATAATCATATTCTAGGATTGGAAGAGAGATTAGTAGATTTATACACTACTTTTACCACAATAACACTAAAATGAAGAGAAAAATAGACAATAGACAACAACAAGCAAAACAAATAGTAGATGTAGAAAATTATAGACTATCAAATTGCTCTCAAGTAGATAATATTGACAACGCACTAAGAATTGAGGGTCTATATAGAACTAATACATTTAAGTACAATAATATCAATTCAACTGCATCACTTCGTCAAATTAAAAAACTAATTAGAAATACCAACAAAAATAACAAAATTGAAGTCAACCAAATGAAAAATATTCAACGATATACGGTCAACTCACTATGAAAAACAAAAAACAAATAGATTCAAAAAATATTGCAATATGTACAAAGTCGGAAAAAGGAAATTCAAAATCAGCCATTCAATTGTTCAAAAAAAAATTTGAAGATACACCTAGATATGTACGTTCAATTTGTCAAATGTTGCATTTTAAAAAGGACATCACAACTTTGGAAGACAAAGAAATGCAAATGTGTTATAGCTTATCCACAAATAAACAAATGACAACAACAAAGTATATTTGTTCCAAATGCAAAGCATCGTTGAAACAATGTAAATTACCAAAATATGCAACTCTAGATTACATCCGAACAAATAATCCATTAGGATATGTGTCAATGCTGACACAACTAGAAGAACGACTAGTGTCCCTTAGAATTGCATTTGCGCAAATTTGCCAATTAGGATACAAAAATTCACAATTAGGTTTGGCTGGGTGTATTATAAATGTACCAGTTAACTCTAATATTATACAACGAGCATTACCACATTCAACAAATGAAACATCGACAATAGTTGTTGCACTTAAAAGATGCTTGCAGTATAAAAATGCATACCAAACAGGAATGATACGTGCAAATATGATAATGAAAGCATTGGATCAATTATCAAACAGAAAATTATACAAAATGGAGAATGTTGAGATAAACAGAGACTGAATTGAAATTATACAACTCGATAGTGCAAAGGACACAACAAGCAATAATAGTAGAAGCGACAATGGACAAAAAAATTTGCTATCAAATCACATGCAGAATTCAAAAATGAATTTTATGTTATATAAATTAAACCATGTCAACAAACCACTAATTGATCATATTTGCTGTAATATAAACACAAAACCATGTTCTATTTACAAATCAGAAGCATATTGGAGTGATCATAATCCAATTTATATAAAGATTGAAACAAATGACAAATTCAAATCCACTTAGTATCTTTTTAAAAATATTAACATTATCAGTATTTCTTGTAGCTAACAATGGAGTCGAGCAAGAGAGTCGAAACAAGCTAGAAAACCATGCAACAAATATCAAAAAGGTGAAAAACGTTGTTTATGTTCAATTATACTATCAAAATTACTCTTGAAAACAATAAATTTAATTGATGTGAACATTGCAGATCCAAAAGCAAGAACAAAAATACAGTATCAATTGAAGAACTTCACTCGCACAAGGGAGGAAATATATTTGAAGGAGATGTAATTGTGGTCTACAAAACAAATCTTGACAAACAAAACAATACAAAAAAAGTTCTTCGTGCAGATTTAACTAATGAAAAAGGTGAAATGACAATTACTGTCAATATAATTGGTCTCCTTGTAAAACAACATGAATCAAAAATAGTTCCTGCAACAGCTATATGCATTACAAATTTAAAATTGCACCAAAGACAGACTATGATAGAGGTGATTGTGACTGCATCTTGATTTTCACAAACACAACAACAGTCGAAGTCATACCGCGCATGCATGATGAATACAAATTCATACCAACCAGCACAATTAGACAACTTCTTACAAGTGAAGAAAACTATGCAATTGGATCTATAGGGGCACTTGTGGTGGGCACAAAAAGAACTTCTTTTCAACTTGTTGTTGAAATAAAAGATGGCCATTCAAAAATGGATAAAGCACAGGTATACATATTCCTCTAATTCATTATTTCATTGTAATTTGCATCAATTACTGCTTACCATAGTTTTTAACTAAAGATAAATTTTCAAATAAAAACATGCATCCACAATATAGGTACAAATACATGAGAGTTTGGAACATCATTTCTCTTCAATGGAAGAACAAATACACCTTCAACAATATCCAATCATGTTGTTGAGGAACATTGTAAAGAGGCGAGAATCAAAATACAACACTCTACAAACAACTCAATCAACATACATCAGCAAATTGAATAACAAAAGGGCCTTCGAGTATCTCAACAATTTGTTGCATTCAACAATTGAGGTAAGTAAGCCCTTTGATTATGTAAACAATTTTGTGTATTCAACATATAACACAAGCACATTTGCACCTATGAAATTATAGACTATTAGAAAATTATTTAAAAATACATAATATACATCTTCGTTATATTTTGCAGATTCATGGAACAAAAAGAATAGCCAATGCATTTTCAAATCCATTTCAGGCTTTCTGTCTTAATTGCAACTACAAATTTGATACATATGGAGAACTACAAGAACAAACTGCTTTTTGTATAAAATGTAAACAACAAGTTCCATATATCTACTCTCACTACTTGAAAGTCATTGTGACAAGTGATAGAAAGAAAACAATGGAATGTGCAATGGATAGATCTATTATCCAACTCTTGCTTCTCGAATTACTGAATATTTCCTATGAAGAATACATTGATGACAAATCATCAATTGTCTTCATCCTAAGAGACTTCTCCAAAAAAGGACATTTCAAACTGAATCCAAACAACCTCATAACCGATGCACAATGTATTGAAGAATGATATATAGATCTTATATCCAGGTACGCTTGTAGTTCACAAACACTTAGCTTCATTTAAAAATTCAATTTCTATACTACATTATCTATTGAAAGATTATCACATAAAACAACAAACAATGTCCTTATAACCACCTTGAAACATTTTTGTGCAGAAAGCAATGTCAAAAATTACTTGGGTCGTCATCTTCAGCAAGGAGAAAAACTGGGACATCTTGAAGAAGCACAATAAATATGCAATAGTTCTATATGTTATAGGATTTTCATTTCACAATTAATGACTACAACAAACAATAATATAATTATCTACTACCATTTGTAATATATTGACCATAGTGGTCTATAGACAGAAAAATGCATATTCTTGACTTTTCTATGCATTTACACTCATACTTATTTCTAGTTTTCTATGAAAATTGCTATGCAATTACATTGATATATATATCTACTTTAATATCTAAATTCTTCACTTTGCTATGCATTTACATTGATATATATTTCTTAGTATATGCAATTATTACCACTATGTTAAGCAATTATCAAACAAACAACAACTCAAAAATCCTACCGGCAAGAATCGGACGCAATGCGTCTCTTGTTTAATTTTGGAGACTTTGAGATATTTCCATAGATATTTCTTGATTTCTTTGCTTTTCGCTATTTACTAATTGTTGATTGATATGAAAAGTCTCGACTTGAAAAGATTGATGCCTACCCAATGAGTGGCCTTTTTTATAGAAAATTAGTGAGAAAGATTTTTTTTTTTTTAATATATTTTGATGGTGCATTTTAAGTAATTTAAGATAATTAGGGCACATTATATTATTTACAATTATTTAGGAGAATTTATTTTGGGAGGTTTTAAAAGTTGTAAAATGATTTATTAATAATGAAGTTTAGATTCAATTTTTCATCTATTCTTTTAATTAATCAAACAATTTGATATTAATAAAATAAATGTGTAAGGAAACTCAATGATAATTAACAAAGTGTTTTCAAATAAGTCTTTATAAAATTAGAAACAAAATAATATTCTTAAGTCAATCTTAGAAGATTGGATATTTTCCCAACATGCAATTTATTCAACATTAATTTTGTCAGGTTAATAGAGTGATCAATTTTCTAACTATGATGTAGATTCCACTAGAAAATTAAAAATTGGCTCTTATATGGATATACAACTAGATTAAAATGAAGTTGGAGAAATGGGTTTTGTATACAACTTATAAGACTAATGAGAATTGCATGGATAGTCCTACATGGGATTGTAGGAATCAACAATACAAGTGACACAATGGTAGTGATAGAAGATTAAATTTTTAATGGTTTCTCTTTTTTGTATAGTTCTTGAAAAATCTTAATTATTGCAATTTAGTTATAGTTAAGGTCTTAGGGATTTTTTTAATATTATAGAATATAGTGATGGGTATATTTCACTTCATTTTGTATAGGCTTGGAGAATATCAATATTTTATAGTATATCATTTTGGATAGGTGTGTATAGTTTTAGCTAATCATAATTACCATTTCTTGGTCATTATGTAAAGGTGGCAGGATTTAATATACTACATTTTATATTTTATATTTATATTATAATCCAAAGAATAAGGACTCACCCCCTTGTCTATAATTAAAAAAATGATTGATAGAATATTTAAATATTTTTTCTAGAACTGTATTTAAAAGAAAGTTAGAAATTAAGTGATGGTTCATAAGGTTCAAATTTTTTGAATCAAAATAAATTACATATATATAATATACTTAATATTTTCAAATTGTTTTAAATTAAAATATCATATTTAATTTGCAATCAAAATTATTAGAGTTAATTTGAATGTTAACAAGAACATACACTTACAAAATTAACACTCCCAAAAACAATTCCCATAACTTAATGTTCATTTTTTAATGGAAATGTGTTGCATTATATATTTATATAGTGAGGTAGTAATGATTTAAAAAAACAGTATTTCCCTATGGTATTTCTTGAATAACTTTGATAGTCAAGGGGTTAAAGGGGTTATCATTGCATAGAGAAGGTTACATGTTTGAAAGGAGACAAGTTTTTTATCTTGATAATTAAATGTGTTAAATCAAGAAAACATTTTTCTTGTAGGATTCCCAATGGAATGCCACATAAATCAAATCAATATTTTATACACAACCTTAAAATTTAGAATTTTATTCATGTAAAATTTTCATTGTTATATAAATATTTAAAATATATAGGATTCGTACATAATAATTCATAAATATTCATAAATGAAGAATTCTCTAATGAAACATTTTTAACTATAATCTTTCCTTTCAAAAGATTCATGAATTTAAAATTATTGACATTTCAAATCTACTTGCACAACCATCTTCTCTATATTATTATTTTTCTTTGTAAACCAAGGTTATGTTGACATGCAGTTTGAGATTACCTTATTATTAATCATTGTAGCACTATATTGCCCTTGGGTTAGTGCAAGGTAATGAGTTCACTTTTTGGTAAAAAAATAGTAGCCTTTTTCATGAAAATTAATCTTGTTCTTAGTTGAGGCAAAAATTTGAAGCACTTATATGCATAATAATAACATGGTGTAAAAATATGAAATGTAAGATTTTGTTTCAATTTTTTTAATGTGTTTTTTTCTAATACCCAAATGATTGAATTTGGTTTTATATAGGATATATAAAGGTAATATTTTTTAAAAGTATGTTAAGGGCCAAAACATGCACATGTATGTTTCACAAAATAAATAGTAAATAAAATTATTTTTCAAAATCCTTTTGTGGAAGGATGCAAATAATGTTTTTTTTTTAAATCAAAAGTGGCTGAGCCACTATATTATATTATTTATATTTAATATGTACATGACCCTGATTCAAAGGGCATACTGATAGGAAAGAATCAAGAAGAAAACCTCAGATTATAGCCCAAAAAGTTACATAATTTGGATACAAAGCCCAAATACTTACATAGCTACATCACATGTCATCCCTCTATGCTTTGATACAACAAAATTACATTGATACAAAATTATCATCCCTCTATGCTTTGATACAACAACATTCTACACCTATTTACATTTTTTCAATACATTTCCAATGTTGCACCATTTTAACCTAGGAGTGATGATTCCTTAAGATATTTCATAATCCTCCAAAAATACCCAAAATATTCTTCAGATTTTGCTTCCATGTGCATGTGTACCAACAAACCATTTTGTTAGCCATTACCCGCATCCTTAGCCAAATTGTATTTTGGACAAAAATGAGATAAAATTGAAATAGATATTAAATATTGTAATATATCAACCTCCATCATATCTAATTGTTCATATTCACCATGGCCTTCATCTGACTAGACAGTAACCTACTCATGACCTTCACCAACTTGCATTTCACCAGAATTATTAAGTCCCATTTGAATAAAAACTGAATTATGCTCACCACTCTCAGCCTTAGGTAGAGGTTCATCATTAAGATTTAAAATGATTAGCAAATTGTACTCCAAATAACTGGAAATCACTAACCCTAGTTTGTATGTTTACCTTTGTCATTTCCCGGGCAAAACTGCTTTCTACTCCAACTTCATTTTCACTCGCAGCCTAACTCAAATTATTCACATTCGACTGCACTTGTTCTTGATAATCAACAGGTAAAGGAAAATCATGATCATGTGTAAGTAGCACTAGAATAGCATGAACTTTTACTTTTACCTTGTTAACAAATTCTACTGCAAACCCAGAAGTATAATTTTTGAGCATATTTAGCATAAAACTTGAATTTTGATATGACAGAGTCTTATTGATAACAATATATAACTTTTGAAACTCTTCCTTATGAAGAATTAAATAGCTTGGAAACAAATCTCCTACATACCCATGCCCTTTCCAGAAATCATACCTTTGACAAGATTTTTGAAGAATATCATTTTGCAAATAAACTTCATTCACAACTTTACCTGTGATAAACTCCACCATACTGAAGTCTTGTAGCAAGTCCATAATATTTTATATAAAAATGGAAAGCAATTGAGAAGGATATGTTAAACTCTTTGCTTCTGGCTCTAGTATTTCCTTTCCTACAACCCTTTTTTGATGTGCTCTATGAAGATTCTATAGTGATCTTTAAAAACCAAATGCATCTCTACATCTCTGAATTCCTCTGATACTCACAATTCCCAATCATTTAATGGTATGAAGATTCTATAATTCCTCGAATAAAACTCCATTTTCCTTCTTGCACTCGCAAAATAGAAAAGCTTAGGAATACTAAGCTCTCCACTACTAGAGCTTTACGAAAAACATAAGCATTATTTTGAGGACTTTCTTCCTGGTCCTAGCTTCATTTATAATTTTTTGAGAAACAATCATGATAAGTTTATTTCTCATGCCTTTACTAGAAAATCTCTACAAATCCTGTGCACCTTGTACTCATGTACCACAAGGAGTTAGTTATTTTATTTTGAGAAGCAACTTATAATGAATGACTCTCAATAAGCATAATAGCATTAGCTATAAAGACCTTATCTAAATTTAGATAAAAATCGTATAGCTTTTAACAATCATTTCATTTCAGATTGTACCATCATGATAATTCAAGCTTTAAGCTCACACATTTTGAAATATTCTGCGACATCATATTCTTAACACTTGTACACCTGCACAAATCAAAATTGTTAATGCAATCCTATACCGTGTAATCCTTACAAGGATAACATCATAATATTTTGATTTCCTTTAAGTATTAAAAGGCATAATCTTTTTGACCTCATTTCTGAAAAAATTGAGAGGCACATTTTGCAACAAAACTCACACACAATTATTGAAGCTCATCTGAATGCCAACAGAACACACAATCTTGAGATAGCTCCAATGGTACCACATTGTAACACAAACTATACTAAAGATGCGCACGATGTTAAAGTTTGGTTAGAATTTTATTTTTATTTTTAGTAAATAATTTTAAAAAAAAAATTACTATGATTAAAGTGTTTTTTAAAACCTCTCATGTATGGCCCATATAATTTCACCTAAAATAATTATAACATGGCTCATCTTATAGAATTCAAATACTATAATATTAGAATTGATATCTAATGATAGTAATTGGAAACTTGGCAAAAGTAGAATGTTTCAATATGGAAATCTAGGTGATAAATGTACATGGTCCTTCTTCAATAGGAGAAAAGAAACACCTTTGGGACTACTTAAAGGATGTAGTGGCCCAATTTGGGGTTGGGAAAGTACTCCTAGCTGGAGATTTCATTGCCATCACATCCCTAAATGAGAAACAAGGGGGGTTGATCCCCCAAAAAAAATTATGGAAGAATTTTATGCCTTCATCCAAGATAGTGCTCTTTTAGGTATTCTCCCAAATAACGGGAAATTCACATGGAAAAATAGAAGGAAGGATTTCTTAAAAAATGTAGAGAGGTTTGAAAAGTTTTTGGCTTCTTCTAGCTAGTTTTCAGGTACTCATAGTCTTTCATCAGACATTTTACCATACACAGGATCTGATCACTTTGTAATTTCATTGGACAATTCTCAAATAGATACCAAACAAAAGGATAAATCCTTTGTTAAGTTTGAAGCCAGGCGGATTCGACATCCATATTTTCTACCAATGCTTAAATAGTGGTGGAAAAATGCACCCTTTGTTTCAGGTTCTCATATGTATTAGTTATGTGAGAAATTGTAGTTTTAAAAAAGGAAAATAAGAATCTGGAATATTCAAGTGTTTAAGAACATCTTTGTTGAAAAAGATAAAGTCTACAAACAACTATCTAAGGTCAACAATCATATAATCAACAATTTGGTTTGGATGATGATACCTTTAAAATACAAAAAAAAATGCAAGTAGAGTGGGAAAAATTAGTAGCAAGGGAGGAAAGCTATTGGAGGAAAAAATAAAGGGAGCTTCGGTTTAAAGGATACCACAACACCAAATTTTCTCACATCTCCATTTGATTGAAAATGGAAAAGAATACAATTCTCTCAATTAATGATAATACAACAAGTGCTCAACTCATTAAAGAGGTGGATATACAGGCTAAAGATGTAATTTTTTTCCAAAATCTACTAACAGTCACTCCCTTGGATCACTCTCCATAGGAAAATACACAAAGGGATGATCTATTAGGTGCCATCCCAATGCTAATAAAATAGGAAGACAAGAAGCAACTTCTTAGGCCTTTCACCTTGTAAGAAATTAAGCTAGTTGTCTTTTCTTTACTACTAAATAAAGCACTAGGTACAGATGGCTTCATAGCAATGTTCTTTCAGAAGTGCTAGGAATTTATAAGGGTTGATCTTTTAAGAGAATTATAAGAGTCAATAAAATTAGGCTCAATGTTAAAACAATTCAATGAACCACTTAGTTGATCATTATTTCGAAAGTGAAATAATCAAAGGCATTCTCAGAATTCAGATCCATATCGCTGTGAAACACAATACATAAAATATTCACAAAGGAAATCTATTTAAGACTTTAGCCTCTTATTCCTAAAATCATATCTAAGGAACAAGGTGGGTTTGTTCTAGGGAGAGAAATGGTGGAGGGAGTAGTTGTAGTACATGAAGTCTTACATTCCTCAAATTCCAACAAAATTCCATCTTTCATTATCAAGCTTGATAGGACGAAAGCATATGACAAGGTAAACTGGCCTTTCCTAATTGTATTTCTAGAACAATTTGGCTTTTGTTACAGGTGGTGTAAGTGGATTCTCTCATGTATTTCAGGGGAATTTTTTTTTGTGTTAATAAATGGTATAGATGTAGGCTTCTTCAGTTTCACTCAAGGGGTCTGCCAAGGTGGTCCATTATCCCCTTTTCTATTCATCATTTTAGCTAAACCTCTAAGTAGGTCTATAGAAAGGGTTTTAAATTCTACGTACAAAAATAAGCGACACTCACTCCATCTTTGCAGATGATACTACCCTATTTGGTCATGCATCTATTGCAGAAGCAAAGCAAGTTAAATCTATTCTGGATAAGTATTTTTCTATATGAGGCCAAAAAGTGAATGAGTAAGTCTAAAATCTATATCTTCAATTACAAGCCAAATATTAAAGAGAAAATTCAGCAAATTTTGGGGTTTTAGTTCGCAAAATTTCCATGCAAGTAATTAGGTATTCCCTCCTTTATTGGTGGCAACAAAAAGCTTACTGGGAAAATATTATTCTTAGTATACAATAGAAAATCTCTTCATGGAAGGGTAGGTGGTTTTCTTTGGCAAGAAGAATCCTATTAATAAAATTAGTTATATCAACAATCCCGAACTTATATAAGGCTATATTAAAAGCTCCTAAGTCCATCATTATAGAAATTGAGAAAGTGGTAAGGTAATTTATCTGGAAAGATATAGATAGCAAGGGTAAGCTTCCTCTCATTTCATTAGAGAAATTTTTCTTAGATAAGAATATAGGAGGTGCAGGTGCTCACAACCTTTTGGCTAGGAATTTGGCATTGTTGGTATGTGGCGACTGATCATGCTATACTGTATAGCCCATGGTATACTGTACACCCTGGCCCCCCGTCCTCGCTGGGGTCTGGGGCTGGGCTGGGCCCCGGGCGGGGGTTCGGGGGTGGCAGCCCCCGAAAAGTGAGGGTTCGGGGGCGGTAGCCCCCGAGAAAAATTTTCTTCCTACTTTTTCGCGTGATCACCGAAAAAGGGAAAAATCAATGAAAAAGGAAAAATTTTGTAGAACCCGAAAATCTGGAAGCTTCTAAGCTTGGTAAAAAGGGGTTCGGATGGGTATTTCAAGATGATGAAAATGTGATTATTCGCAAGATTGTAATAGGTTTTACACGGATAATAAAAGTGTTGGATGGCGGTTTGGTGGATGTAGCCCAGAATTGGGTGAACCACGTTAAATTCTGTGTTATGATTTATTCTGTGAATGTTTTAGTTTCTCTATTTTTGTTTATTAAATCTGCATTTAATTGTTAGATCTGCCATCTCTAACCCTAACAGGCATTAGGTAAAAAATTAGCTTGGTGTATGTACACTAAACCCCAAGAAAAATGGTGTAAGATAATGCAACAAAAATATATATATTCCTATTCACTATCTAGAATTTTCACAATTGTCAACCCTCCCTTGGGTTTGATAATGTGGAATTTCATTATAACTTTTAGATATGTAATCTCCCCTTATCTCTCAAGGAAAATCCACAATGGCAATGAAGCATTATTTTGGAAAGATTCTTGGAATAGTTACCCACCTTTAACTAATGTACCAAAATTGCAATTGTCTAAAGAAATTTTATCACAAGCATGGGCTCTAAAGGTTAGTGATTATTTTATATGCTCAAATGTGCACCAAGGTTCGGTAATTTGGAAATATTTTGAAAACATGCCTATTCCAGAACCTCAAAAAAAGCTTTTGTGTAGTATTCTTAGATAGCGTATTATCTTCATATCCCATCAACCTAATAGACTATTATGGGCTCCCTCCAAATCAAGTCTCTACAATGTGAAGTAGGGATATAAATCTATAATTAGTAATGGGGAGCACTCTTAGACACAAAGGGCTTACTCATTCTATTGGAATGATATGTTGCTCCCAAAATTAGGTTGCTTTTCATGTTTGGTAATAAAAAATAGAATCTTAACAAGTGACAGGCTCACCAAATTGAAGATAGTAGATCCTTTTAATTATGTATTGTGTAATAATTCTTTGGAAAATAGTGATCATCTTTTTGTTCAATGTCCCTTTGCACATGAATTTTAGAGTTTTGTATTGCAAAAATAAGGATGGTATGGTCCTTTGCCAAACAAGCTATGGGAAGTATTCTCATGTTGGCCCATTCTTCAAAAAAACTCTATGTTCGTAAGCATTTGGCATATTGTTCCATCAATGGTATTATGGAACATTTGGTGGGCGATAAATAGAATAATTTAAATAAAAAAACTAAACTAATTGGTTAGGTGCTACCTAAAATAGAAAAAAGAAATTCCAGGAGTTGTCAATGCCTATGTCCTTAAATCAAAGAGAGTGGGCTCTATCTTCTTTGAATGGGATACAATTATTATGAAATCTTGGGGTTACCTGGTGCTCTCATTCAAAGGTAGTTTGTTTCAAGTGTAGGAAAATAAATTAGACAAAAGAAAAATCATTTAGTTACCTCCTCCTATAGAATCTTTCAAGGTAAACTTTGACAGTTCCTTAAAGGGAAATCTAGGCATTTTAGGTATAGGTTGTGTCATTTGTGATAGTTTGGGCTCCATGGTGGGAAAAAATCAGTTAAGTTACCAAAAGGTTCAAATAATTGTGAAGAGGCTTAAGCTCTTCTGCACAGATTGAGATTAGAAATCAACCTTAAACTAAATAAAATACAATTAGAAGGGGATTCATTGTTAATAGTAAATTCTTGTAAAACCAAGCATGCTCAGAATTGGCATATTTCATATGTGTTGAATGAAATATGGGGCTTGTTAGACAAATTCAAATCATATCATATTTTCCATTGCTATAGAGAAGAAAATAAACTAGTAGATGCACTAGCTAATATGGGATGCAATCAGGTCGATGAGGAGCTATATGTTGATAAAATTTCAATTTTACAATATAAAAATTTGACAAACATTTTACTGCAAGAAGGCTACTTGGGGTCGAATAGGGATATCATGGTATTGACGGTTACATCATTGCTGCTATAAGTTAGCCAAATTCCCAATGCATTACTTGGGATCTTTTCATTATCTCTTCCACAACATTTGGTTGGTGTGCACATATATCATTGCATCACAAGCAATCATTATAAGTCTTTGGTTGTCATAGTAGTATGAGATCATCAAGCATATTTCCTAACGTGTTTTGTGGTTGCATGTACATTGTTATTAAATAAACATTAAATCTGAGCTTGCTAAACATAAGATTTACTCATGTTTGAGAGCATGGTAAATCATGCCAAATATCTCATTCATGTTGGCATGGGTTTCAAGCATGCTATGATTTGACAAGGGATTTTATTGAAATAGGTATTAATGTGCATTGTGGTTCAGGAAAGCATGGATGACTGGCCTTGGAATCTTCGAGTCAACATTAATTTGCGTGAATGGGAGAGACCCTACATTGCAAAGTGTCTAAGTGTTTTCGACTACATTCACATGATAGTGGGAGTGGGGATCATCACACTAGTATAAAGACAAGAAAAAACTACAAAAAAAACTACTAAAAATTGATTATAAATGACTGAACTTGGTCACATGACCATTAGTAGTTTATTGCCAGTCATATATAACGCAACCAGATTGATGACTAAACCATTTTTAGTCATTTATTGGTTGTTTTTATTGATCGATTTGGTAGTATATTTAGTCATTGATTGTTGTAATTTGGTCACTTATTTAGTCATTTATTTTCACTGATATATTTAGTTGTTGATTTAGTCATTGATTGTTGTAATCTAGTCACTTATTTAGTCATTTTTTATTCACTGATATATTTAACTGGTCACTTATTTAGTTGTTGATTGTTGTAATATGGTCACTTATTTATTCATTTTTCATTCATTGATATATTTAGTCATTGATTGTTGTTAACTGGTCACTTATTTGGTTGTTTTTATTCACTAATTTTTGTGCATTGGTATTGTATTTTGTCATTAATTTTAATCATCATTATGATCAATTTGGTAGTATATTTAGTCATTTTTATTCACTGATTTCACTAGTCATATTTATTCATTGTTCACTGATTTCTATCAATTGGTAGTAAATTTAGTCAATTTAATTATTAATTGATGTCAATTAGTAGTATATTTAGTCATTTGAATTGAATGATATTTGAGGATTTAAGCATAAAACAAAGAAATACACATCAATCATCAATTGCACACAATAAGACAACCATTGAGAAGGCGATATTAGTGAAATTTATTAATAAAAGAAAGGTGTTCTAGTTATAGCTTAGAAATAGAGTATTATAATTGTTATTTTCAAACACAAGACTGAAAATTTGAGTTACAATATTGCACAGAAATGACTACAAGAAAGAAACTTCTCCAAAAAACTTTTGTAATGATGGAAATGCATGTTTGAATCCTTTCAATGTGAGCACATGCTCCTTTCATCTCTTAAAACTTCTACAACATGAGAAATCTTCTTGGAGCAAGTTGTAAAATGTAGAATCCAAGGAGAGTGTTGATCGTGTCCCATATATGAAGCTCTCTCCTTCAATGAAGTCAACAATAACCTAGCAATAATCTTTTCTACTTTATATGCAATGTGCCATCTGATATGAGCAACAAGGTGTTGCCTTTTCTACCATGAATGAAGTTGTGCCTCAATACAACCAAAAAAATTACTATTAGTCTCAATTCAGAAAGAGTAAAAGTGTATTGTATATTGTAATTTTCCAAAAGTAAGTCCAAACACAACAAAAAGATAAATCAATTAAAAAACTATAGCCTTGTCAACAAATTCCTTAAAAAAGTGTTCAATATAGGCCTGAAATATGCATAGTGAACCCTTGATTTCAAAACCTTGTTCAAAATTTAAGAAAGGTGATACACTCATATTATAGAATGAAGTTGACATATTATAAAATGAAGGCTATCAACACTAACCAGACTGGAACAACATTATCAACAAAAATTTCCTAGAAACCGAGCCCAAGAATACCATCAGACTTGGACAGCAAAGATATCAACCCCGGTTCATGTGGTGTCTCAATAAAGACCTGCACCATGAAAGAATCCATTTATACATAAATTCCAAATTAAGTTGATGAGAAAAGATCTTTTATATCCAACTAGAAAAATTTACCATCCAAAAATTACTAACTTGATGTTTCACAACAAGTTTCCCAACTGTGACATCATCTTTACTTAAGAAATCAGATATTGATCCACTACCATATTGGATCTCACAGGATTCTCCTTCACAAAAAATAAATGATATATATTAATTGTTTAGTAACTCCCTTAATATCCCTATGTAAGTAGACTAAACTAAGTGAGGTTGAGAGTTTGAAGTAGAGTACCATCTTCTTGGCATGTGCTTGGCTTTGATCATGACTTATATCTTGAATGAAAATAGCAAGCTAGCTGCAATGTAAAATCATTGTTAGAAAAATAACCACAAAATCCTCTTTAATTAAAATAATCCTTCTAGATATTTCAAAGCAAGATATTTTAGTTAATTTCTAAGACATCTAATTTCACTATCCAAACAACCATCAATCTATTTACTATATATAATTTCCCAAAATTCAGAGTTTGAATGTAATGAAAATAACCATAATTACCAAAGATTTGACACAAAAATGTAGTACAAAATGAATTGTTTGATAGCAAATTTTTTTTGATAAACCAAATATACCCTTGATATATTGATTTAAATGACAAGGAAAGATCAAACTAGAGACAACAAGATAACATTCATTAATCCGCTTCAACAAACAATTGAAACCAAAATTCGGCCACCAATTATAACTTCATTTTATTGATCTTCAAAAAGATTTTATAATACATTTCAAAAAAATTCCCTGACTAACATGTCAAAAAGTGTTTTCAATTACCCACTTTTAACATAAATCAAAAAGTCTTAATTATCGTTGCTTACATAGGATTACATAAAAGTAATGAAAGATGATAAATGAAGAGAAATGATCAGATGTTGAATTCCAAAGCACTCGCAAGATATGAAATTCTATTACTCATCGTAAGGTACCCGTGATCATTCAGATCTGGCAAGGTCCTCTCTACATGATAGTATATGCAAGGATGGCATTTCACTGCAAGGCCTATTCTTTTGGAGGAGCTAGATATATCTGCTCCCATGGGTACACTATGTAATCATGAGGCCATTTGTACTCCTGTATTTTTTTTGTGTTGGCCAAGTGACTCTTCCATCTGCTTTCTAATAAAGCGTTTCTATCCATGATGAATTTTGAGTATCCAACATCTAGTGCAATTATTCCATCCAAGGTTAAATTGAGGCAATGAATATTTATGTCACCATCCTTCTATAAATTACTAAGGAAGTTGGGAACAATTTTACTAAACTCATCTATCCAATCCTTGGAGCCTTTCAGTTGATCATCATCCCTTAGTATCTAAGGCATGAACCACTGCTTTAGTGTGTGAAATGAATCCATTCTTGCCTTGATCTTTTGGCCTTCTCTAGATATGTATTGAAATTCATCTATGACCATTCAAACCATTTTCTCAGTAGGATTTAAAGTTGTGGGGCCCTCAAAACTCCTTTGTAAAATCCTGCACAAATTTGTTAAGGTGTGATGTACAAGTTGCCATTTCTTGAATAAGGGGTCCAATATAGGTACATGGGCCTTTATCTGATCAACTACTTGTGACATGGAGACATAACATTCATACACATTTTCCAATTTGTCCACAATTAGTTTAACCCTATGCTACAATATTTGTTCCAATACCCTAATGGTTTCTCTCTTTGCTCTTTCCTTTGTTTATTCATTAGTCTTTTTCAACTTCTCAATTTCTTGTTTTAGCGCATTTACTTGTTCAATGGTGATTGCACCTGTATCAATCTAGATGGCAAGGGGTTGGTATACTGTTAATTTTGTGCTCTGGGAAGGACCTACTCCCTTCAACTGCTCTTTCAATTTCGCATTTTCTATGAATAACCTATTCACTTCATCATTTAGATTAGTCTATGCTTTCTCATATTCTACCAATCTAAGCTCCATAGCTTTAATCACATCTCTAGTAAACATTGTCGAGTGCATTGTCATAGTAGCTGCCTCCAATGCTAGTGTGTCTTGAAGTTTCTTTACCATGGTAGTCCCTCTCATTTCTTTTAGAACATCAATCAATCTTGGTTTTTCTGTTCTTTTTTGCTTTGTCCAAAAGGCTAGAGTTTAAAGTCTTGGATTGTAACCTATGCAACTCATTCCCTCATCTGAATTGAATTCAAAAACCAACATGGGATCTTCTTGGCTTCTTACATGATCCAGTAACAATATCTTTTTTAACTCCATCCCAAGAATAATTAGTATATTGCTTTCTAAGACCAATTTTTTTGCTTCTTGGGTGCTAATAGTAATTTCATTAATCCTGAGTTCTTCAAAAGTCTGGGCAACAATCTAGGCATTGTTGAGATATGGTGTTGTACACCATTACATAAATTGATATATTATAATTTGTAATTAAATAATTATTTAGTTGTGATGCACCTTGGTGGTGTGGATATGCACACTAGGTAATTATTTGGGGACCCACTTATGTTGTATTGTAACATTGTATTATTATTTAATGAGTGGGAGACATGTGATAATAATTTAATATTGGGGAAATATTAAATAATGTGATGTCTGAGTACCCAATATTAAATAAGGGGTTAGTGGTTTTGTATCCACATGGTTTTGTGGTACATGGTTTCACCTTACCACTAGTTGTATTATGTGTAAGCTTGTGTCTATAAAAGCAAACACATGTGTAGTGGTTTAGGCTGGCTAAATGGGTTGGTTGTAATTATTGATTCTTCTTGTGGAGTGCATTTGTGAAGCATGGCATAAAAAGTTTGGATTCATGCTTGGACACATGGGAATGCATTGGAGGGCTTGATGCTTCAGAGGTACTCATTGTAACTCTTGTATTTCTCTGTTGTTGATTAATATAATGGAGTATGGATGCTTTTGGAGGCTAGGTTTTTCCCTCTTGATGGTTTTCCCAAGGTATATCTTGTGTTATCTTGTGGATTGTATATTTGATCTATGCATTTTGAAAACTTCTATGTGTGATTATTTATCATGGGTTATGTAGGAAATGATTTAAGATTGTGGTTTTGAATGCAATATTTCCTAACAAGTGGTATCAGATCTTTCATGGTTGAAGAGTTTTTGTTATAACCCTAGTTTGAGAGTTTTTGCAAAGTTGAATCCATGGAAATGCATCTAGGTTTTGAGGCATTACAAGATATGGAACACATGTTGCAGGTGTTTGTATGCAGATTTAGGATTTTGGGTTATCAAGATTTGTTGGGTTTATTGCATATCTAAAGTTTTCCAAATTTGGGTGCAAAAGGGTTTCTTGGTTTGAGTTTGAATATGAGTGTTTTGTAGGGGAAATTTCATACATGACCTCTTGAGACAAAATGGACCTCACGGTTGGATTCAAGTTGCTCGAGAGATGAATTTTGACATAAAATTCGACCTATTTCGGAGAAGTTGAGAAAAAGGAAAAAAAATTAAGAAAAAGACCAATTTGCCCAAATTGACATGTGCAAGAAAATAAAAATTAAAAATTCCTATTATTTTGTTGCAGAAAAATATTATGCCATTGGGTGAAAAATCATTAAAAATATTATACCTGCAAAAGAAATAAAAAGGTTAGAAAATCCTTTTTGAATTTTTTTGAATTGGTAGGTATCAACAGTGATAGTACCATCACTATCAACACCAGTTGACAGTGGGGTACTGACCGATAGTCGGTTAGGCCATCAACACCTACAAAACAAAAACCATTGATAGGAAAATTTTAAATGAATTTCTAAAAGTTAAAAATTCCGTTGATTTAATTTCAAACGCCTAAACCTTAATTTTCTATAAGGTGAATTTGATATTTGGCATCAGATCCGTGGGGAGGGCATTGAAAATCTTTTAAAAGAAAAATTAAATCAAATTTAAAAGCTATTTGAAATTCGTCACTCATCTGGTGTTGCCACTAGAAAAGCACCAGCCGGGCACCACCGGCTGGCCACCGGTGGCTCCACCTAGGGGCCACCATAGAGCCACCTATAAGCCAAATTGGAGAACTTATTTTCAAATGAGCATATCTTTTTCCTAGTATGTTAGATTTTCAACTTCTTGTAGTCATTAGAAAGCTGGTTCCGAGAACTATATAGTGATATAGGTTTGGTTCCCTGATTTTTCCATTTTGACATGTTTCTAGAGCCTAGAATTCAAATGTTCTCATTTGTACGGTTTTGATCATAACTTTTGCATACAGAATCATATTTTTATTTTTGAAGAGGCATTGGAGAGAATTTGTAGTGTACTAAATAGTGGTTCAGATTGTTTTTCAGTTTGAGGAACAAGTTGAGCTTGGTACTTGTTTGATCGCTTGTAGGTGCTTGAGATTTGGGGTGTGATTATGTGAGCATTTGGACAAGTCAAGAGGAAAATCCTTGAGGGAGTACATGTTTTTATATGTTATTTATGATGCTCCAGATGATTATCAGATCGTTGCTTCCTAGTACAAGTTTATAGGTGATTTTCAAAGTTAGTACTTTGATGGTGACAAGTACACAGGTTGTCTTCGGTTTTGAGCACATGGTTGGACATGGTTTGAGACTTGGAGTCTTGTATGGGTGATAGTTGAGTGTAGGTAAAATGATGGATATGGTTATGGTGTCATGGATATGCAAGTGCATTTGATGCATTGGCACAACATGATCATGTATGTGGTTGTTTGGTGGTGATATGGTTTGGTATTAGGAGATTGTTCTTATCTTCTTGATGCTTGTTTGGTTCCTTGACTATGATTACTCATTTGTGGACATGGTTGGAAAATCATATTAGTGGTTGATTTGGTGTTTGAGTCTTGATGTCTACATGGTTATCTTCTTTGATATCTTGATTTGCAAATTACTAATGTGATGATGTGTTTGCAAGTTTCAGTGGTTGGATCTACGAGTTATGTAGGTGTGTGGGTTGGAAACTCATTAATTTGTAGTGGCATGACTCGAATGTGGACTATCTATATCCACCAGGTTTGATTCATTGTTGTTGCATACTTCATTAGTTGGCCTTGTCTGTGGTCATTTGTGCATTGGTATCATGTTTTGGGATTGAGAGGATGGATGGTTTGGGTACTTGATTAGTCAGTTCATTGGACTTGTAGCATGTGGTTTTATCATGATGTCATGATAGCTTGCTACATTCATTGGTTATACACTTTCAGTGGGAGCTTTTGACAGTGATGACTTGGTGGTGTTGGATTGGTTTTCTTTGATGGCAGTTGTATGTATCTTCTTGGATTGGAGATCTTGGTTTAGTTGTATGTTACTAACATTGTAGTTGAGTGTGTGTAGACCTGGATGATCTTCATAAAGAGGATGGTTGTCATGATGCCATGTGTAGCTCAGTATCATGGTTTAGTGGGAGTTGTTGGCAGTGACATGCATGCATCATTGGGTATGGTTATCTTCATGAGACTGGAGATATGATTTCTTGGTTTAGAGTATGTTTGGTATTATGTCATGGTTTACTCTTGATGCTAGCTTAGAGTTCTGGAAAGATATGTGTTCTCTTGAGACCAGGATGTATGTATTTTATGGTGCATGTGATCTCCTAGGAGGAGATGGTTAGATCATGTTGTCATGATAGGTTTCTAATTATGTAGTTGGAGCTTTGACATTGATCGTTTGTGATTCTATTTGTATTGAGTGTATTGATCATTTGCTTGATTACTTCATGATGGTGCTATGTTGCATTTGGGTTTTGGCATAGTTTGATTGGTTACAGGTGCTCATGGATACTTAGAGATGTAGGTGATGGTTGGATTTCTCTTGTGATTAGAGACATTTGCTTGAGACAGTTACTCTTTGGAGTTTTTCTGGGAAGATCAAGGAACTTTCACCTGGATATGGATGTGAGTTCATGATGGAATGATAGAGGAGATTTTTCTTGGAGTGATTCATGATGACTTGGTTATCTCGAAGGAGCATTCTCATTCCCCTCTCTTGGTCTACTCGATAGTTGATTATTTGAGAGGAATTTTCCCATTATTTCTTTGAGATGTGTTATGTTTCATGCTTTGATTTCTCATGGGATTGAGTTGATTCATGGTGATTGATTATGGGTACTCATTTCAGGATTGGTTTAGCATGAGTTTATATGCTTTATCTTTCATAGATATGGATCTTGAGCTATGGTTAGTTAGTTCTGGAGGATTCATTTTGAGGGATGTTATGGCATGGTTATCTCCTTGTGCATTTGAGTTTATTATTTCATTCTTTGATGAGGATTTTTGGGATATGGTTTATGGGTTGATTTCTAATATTGGGGATGGCTACTATGAGTTTGATCTTCTTGATTAGAGAGGCTTACATCCATGTTGGTATTGTTACATTGATTCATATGTTGTACTTGATCTATGAGGTTGAGTGTTATGGGTGTTGTTGAGGCTTCTCATTTGGGGTTGTTTAGGAGATAATACTTGACACAACAGTACACTTTTGAGGTGTTAGTAGAAGGAAATTATGGTTTACATGTTTCTCTCTTCATGGTTCCTTCCTTAGATGTGCATTTGGGGAGGATGATGGCAACATGTTGTGAGAGATTATGCAGCTCTTTAGGTTTCATGTGTGGCTCATTAATATTGTTCTTGGTACTTCATGATTTGATTTTCTTATCACACCTTGATTTATAGTGTGAATTGGTAGACTTGATATGCTTTGACATTACATATGCAGTGGGAGTTCCTGGATATGTATGTTCTTCATTGACAGGTTTGATATAGGGAGCTTGGTTGCAGTTTATAGGTTGCATATGTTCTTGGCATGGGTTTACTGATGTATTGATACCTTGGAGGTATAAATGGTTGGATGTATTAGCATGTGTTATGGATGCTATTTCTTATTGTGTGAGTTTTCAGTTGATAGAAGCTTGGTTAGAGCCCTTGTTATCACTTGGATTTGATGCTTGTGCTCAAGTTTGGTGCATCTTCACCTTGGCATGTTCCTTTTCTTCCATCGGTGGCATGTTGGAGGATGAGAGGAGTTCTTGTTTGAGATGGTGGTCACTTTGTTCCTATTGCAGGTATCTTGATGGAGCACGAGAGCATGTTACAGATTCATGTGGTTTCATGTATGGTTGTGATGATGTATTTCATTCATTGATCCCTTATGCAATTTATACAAGAAGTGGGAGAATGTTGAGATATGTTGTTGTACACCATTGCATAAAATGATATATTATAATTTTGTAATTAAATAATGATTTAGTTGTGATGCATCTTGGTGGTGTGGATATTCACACTAGGTAATTATTTGGGGACCCACTTATGTTGTATTGTAACATTGTATTAGTATTTAATGTGTGAGAGACGTGATAATAATTTAATATTGGAGAAATATTAAATAATGTGACGTATTAGTACCCAATATTAAATAAGGGGTTAGTGGTTTTGTATTCACATGGTTTTGTGGTACATGGTTTCACCTTACCACGAGTTGTATTATGTGTGAACTTGTGTCTATAAAAGAAAACACATGTGTAGTGGTTTAGGCTGTCTGAGTGGGTTAGCTGTCATTATTGAGTCTTCTTGTGGAGTGCATTTGTGAAGCATGGCATGGGATGTTTGGATTCATGCTTGGACACATTGGAATGCATTGGAGGGCTTGATGCTTCAGAGGTATTGATTGTAACTCTTGTATTGCTTTGTTGTTGATTAATATAATACAGTATGTATGCTTTTGGAGGCTGGGTTTTTCCCTCTTGGGGGTTTTCCCAGGGTATATCTTATGTAATCTTATGGCTTGTCTATTTGATCTATGCATTTGTAAAACTTGTATGCATGTTTATCTCTCATGGGTTATGTAGGAAATGATTTAAGATGTGGTTTTGAATGCAATATTTCCTAACAGTCATGTTGTGACTCCTTAGTGCCCATCTTATTAATTTGGAGTCTCTCCTCAAATTATTTTATTTTCATCTTAAACCAAAAATCCTTATACTCAAGAGTTTGAATAAATTCATCATCTTGAATAAATCTAAGGGCAACAATCACCCTTTCATCATCATGCACTTCTTGATCATTATGTTGATGTACATCCACTCTTTATTTTGGTTTGTGAGCATTTGTTGCAAGCTTAGGAAGTGGTTGATCAACTTAATCATATTTAAAATTCAAAAGTACATCGGCTACCTCTTCAGTATCCCCTACTCCACTTATGTCATATGCCATTAAGGGGTACACTCCATGTGTCTTCTGTCTTTTAGGACTTGGTTTCTCAAGGGATGCTTTTGATTGTATTGTGGGAGTGTCTGGTAGGGGATTTGTAATTACAATACCACTTGGTTTGATGGGCATCTTGGAGGATTTTGAAGACTGGCCCTCAGGTTTATTTTCTGCTTCAACATATAATCTTTCAAAGTTGTTAATTATTAAGCTCATCCTTTTGATAGGGTCCCCTTCTTCAACATAGAATCCTTGGAATCCAATGTCCCTTTTCTTCTTCTCCTCCTCAATCCTCTTTATGATTTCCCACTTCCTCTTCTTTTGAAAAACTTCATTAGGTGTAAAGCAATTTCTTATTACATCTTCTTCATAATCCATTACATGGGTAATCCCAACTTTAGTGAGAAGTGTCTGCTTTATAAAATTAATAGTCCCTTCAAGATCAAAGACCCTTTCTCCTCGTGACTTTAATGAATACCTCATCTTCAAATAGTTTTGCAGTTCTTCAAGAGTGTCAAACCCTATGGATAACTCCTCACATTCAGTTAGGTCAGGGAGGAATATCCCTTTTTTTTGTCTTTTCATAACATCCTTCTCCATCCATAGCATTTACCATATAAATTGTAAAAATGCAATTCAAATATTAAAAAAATTAGGTAAAACATGTGGGGCTTGAGGACACCCATAGACCCTTATTATTGTTTGGTCTGCTAAGAAGAACCAGTCACTGAAATTGTGAGCATGTCCTTGATCAGGCTTCAATGCTAAATGTCTTGATACTTGCATGATTTTATTAGGAAATCTTGGTGAAATATGACCAAGATCTGCCATGACCTTTATTACAAAATCATCATGAAATATTACATAATCACTATTTTGCATCTACTATCCCAAATGTAACACCAATTTTGTATAGGAATTATGTTCCCTTCATCATTAGTCATTCCCAAACAAATTCTTTTAGTCCATTTGTTTATGTTTTGGTAAAATATTAAATGATTGCAAAAATCCCTCATGTAGCCCTTTTTCAATTTCAGCAGCAAAGTCATACTCAATGTTGACTTCAAGATTTTTTATCTCCATTACCATCATCATGAGATAGGTTGACATCCTCTCTTCAACATCTATTCCAAGCACTTGACGCAAAGCAAAATAAGTTCTTTTGAAATATACTTGGAATTCTTCTATGGAAAATGGCTCAATTTGGGAGGGGGGATAGGTATCCTCCTATTGTTTATAGCCATTTTCATGTGTAAAGGAAGTTCATCACTCCTGTAGGTTTTTCTCAATCTCCTATAATCCTCCTCACTTTTGTCCAAGTTGATCTTAGTGATAGCTTGCTTTTTTAAAATAAAACACTCTATAATTGCTTCTTTAGTCAGCACCACTAATGGTGAACCATCTGGAATTCTTATAGTCCTGGTAGTCGGGTGATATTATTGTGCCAATACTTTAATAAACTCAACATCTACAAAGACATTTTGGACTATCAATTTGGCCAAATCTAAGGTCCAAGGATTCGAAACTGGAATCTTGTCATCCCTTTTTTCATAGAAGTACCAAAATAGACCCCACCCTAAGATAGGGATAATTGGGTCTCTACATCCATGGGCTTTATCTCTAAACACCTTTTTGAATCCTTTGTTTACAAAAGTAGGTAACACATCTAAAATGGATTGTTGCAGGGACCTCTTCTCTCTTTTTGAAACTATGGACTCTTCCTTTTTACTTGCATGTTGACTTCTTTTGGGTGGAATGATGAATAATTTACTCCTACTTGATTTCTTTAAGTTAAAACTTGTAGAAGCAAATTCAATTCTTATACACTTGCTACAGAGGGTTTCTATGAACTTACCCGATGAAATAATAGCTATAGAGTCTTCCCGATTGAACTCCCTTGCCTCTAATATGCTGAGTTGTGTGAATGATTGCCAAAATTTCGTTGAGTCCCAAGTAATATTTTCTATTGAGCTTGGTAACCTCACTATTAATGTCAATTTATGTAAAATATTTCAAAATCTACCCATATTTCGAGTTTCAATACATTCCTTTGATCTTGGGAAATTGAACTGTGTAATCATTAAATGCTTTGATAGCTTATACCATAGTACCGCTTTGTCATTTCAAGACCACTGTGGGGTAGCATTAGTAGTACCGCCACCCCACACACACCTCTTTGGACTCCTGTGGCATGATGATTTAGTTCTAGCAATTGAGTGACTTTTCACCGCCATACCACTCTATCATATCAAGAAGGTTGTGAGGTAGCAGTATGGTAGGGTTAGCAATACCACCACCCCACGCACACCCCTTTAGACTCTCATGGGACAGTGAGTTAATTCTAGTGGTTGAGTGATTGTTCACCACCATACCGCAATGTCACTATTTACCCCTTGCAAAGCTACGGTTTACTTTACTTGTTAACACGTTCTCACCGCCACCCCATGGTATTCATATTTGGTTGTTGTGGTATTGTAGTAAGAATTTGTGCATTGACCTATATGTCCCGCCATCCTACACATACCTCTATTGACTAATGCGGTAGTGCGATATTGGATTTTATTATGAATGCAATATTTTAGATATCATTTTATTGAAAAGATTGAACAATTTTCTAATTTTGCAATCTCTCAATTTTAGTTTTTAGTTTCAGTCAAACCTAGGAGATAATTTATTTGTTTATAATGAGGAGACTTAGTTCACCTAATGTTAAGATATCTATACGTATTATTAAATCATAGATGTTCATTATATGTTTGCATCTAGAAAATATATAGGACATACAAGAAATTATATTCTAACTAAACAAAATTAATTTCAAATTTTCAACTACAGAAAGAAAACTAAGAAGAATGATTGAACCTAACCTTAAATGCACTTCAAATCATCAGTGAACATCTCAAGTTTTGTATAAATTTACCAACAAAATAATGATGATTACATTTAGAAATGTATCAATAAAACAACATTGAATAATCATACCTATACTCAGATCTTTATTGCATTCAATAATAAATTACACCATACATATAACCAAAGTTTGGGTGACAAGCTAACCTCTTGAGGTGAAAAAACAGCTTCATTGGTAATCAAAATGTATTCTTCAAACACTCCATCATCATCTTCATCCACTTCTTTGAATGTTTCTTTTAAATTAACATATTGCCCATTAGGAATTATATCAACAACTTCCATAAATTTTAGTTTTGAACGAGACTCTATTTGAATGGCATACGACCATCTTGGGCTTCTTACGTAATCAATTATAAATGATTGGTTAATTTTAAGAGGGGAAACATATAGCTCATCTGTTTGTGATAAATAATTGTCTTGTATTTGTGCATACAAATCCATACTCATCAAATTGTACTATAGATGGTTGGATCCACTTACATTTTAATAATATATGACTATTTTCACCATAGTCCACTAGAATAATTTCTTGGATGAATCCAACATAAAATTTCTTCCTCAATTTTATAAAGAAATTCAACACTAACAACACAATCATAATTTATCTTTCCTTGGTCTTTTTCTTCCACTCTTAAATGACTACCATAGGCCCACATTCCACTGAAATGCATAGCCCATAAATGTGGAGATTGTGAAAGCTCACTTTCCTCCATTGTTATATCCCAACCTTCTTCTTTTGCATCACTAATTGCATTAGCAATCCATTCTTCAAATTTTGGAAAAGAATAATCTCCAATCAAATCAGCATGATGTCTGCGCTTTTTAGGTTGATGTTGCATCCAAGCTTGAATTTCTTCTTCATATTTTCTACATAGAATATTAACAAATAATATAAATTTGTAAATGAAATTGAGTAAATAAATTATTGTGTAAATTTTTTTTACCTATGCCACTTATCGAACGAAGATGTGTTTTGAAGAATATAGGAATGTATCACACTTATTTCTTGATGTGATAGCTTGAAGCAACATCCATTTCCTTCTAATACTTCACCTGCAACTA
Organism: Sequoia sempervirens; assembly: GCA_007258455.2. Lineage (NCBI taxonomy): Eukaryota > Viridiplantae > Streptophyta > Pinopsida > Cupressales > Cupressaceae > Sequoia > Sequoia sempervirens. The sequence continues at coordinate 525,275,183 of VDFB02105785.1, forward strand.
TCTCTTCTTTGTCATCATCCCATACACACCGATTGACATTTTTAAAATCCTTCATATATTCTATGCAAAATAATATGGCCTCTTGCTTTGAATATCCCTTAGACATGTTTCCTTCCTGTTTTTCCCTAGTATGAACATTTTTTTTCAAAACCTTCATATATCGTTCTATAGGATGCATCCATCTTGTTCTTATCAGGCCACAATGCTTTAGTTCATATTGTAGATGTATCAAAAGATGCATAGAAATGGTAAATATTGTTGGTGGAAATTCTCATTCCAATAGACAAAGGACTTCAACAACCTCCTCTCTCAAACGATCAAAGTTCAAAGGATCTAATACATGTAAACTCATTCTCTTTAATATTAGGCCCAACCTTATAACTACCAATCTTTTCCCCTTTGCCAAACTTAATATATTTACCACAATAGTAAAATATTCTCCATTATGACATGATAGTCATGGGTCTTGAGGCCTCTTAAGCCATTAATGTCAGTTTGGTTTCTAATACTACTACTTACATATCCAATGGGAAATCGAGTCTGAGACATCAACTGTAAGAATTGTGCATGTTGTTCCTATGTCCAAACATAAGGAGCACTAGGTTTTCTATATTTTTCATCATCATATTTTTCAACCCAAAGATGAATCTTTAGTTTTTGAAAGTCTTCACGTGATGAAATAGTATCAAAAGCACCAAAAAGAGTTTCTATAATAGCATAGGCTATATTTTTCTCAGTATGCATAAAGTCAACAGTATGCCTAATGGCCTTAAAGTATGGAAACTTATAGAATATGCACAAATTTTTTACATTATTTCTATTGCATGGATCATATCTATTCCAAACAATCCCATCATTTTCAATAAATGACATTCTTTTTTGTCCATTCTCAACAATGTAATCACCTATTAATAGTAATGGTGCTTCATGATTCTCTTCTTGACCATTAAACCATGTTTTTTGTTGATGATATGGATGATCCATTTAAAGTTAAGCAAGATATCCACAATATATACACTTACACAAACTTTTTGAGTGCCTCACAAAATCCTTAAAGTTACAAGCAGGACATCCATGGTATCCATGAACACTGAGACTAGATAATGTGCCATATGTAGGAAGAACATGAATTATAAACAATAAGGAATCTCTTAAAGTGAATTTGATTGAATGACCATCCCTTAAAGATTTAATTGCTTCAATTCCTTTCCACAATTCCATTACCTCATCATATAATGGCTCTAGATAAGCATCAATTGTATTTGAAGTCACACTTTTCTTTCCTGGTATAATCAATGATAGCATTAAGAAAAATGGTTTAGTTTCTAACCATGGAGGCAAGTTATAATTTATTAAAAAACACTGGCCAAGTTGACCATTTAGTACTTTGATCTGAGAATGGGTTCACCCCATCTAGAGCCAAAACCAATGTTATATTACGAGGATCTTCAAAAAAAATAGGCCATCTATTATCAAATTCCATCCACGAATTAGAATCAGGAACAAGTTGTTTTCAATTAGTGCTCTTATTCTAGGAATTCCATTGCATAAGTTCAACAATGTCTTTGCACCTATACATTCAGAGTAATCATGGGATTACCGAAAAGTGGCAAAGAATCTTTCTAGGAACCATAGTTGATTTCAACCCTTGTCTATACCTTGCTTCATGACATTTCAGACATTCACTCTCACTTGCAAGATTCTTGTGAAATAATACACAACCATTCACACATGTGTGGATGTTTTCATACCCTAAGCCTAGCTTAGTGATTTCCTTTCTACATTGACTTCTTTTTGTTTGCAATGTGGATTCAAGTGGTAACAACAAACTTAATAATGCCAATAAGTGATCTACACTCTCATTTGTCCAACCAAACACCACTTGCAAGTTAATAATTTGAAGGATTGTTGTCAAATGACTTAACCTTCAATTAGCATACACAGGCTTTGAAGCATACTCCATCAACTTGGCCCAATCATCGTTTAGACCCTCATTCAACAATCTATCAACTTCAAACCCTTCATCTAACATTGATGCCTCTTCATCTATGTTTGGTGCCACTTCATCTATGTTTGTTGCCTCTTCATCTCTCACACTCTCCCATTCTATCATATATTCATAATAATTGGCATTCCAAGGGCTTATACCACTATGCCCATATCTTATCATATGTCGATAAATCTGACTTCTTTTTTTCACCTTTCCACCAAGACAATCATTACATGGACATGGATATTTTTCCATGTCCCTCTCATCAACTATTCTCTCATCAAATGCATGGTATTGATTCATATTCAACCTTCAACGTTGATCCATCTATAATGTTCTAAGCATAGCAACAAAAAGTTGTAGAAGTCCTAAGAGACAAAAACGTTTTTTTAATTGAAAGGCATTTTGATAGAAATAGAGTTATAGAGAGAAAATAAAATAGATAGTTTAACTAATGAATTGTAAAAAATAGATTTTTGTAGTTTATATTCATATTTCTGATTACATTGCATTGCACATCTTTCAAACTCAAAGCATTACTTCACATTGCATAACTAATAACTAGATGCTAATAGATGACAAGATTTCAATTACAATATAGTTTTTACAATGTCAACCTAAGCAGTTATGCAATTACTTCACATTACATAACTAATAACTAGGAGCGGATGCTAATTGCATTTACTTGTCATGGCATTCCATGAGACCACATTTCTTTGAGACATTTTTTTAAACAATTCACTGCCTTGTCTATGCTACCACATTTTTCATACATATTATCTACCAAAGTATTTTATCAAATAGTTCATTTCCTTGTTGCTATGGCTATAATAGGATGCACTAGCATAGACAAGGTAGTGAATGAGTTGAAAAAATGCCTCAAAGAAATGTGGTCTCATGGTGATGGAATTCCATGAAAATCCATAACAATTCACTTGTCATGGAATTCATCATGGCATTCCATCACCATGAGACACATTTCTTTGAGGTATTTTTTCCAAAGTTCATTGCCTTGTCTATGCTACCACATTTTTCATACATGTCTACCAAAGCATTTTTATCAAACAGTTCACTACCTTGCTGCTATGGCTAAAATCCTAAAATAGGTGATTTCAAACAAGTGATGGATGCTTGGAAAAAATATATCAAAGCATAATAGTAAGCAACAAGCTATGGTCTCATGGTTTTTTTTTGGCATGAAAATCAACGTGATTTTATTTGCAAGTTTTAAACACACTTTTTTTTGGCAATTTTGTTGTTTGAAATGGGGAAAAATCTTTGTGGTTAGTTTTGTACATTTTTTAATTGTGGGATTCTCACAATTAGTGAAAAAGGTAGTTTTCATGAAGGAATGGAAAATATGTGTAGAGCCTTTGAATTATACATGTACTGTGCAATGGCATTGAATAATTTAGCAAACCATTTTTTCTTCACAAGGTAGCATTTTCTTGTGGAATAGTTGACTGAGACAACTCTTGTTTCAACTAACCACCCTCTCATGAAATATCATTCATATTATAATATTGCATGATCTTATCATAGTAAAGGTGATTATGATACCACTGGCCACTACTACATGGAATCGGTCAAGGAAAGCTAGAGGCTACAAGATTTTGTGAACAGGATCAATTGAAGTTGGGACTCTTAAGAGTTCTCTCTCAAATTTTGAAAAGGTTTTGGAGGTCCACCCTAAGAATTGTGAGAGCTTAAAAGTTGTAGGCCATATATATTCTTAGAAAGGGTATGTTGAGAAGGCTTTGGAAATTATAAGAAAGGAAACTCGCATAGATCCACGTGATGCCCATGCATTTATCAAGATCATGGGTAAGTTATTAATATTGATAGACCCCAGTGTAGCCTTAGATCCTCTTAAGACAAAAAATTTTCTTCTAAAGAAGAGTAGAGAAGTACCCATTGAATTTTTAAACAACATTAGGGTTCTTCATTTTGAGCATGATGAACTAGAGTTGGCTCAAAAAAAAATTATGGAGGCATTAGGAAATGGCATTTGGGTTGAATTCATAAATAAAAGCCCCAGCACCAATTTTGCAGTTTTTTCTATGCACTTTAAGGATATGGAATTCTTCCATCAACTAGAAGAAGGTGGTGTTTCACTTTATTTACCATGGGATAAAGTCACAACACTATTTAATCTTGCTAAGTTGTTTGAATAGATACATGATATTGAAAATGAAAATCTTTTATATAGGCTAATATTGTTCAAGTTTCCTAATTATGTGGATGCATATCTATGTCTTGTTTCAATGGCTCAAGCTCACAATGAGATCCAAGTAATCCTAGAATTGATTGGGGATGCACTTAAGGTGGATAAAAACTCATCAAATGATTTATGTATGCTCGGAAACATGGAACTAAAAAAAAGATGATTGGATTAAAGCAAAAGAAATAATTAAAGTAGCATGCCAACTTGCCTTGGTTGATGAAGCAAAATGAAAAGTTGATGAAGAACAAAGGATTCAAATGGAAAGGAGAAAGAAAGAGGAAGAACTTCAACTGGTGATGCAATAAGAGGATCGATTTGAACATGTGAAGGAATTATGGAAGAGTAAGCGTAAGGACAAGGATGATGATGATGATGATGAAGCTGGTCAGTCTGAGAAGAAACAAAAGAAGGAAAAGAAGAAAAAGAAGAAGGATAAGGACCACAAGGCTTATGATTCTTATATGGAGGAACCTGATGTTGTCATGCTGTGAAGCAATTTTTCTTTAATCTTCTTTTTTATTTTCAGCTTTTATATGTTTTTGGCTTTGATATGAGTTCACACTTCAAGCAAAAGACTGTTCTAAAAGGTGCACAATGTGCCATGTGGTGGTTGCGCAGATTTTTTTTATCATCTTCATTTCGAGAGAAATTCAGGACACACATTAGCTTAGCGGGGATTTCCTCCAAAGCTATTTTCATAAATTTAAGAATCCCCACTTGCTCAACACGTCATCTCTTTGCTACGAGTAGGTTGCACTTTAAGAGAGTGATCTCTTTTGGAGTTTGTCAAAGCATGTTAAGTCTTTCTTTTTTTCAAGTTGGAAGCTTCGAGTCAACACCAACGACCTATGTGATTGGTCAACCAAATTTTTCTAGGATTTTTTTTAGGATCTGATTGTTTTCAGATGGTGGTCTTTGCTAAATATCTAAAGGACATCAATGTGACAGTTGGGAATTAATGAGAAAAGATTGTCATGACCTAACAAAATATCTACAATCAGATTGTGAGCTATCAGATGCAGGCATCTAAAAGTATTTACTTCTGGGTGGTGGCAATGTTTCTCTCTTTTCAGCTATATATGGGAGGCGGTGATAAGCGGAAGGGGTTCTAGTTTATTTTTTCAAAACTAAAAGTTCATTTAGTTTTCCTTAGAGATAGATATATTTTCATAAGTAAAGTTGGCAGAACACTACTTCTCTCTAGCATGTTATATTGTTTTAACTCAAACTATTAGTGGATTGGCATCTGACCTTTATTCTTAAGTTTATTTGATATTTAACCATGAACTGTTTGGAAGAAATCTTTGAGACTGTGCATATTATGGCCTTTGTCAAGTTTCCTTTTTTATGCTTCCGTTCATAATGAAACATTGTGTTAAGATTAATTCAAATAGTTTGAGTAGTTGATTTCCATGTTGTAGGCTTATATGGTATAAGAATAACTTGTTGAAATTTGATCATGTTTGTTGAACTTTTTTAGTTTTTTTAAAGGTTTATTATTTCTTCATATTATGATGTATTAAGAGGAAGGTCTTATGCAATTTCTAAATGTTTTCTATTAACCTTGGGAAATTTTATGCTTGATCAGACCTTAATGAACACTTCCTACAGGGAGAATTGAAAAATTGCACTGTGCTTGTATTTAGCCTTTGTTGCTCATTCTCTTCCCAACAATGAAGGGTTGTGGCATTCTATGTCCAATATATCATTCATAGAAAATAATTGGGTTTGAAATGTTGTAAAAGCTTTGGCGCATTTCCATTTTAATGTTTTATATTTACATTTCCTTCTACCTTTTTCTCCAAACTCAAAGATGAGTTGACTTTCTATAAAAATGCTGGAGGTATTTAGTGAGGCGCAAATTGGTCCCCCACTCGTTGAATTTCCCATAAGGCTATCGAAGAGGTGCAAGCTTTGATGATCAACAGTTTTTTTTTGGCACGCCCAATGGGACCCCAAGTTTTACAAATGCCTAATTAGAAGTTAGAAATATTTCTTAAATTAGGCCAAGGAAAGAAGTTGGAAATTTCATGCCCAGAATCCAAACAAGAGCATCCTTGAGAGGCCATTTCCAGTACTCCTAGTTACTCGCTTTGGTACCTAGGAGAAGAAGACTTACAAGTTTTGTATCACCTGTAAGGAGTAATAGAGCAGGAAATAAGAGCCCAATATCTAGAGCCTTATCTACCCCACCTAGAGGCTAAACTTTCCAAATCGGAATACCTGTAATACCTGATTCATAGGAATTTGTTCTTTATGGCTCACGTAGTTTCCCTTGCTCCTAGAAATTTTGTAACCTAGGATAGTGGTATTCTGCTACAACTACCTACACCTCCAAATGTGTGGCCTGCCATACCTGCTAATGCCCTCAAGACTATTCCAAAAAAAATTGGAGAAGAATTCAAAATCCCCTTCAAACACCTCCAAGATATAGCGGACATATGCAGGGTACATAATATAGCAGAGGAAAACATTTATCTTAGGCTATTGGTCACCTCTTTCAATGGAAAATCTCAAGATTGGTATCAATCTTTGGCTTTCGGTTCTATCCACTCCTAGGATCAGCTCAAAGAGAGGTTGTTTGAACTCTTCTTAGAGAAGGGAGATCATTTTTCATTGCTACATCAATTAATCACCATCAAAAGAGCCCCACAAGAGTCCATGAGCGACTTCAACACCAGGTTCCACAAAACCTGGTAGAGAATCCCTAGGACTGCCCAACCCCTAGCTGTGATGGCATTTATGTTCTACCTAAAGGTCTTCAATTCATACATCACGGTTATGATAACCTCTATGGGAGGGGATATCTTACCTGACACATATGAGTTGGTTACATGCATGCGGGGAATAGTTGATTAATGTTGGGAAGCTTCCACCACAACCTTTGATGCTTGTATTTACAAAAATATTTGGTGGTCCTTAGGAGGAAGCTACTCCAATCACTTCAGTTATACAAGTGGCGACATCTACTATGCTATAGTCCATGTACGTGTACCCCACTATATAGCCAAGCACGTCAAGATCTCCCTCTATAGCAGTGGACATCAATGATATGAAAAGTCTCATGTGGTCTTTTTGTGAATGAGTTAGTGCTCATCAAATGATAGCAAGTGGCACCTCTAAAGTAGGCCACTCAGACCTATGGGGGAGGTAGGTTGTCCTATCAACAAAATATGTACCAAGGATCCTCAAGAGGAGCAGGTCAAAAAATGGCATCCGCAAACCAAATAGTTTTGGTCACTATGCCACTACAAACAGTCAAGGACAACTAGAGTAAAGATTTAATCCCAGTCCAGAACAACCCAGTAGAAGATGAGAAATTATGGTGCTTCCCATGTAGTGATATGCCCCGAAGTTGTCTGAGGGGAAATATGATATAGAAGATAGCAAAAAAAAAGAAACAAGGGCACGCTCCCAAATGCAGAAGAATATGAATCCCCCAAAATGGAAAATGATTTCTTTAGAGCACAAATGCAAGGAATGTCTTTAGAGAAAGAGCTGAATATTACACTTGACCAAGTGGTATTTTCATGGATGGAGGAAGAGGATGCAGTATTTGCAAATGAAGCTCCAATGACTAGCACTCTACAAGTATAGTCAGACTACAACACAAGATCCAAAAGAAGGCTCATGAGAGAATATGTACAACAAGCTCTATTGCATCCTCAACCACGACAACCACCACTGCAAGAAAAGCAAGCTCCATTGGCCATTAGTCAACCTACTCAGCAGTTGTGAACTTTTCCATTACCAACGAAGGAGATGGATAAGGTGCCAAGCCCATTCATGATGGATTGTTTTCCTCTGAAGATGAGAGAGATACCACCATATAAGCCCAAGTTCCAACCAGTTGGAATGCTCAATGTGGTGGAACAACTGAAGAAGGAACCTGCCAATGTATCTTTGTGGGATTTCATATCCATTCCCAAACAAAAGGCATTGCTTCGAGAAGCATTAAAGAAGGAAGAACAAGTACCACAGACGGATGTGACTCTGTCGTGTGATCAAAATAAAGATAAATAACCTATGTCAGACCCTCAAGCTTTGAAGGCCATAGCTTATGTGAATGGCATGGACAATGCAAAAGAGAAAGAGGTAAGCAAGCCAAATCCCACACCTTTATTTTTAACACTTATTGTGGGAGATAAGCTTTTGCATAATAACATGATTGATTCAAGAGCTAGTACAATGGTCATGCAAAAGCAAGTGGTTGATGCCTTGAAACTTAATTATGAGCTCCTTGAGAAGGGAATCATGCAATTAGATGGGAAGAAGGTTCCAACTGTCAGTTGCATTAAACATATGTTTGTAACCCTCTTCTCATGTCCATCCAAACGGTCACATAGGAAATAGTGGTGATAGACATTCCCTCTATTTTCAGAATGTGTCTTTCAAGAGATTTCACCACAAACATTGGTGGATATTTAATGCTCAATTGGTCTCACCTGATATTGAGGACAAAGCATGGAGTGAAGATGAAAATCTTGTCTGAATCTTTGCATCCAGAACACATAGTAGACAATGCAGTCCTATGCTTTGAAGCAACACATACCTCCTTCTCACAAAGGGAGAGATACTGTGTAGAGATGTTGGAGGACAAATAGGACATGAGTGATCGTACTCCTGAAGAGGAGGTCCTCCTCAACCAATTCATTGACTTTGACCCATTCGACAACTTTCATGCCACGGGACTAGGCACCTATGTGATTTTCGATGACGATCAAGTATTTCTAAAATTGATAAAGGATCAGGAGGGATATGATGATCTAGGTGACAACCATCTATGGACCTTATATTTTGATGGTGCCAAATGCAAACTCGGTTCTAGAGCAGGTGTTTGACTAGTTTCTTTGACAAGATCAGAAACACTCAAGGCTTTTCATTTTTAGTTCTCGTGCTCGAACAACAATGTGGAATACGAAGCTTTGTTCCATAGCATGATTCTTCCAGAATGAATGGGTGTGAAGAGAATACAAGAATTCATAGATTTAGATTAAGTTGTGAGCCAAGTCCATGGGCAAGTGACTGTGAAGAATATAAGAATGAAGTCATACAGAAATCGGATATGGGATGTGATTGAGAATTTTGAAGCTTTCAATATACAAGTCATTCCCCGATCTCAAAACAGTATTGTTGATCAAATGGCTTATATCAGTTTGCAATTTGAACCAGTTTCTAATTCAACAACAAAGAAAAATGTAGTACAGATCATTGTCCAACCAATAATTCCTAACAATGATCAAAACTAGCAAGTATTTGAGGATGACATTCAGATTGTTTCCTTTATACAAAAATTAGAAGGAACTTCTGACTATTCACAGCCAGGAGTAGAATCTCCTAAAGAGCAATTTATCTAGTTGAAAGGCAATAAGCTTCCTCGAGGTTTAATCTCCCTTGAAAATATTTTTGATTTTGAGGATGCAAGAAAAGGTAAACAGAGGTTCATTATGGATATAAGGGATTATGAAGAGCTCGATGTTGGAAGTGGCAGAAAGTTAAAAGTCGGAAAGGATGTTCAATAGAAGGACAAGGAAAGACTAAAGGATCTATGTTCTAGATATGATGGGGTCATAGCCTAGACCTATGATGATCTTAGAGGGTATGATCTAGGCATATTTAGCATACTGTTGACTTGGTAGAAGGATCAGATCTTATCTGAAAAAAACAAAGGCTAATCAATCTGAAGGTTGAAGCATTGATGGCACAAGAGCTCACCAAATTGATCGAATCAAGGATCATATATCCAATTAAGCATTCCACCTGGGTGTCTAACTTGGTACCAGTTCAGAAAAAGAATGGTGATATTAGGCTCTATGTTGATTTTAGAGATCTGAATAAAGCCTCACTAAAAGACCACTACTCTTTGCCATCAATGGAGCAAATCCTATAGACTATGGCCAAATTGGAGATGTTTTCATTGCTTGATGGTTTCTTAGGTTATAACCAGGTATATGTAAAGGAAGGTGACCAACATAAAACAATGTTTACCACTAAGTGGGGAATGTTTTCATACTAAAAAATGTTGTTCATACTTTCAAATGTTGGTGCAACTTTTCAATGGGCCATGGATATTGCTTTTAGAGGATTAATTAATCTAATTATTTTAATATATCTTGATGACTTAACAATCTTTTCAAAGTCAAAAAATGATCACTTTGATCATCTAGAGTAGGTTTTCTAGAAATGTCAATAGTTCAGGATTTCCTTGAATCCCAAAAAATGTGTCTTTGGAGTGCCCCAAGGCAAGCCACTTATTTTTGTGGTATCTAAGGAGGGAATAGCAATAGACCCCAAAAGGGTGAGATCTATAATGGAGTTACCCCTACCAATAAATTGGAAAGGGATGTATTATTTTCTTAGGAAAATCAACTTTGTCAGCAGGCTCATTTTGGACTTCGCAGGCATCACGAGACCTATCACGTTGATGCTCAAAAATAGCCTGATGTTTAAATGGGCTCCCAAAAGCAAAATATCTTTCAAGCAAATAAAGGTAGCTATCTCTGCCACCCTGGTGTTGGCTAACTCAGACTTTTCCAAATATTTTCTACTTTATGTATACAACGGCCAACATAGCATAGCTTCAGTACTCACTCAAAAGGACGAGGGAAATAATGGAGAGCATCCTATCACATTTCATTCAAGAACTCTTAAAGGATATGAAGCCAAGTATAACTTTGTTGAGAAATAGGCTTTTGCCATTGTTGAGAGCCTCAATAAGTTTTGACACTTGGTGTCAACCAATAGAATCACCATTCTCATTGCACATCCCAGTGTGTGGGAGTATATCACCGAAGGTGAGATAATCGAGAAGAGGGAAAACTAGATCACCAAGATCCTAAAGTATGATGTGGACATTAGACCAACCAAGCTAGTCCAAGGAAGAGGTCTGTGCAAATATCTTGCACAAGAATCAAGTTTCGTAGTTGAGAAGGAAACCAATCAAGTCTACACAAACCAATTCGAGTTTGAAGACTCCTGGGTGATGGATTGAACATAATATATGCAAAAGGGGCATTACCCGACCGACCTTCTATCTCACAAAAGGTGATATTACCAACTGCAAGGCACTAGGTATGTATTAATTAAAGGTATCTTATTCAAAAGGAACTATGATGGTGTCCTATTCTGATGCTTGGATAAGCCACTGGTGGAAAGAGTTCTCAATGAATTTCATAGCAGTATTGAGGGTGGGCATTTCTTTGCCAAAACTACTACATTAAAGATAATGCAAGCAAGATATTATTGGCCCTCTATGTTTTCTAAAGTACACCATCTAGTGTAAAAGTGTATTTAATGCCAATATTTTGTTGGAGAAAGAAAGAACTTTGCCTTGCCTTTGAGTCCGATTGTAACTGAGGAACCCTTTGCTCAATGGGGTTTGGATTTCATCAGAATGATAAATCCTATTTCCAATGTTGGTCATAAGTGGATCCTTATGGCAACTGATTACTTCACAAGGTGGATGGAGACTGTTGCACTAAAAAATGATACAAAAGGAGAGATCGTCAATTTCCTTGAAGAGCTGGTAACCAGATTTGGTTCACCAAAAACCATCATATCTGACAATGCTCAGGATTTTCTAGGGTCTAGGATGTCATATTTTGCTATCAAACATGGGGTTTACCTTAAACTTCATCAAATTACTACCCACAAGGAAATGGGTTAGCAGAGTCGACCAAAAAAAAACTAACTAGGTTAATCAAGCGCATCAAGTCAGAGTGAAAAAGGGATTGGAACAAGCACTTGTGAGCTGCTCTATGGGAAAACTAGATTACACCAAAGTAGATCCTAAAGGCCTCTCCTTATGAACTAGTGTATAGAAAAGAGGTAGTTTTACCTATTTCTATAGAAATCCCTGCCTTGCAACTGCTAAAAGCCCTGGAGGTTGAAGAAAGCAATGGGATGGAAGTAAGGTTAGCATAACTGCTCAAACTTGAGGAAGATAGAGAAAAATATTTAGGAGCCATGATTGGTCACCAACAGATAGTAAAATAATGGTTCGATAAAAATATCTCCAACCCATATTTTAGGGAAGGTAGCTTGGTACTAAAGTATGATGAGCGCACTGCAAAACCAGGACAACTTACAAAATTTGAAGTGCTATAGAAGGGTCCTTTTTGAATTGGTGTGTGCAAGGAAAATAATGTGTATGAGCTTGAAGATATGAAAGGTAATGCCCTGGATATACAAGTGAATGGTATTTATCTAAAACTATTCCATTAAAATACGTAGTTCTTTAAAATTTTCATAGTTATGTACCATATGTAAAAAAATTATAAATACGTTTTATTTTTGAGAATAAGCCATGAGAAAAACACTGAGGAAGTTGAAAAATATTGTATTATATTATATTCATTGAAAATTTAAAATGTAATACAAGCTCGAGGCTTAAATTTAAATGTGAATCTCTCTCAAGCAAACCCAAAATGAGTCACAAAGGAAAAAGAAGCAAAAAGGAGGCAACATGCAAAAAATAGTAAAATCTAAGCCTTTGGCCATTGTAAAACAATCGAAGTAGCTCATCATCAGGTTGTTCTTGTTCTTGTTCTTGTTCTTTGTTAGGGTGAAAAGGGGGGTGAACACACAACACATGCAGGCTTGACACAACATGGACCTCAGTCCTAGTCACCATGGTTATACACCAGAAACTCGGAGTGCTTTTTCCAGTCGAGTACAGGAACGTGATCCATGTCGTACTCCCACAACAGGTAGGTGGCCATTGGCTGAGATAATAAGTGATGCCTCTCATGGTCCATGGTGTGGAAGTCAGTGAGAAAAGGAAACCAAGCTATGTCTATCCCATAATCAACATGCCTGTGGAGGTCCATGGCGCTTAGAATTTTGACACCAAGGATAGCCACTTGCATGATTTTGCCAAGCCCTTCTAGCAGTATGGATTCAAACATCTAACGACACAATTCAATTATCATGGGCTTGGAAATATTCAGGTCGAGTAGGGAGGCAACAAAGTGAGAAAAGACTTTGTAGTTGCTTCTCAGCTGGTTCTCATCTTCAATGTAGTCCTGGCCAACTACCCACTTAAATGCAACGACATCAAGGTGGTCACAATTATTCACTAGGCCCCTAATTCTATTAGAGGTGACCTCCCCCATGAAGGTGTATTGTGGCCTTTGTGGTAGAAGCTGAACAGGAGTGCCTAGGCTAACCGACATGATGATAAAGCAACAAAATGTAGCAAAATGGGAGATGGCGAGAAAATATTGCTAAACTGAAAAAGCTATCTATCAAATGAATATTGTCATAAGGTGGCATAGCTATTTATAGAAAATATGTGTCAGCAAACACAACCAATAGAAAGTCTATTTTTGTCCGAATGGCAATAGAGAAAGTATGAAAGCAACTAAAGGGTAAGAAACAAATCATACAAAAAATCTGACAACGGGTCTTGAGAAATAAATTTGGGCATTAGGAGCTTGCGTAGGCCGATTGTTGACATGTGTCCTTTGCCATTATCAGTACCAACCAACTTGCTTATGTGAAAAGAAATTGATTAAGATGTTAAGTTCTGACAAATTAAATAGGCACATCTTTTCAAAAGTACCTTGCACTACTTAAGCATGTTTCTCATAGCTAAAAGCATGCTTTCCAATGCAATGAGTTTATTTATAAAATTGGCAGTGGGGATAATGTACTAATTCCATTCTTGTGATGTCTTTGGCATTCCTGAGGGTTACAGATCCCAAATCCACACGTATCACCTAGGTGGCAGCATTTAGTGGACCAATGATAATGGAATAGCCTTAACTACATGTACGTGTAAAAGAATTAACTACACCCAAAAGCATATTTTTCTAAGTAGCAAAAAGAAAGTGGTCATTTCATTGAAGAAACTCTTTGTAACTTCTCAGCATAGCCATGGCAGAAGTATCAACATCTAGTAGAAAGGTCAGGGCCTCATATAAAAGGTTAGGTTATGTTGATATCTTTGGGAGGAATTCATTCATCAAAACCCCAGAACTAGAGGAATGCCAATTTGATTTATGTAAATCAGTGCAACTAAATAATCATTTTTGGAGAGAGGCAGTGCAATATTTTGCCGATAGTATTTTCGACCTGAAGTTGGTGATTAACCCTAAAAACCTTAGGGAGGGGGCATTCCAAATAATGATGGACCATGGATGTTTGAAGGTTTCAGGTACCAGCTCTGGAATTGTGGTTTTCCACAGTTCATGTTTCCCGCCATACACCCATGCCCAGAGTTGGTAGATGCATGTGCCAAAAGATTCAACCAGGAGATGGAATTATTGCTGGTAACAAGATCAAAGTTACAATTTCTGCAGTGGCTATATGAGATATGTTGTGTATCCCTACAACTTGGGGAGCTGAATGCTTGCATGAGGAATAATTGGAAATTTTTTGGGAAGCTAGAAATAAGAAGGAAAATTTTTATGAGGATGAAATGAAGGAAAGACTGAAGGGAGATCACTTTTCTTTTCCCCTTGCGAGCAGAAAGTTCAAGAAAGACATACAATCTGTCTTCTCAATGCATGTGTGGATTTATGGTCTTGATGATGATCAAGACATCCATCCCTTCTAGATGGGATTGGATTTATTGCTTAAGAGGGAGAAGAGTTAGGAGTATTATGATTTTTCTAATGCAGTACCTGAAGGAATGCTAGAGCAATTGAGGAGCTATGATATTGGTGCAGGAGCACCCAAGCTCTTCAAGGAACACTTCAAGGGTCAGGAGAGTGCAAGGGTTAGGAGGACTTTTCCATCATATCAAAGCATCAACTATAGCATCTTGAAGCCTATAATGGCTTTTGAAATGGATAAAAATATTAAAGGAGTCAAAAGTCCTGAGGCTCCTAATAAAGACCCTAGGACCAAAATGCTTTGTAAATGGAACAATAATGTTCTAGGAGGTTAGATAGGAGTATAATGTTTTAATTGAGTCAAATGAGTTTGAATAATGAAATGCAATAAGTTTTATAAGGATTTAGTTCGTAGGAGTCAATAAATTTTAAGTTGGAAAATTCAAATTCTCAAAATCCACCTTTGGGCAGGAAAGTGTGTTTTAGGTGTTTTAGCAATAATTATGCATTATTATCAATCCCAATCAGTTGGGATAGTTGGGGAATAAGACTATAAGGTTAGGGAATTAATTTTTATAGAGTTTTTGGGTTGCTGGTACAGTTTTGTATGAACTGTTCTTAGAAAAATCAAGAGAAACTTCAGTTTTTTTGCATTTTTCTTGTGTTCTTTTGATGAATACTTGATTGCCATTGTAGATATGCTCATTTGGATGGTTTAAGAACTTTTATTTACATGAATTTAACCTTTTGAATGACTTGAACAATGTTGGGAATCAGTTTCTTGTGTTATATTGTTGATTGTCCTCAAGAAAGTACATATTTTCACTAGTTTTGAGAGTTTTTATGGATGATTGATCCATTTCATGGAGGATTGTGACTAAAACCCTATTAAATGGATCACACTTAACATTTACCATACAAATCTAACAAGTTAATGTGCATGAAAGAGGAATATTAAGGTGTACACCAAGATTGTCATAGGGCAAACTGCATAAAACAAAGGCTAAAGTATTGCAGTAGAAGATCTGCCTTAACAAGGGGAATATTTTTGAGTTGGGATTGATTAAATATATTGTCCTAATGGTTAAAAGTCCAAGAATAAGTTCTGGAAGTGTTTGGAAGGTTGGTAACTAAAAATCTCTAGTTTTAGAACAATTTATGGAGGGTTTTGTGTTTGAGGGTGTTGAGGGTGTCATAGAAGCTTAAAAGATTGAAAATCCTTGGTTTGGGAACATTTTGAGACATTTTTGAAAGTCTTATAATCTGGAGTTAAGATTAGAGAGGGGTTGCTTTGAAAAAGAGGGCTAATTAGGCCTAGATTTTGAGGAAACAACAGGTCTTTGGGAATCTGATCCAAAAAAAATTCCATCAGGATTTTAGTATGTTGTGTAGCATCTTAAAATACATCTTAATCAATCATTATTTTTTGGATTCCTTTGGAAAGTTTGAGATCAAAGTCAAAAAACCATCGTTGGAGGCCTAGTTGGGCTAGAAGCTTGGTCAAGGTGGAAAAGTGGATTTTGTTCAAGACAGAGGTTTGGGATTTTGAAATCCTTCAAGACAAGTGTAATTGTGTCCCTTAAGATTATTCCTAGGTTTTGGGTTCATAAGAGAAATATTTGAATCATAAGTGAACCAATTAGGCATTGTCTCCATCTGGGTGTCTAGAACGGGGTTTAAGAGTGTATCTTTGGAATTCTTGAGAATCATTGTGTTTCCTTAAAATTCCCATACCCTCTGCATCAGATACTAGTATAAATTTAGGTATTCTTCTTTCTTGGTTCACTTGATTCTACATCAAAATTCTAAGTTACTGGAGAGAATTTTTCCAGTGTTTAGGTCTGATGTAAAGGGTTTCTATCAACTAGTTGTTGTATGGACTCATGTGTGTTCAAGAACATGGGACTACTACTGGTTTGTAGATTATTTTATGAGGCCAATACTTCAAGACTTTTTTCCACGCCCTATAGGTCATTTCTCTCTTGATTTTTTGCAATGGATGAAGACTTCACTGACCCCAATGGATTATTTCCTGGGTGAGGATTTTGCGTTTATCAAATTCCATGGTTTTGTCGGGGATCCTTTTAGACTCCCAAGATGTGTAATAGATATATTTTTTTTGTTGGAGGCATGCTGATAGGAAACCCTTTCCGACAATGCCTATGGCTCCGACAGGCATAAGACAGGGCTTTTTTTTATCACCTTTAGCATCTTCAACAATCAAGTAACACTCACAATATGAAAGGAGGAAGGTGATCTTACAAACCTACTGGTGACCCTTGGCTTGGTTCTTATTTGTGACACATGGGACTAAAATCTTGCAAAGCACCTCACTTTGAAACATGAGAGTTAGGAGTATTTTGAGTCAAGAAAGAATCTGACTCAAGAAAGGCCAGAGGTATACATCAACTTGGCTCACATACCATTCAAACAGCCAAAATGGCTAAATTTATATCCATTATAGGCAAAGTATCAAAGGAACCTCCCAATGGGTAAATATCTCAACACACAATTGAAATGCAAGGGATGGTCAAAAAGGAAGAAGGAAAACTTCTAGAGGTTTCCGCAAGAGATGAGATGCCTGAATGCCCTATTCAGAGAATTGCGGCCACATGATAAAAAAATTCAAAGAAGTCTACAACAAATAGGTCGATACTAAGAATAGAAATCCAAAGACAAGTCATGAAACTAAACAAGAAGAGCTTTTACGTCATGAATCCCATCCCTAGGAATCTGACAGGAAAAGAGGATCGAAGTAAAGGGACTCACAAGTCACATCCTTCATCAGTGTCTGAAGCAAAGGGAAAAGAGTCCAACGGTCCCCAAAAGGGACCACTGTAGTTATTAAAGGCCAAGTTTTGGTTGGATCAGCTGCCAAAGGATTGGAACGTACTAGTTTCATTCGTGCAAAGAGAAGACAATTCCAAGATCTAGGCGGACCTAGTGCATCAGTTAGAGGAGAAGAAGAAGTGGAGTCTACTCTACAAAGTGTTTCAACCATTACGACCTAGTTAAGTTTCACTCCCTCTCTTCTTCCTTCCTTTGCATCTCTAGTTACTCCTCTACCTCCATTTGTAGAGAAGAGTCCTCCATCCATGGACCCCAAGATTTTGGTCCTTAATGAAACCCCAGCCATTTTCAACAATAAATCCTATGAAGTAACCTCGCACATTGAGCGAGCAACATCCACTTTGGCTGCTATTGATTCTTTGATCGCCCTGTCAAGGGGCCCCATTGAAAGATTTGAATCATCCATGTTACCCATTATTCCAAATCCATCCATTTATGAGAAAACATCTTGCCTTCTACCTATTTCTCTTTTCACCCCGACTAGTTTTCTCATTTCCCAATCTCAATTCGGTATCCTGCCATTTTCCATGATAACACTCCCATTTGCCTCTCCACATGCTCATATGTCTGAGGTTTCTCCTTTCATCACCATTTTTGGTCTCCCTCCAAGTGCTTCCATTGCAGCACAAAGCATTGACACCCCTCAGAACCTCCAAGAGAATTTTGATGCAACCAAGCGAGCTTGATAGGCTAGAAAGCAAAAACAATAATTAAAGAATGTCGCACTGTCAGCTACCAAGAAGATTGAAGCTTGCTTCAATGAAGAGTGAAATTCTTTGTTGATCACTACTATGAAGCTGCTCATATCCAAACCCAAAAGAAAAATACAAATGGATCATTATGACATCAGAGCCATGGGTCTAGATTTGAATGAAACTTTCTTGTGCAACAAGATGGTCTTAGCTAAGGCCACCTAGAAGGTGGTATATGTGAATTACAAGAGGCTAGATAGGAAATTGAAGAAGCCTGAGGCAGATTTGATAAATGTATGGGAAATAGTGAATAGGTTGCAGATAGAGATCAAGGCCAGAGATGTTGAGATGGCCC
This sequence comes from Sequoia sempervirens, assembly GCA_007258455.2. Classification (NCBI taxonomy): domain Eukaryota; kingdom Viridiplantae; phylum Streptophyta; class Pinopsida; order Cupressales; family Cupressaceae; genus Sequoia; species Sequoia sempervirens. The sequence goes on from VDFB02105785.1 coordinate 525,293,850, forward strand.
GCATAAGGCAGATCCAAAATCAGCAAAGAGAAGCAACTAAGTTGCTCAAAGATTCGCAAGGTGAACAAGTTCAGATGTATTCTGAAATTGAAAAGTTAAGAGTTGAGCTTGCTATTGAGTGCTAGAAAAATTTGGAGTGTCGATGTACTCAGGAAAACATAAAGAGAGAGTTGGATGGTGTCCAATCTCAAGCTTCCAATAATCTACACAACTTGCAGGCGGAAGCAGAAAATTTAAGACGAGAAATAAGAGATCAAGGATTCTCTATAGGCTCACGACCAAGAGATCAAAAGGTTGAACTCAAAAATAATGAATGCCCTCCAAGAGAAGAATCAAATGGAGGAGAATGTAAGAGCAAAAGTTGCTCAATTCCGTTAGGATTTAACAGTTGCACAAGGGTTTGGGACCCTCCCAGTATTGAAGAAGTTGATATCTGCACATTTAGAAAGGATCATGGTTGTAATTACTATCCTAAAGCTAGCCCTACAATTTTTAAGAGATGCTCAAAAATTAAATGGAAAGGTTGGCCCACTGGCCAACCAAATTCTGCATATATATGCTCCCTAAGTAGTGGAATCACAAAATCTAATCTCCAAATTGTGTGTGGCCACTTATAAGGCCCTAAGAAGTGTAGGGATTCTGGATCGAAGGGTCACCTCCAGCAAAGAAAATGAGTTCATCAACTACCACAAGGTCACAGAAAGGAGAAAGAATGCTAGGTAGTGTTGAAAAAAAGGGTTGACGAAATTAAGAAGGATTTCAATGTTCTTCTTAGCTTCGGTTTGCCTTCCCTTTTCTCACCAAATGGAGATGTACTATTAGTCCAGTAGGTCATGAATGCAATCATACATAAGATCCAGACTTCTATGGAACTCCAAGGTTCAAGCATGACACCCACCGTTGATGACATCGAGCAAGAGATCTTTCCTCTTTCTCATCTGTATTATCACCTTAGGGTTGTTTCAGCAAGATGGGGAGTTTTTTCCTTCAGGGAAGTCTTTGAGTTAGACCAAGCATACAAGGTCATTTGTGCTCTAATCCATCTAACCAATGTGGATTGGGAGGTGCAACATTCTGCTTTCCTCAAAATCCAAGAATTTCTAGAGCTCTAGGTTCATGCCTCTATAGGCAGAGCCCCCCTATGAGTTTCCAGAACTGTGAAGCAATTTTGCTTTAATCTTTTCTTTTTTTTTCAGCTTTTATATGTTTTTGGCTTCTGGATGAGTCCATGCTTCAAGCAAAAGATTGTTCTGAAAGGCATGCAATGTACCATGTGGTGGTTGCAAGGCTTTTTTTTTATCATCTTCCTTTTGAGAGAAAGTCAAGACACATGTCAGCTCGGTGGGTATTTCCTCCAAAGCTATTTTCATAAATTTAAGAATCCCCGCCCGCTTGACACGTCATCTCTTCGATGCAGGCAGGTTACGCTTTAAGAGAGCGAGCTCTTTTGGATTTTTTTGGAGCATGTTGAGTCTTTATTTTTTCAAGTTGGAAGCTATAAATGATGATTTTGGGTTTCCCTCACAATGCTTTGATCCTCTTAGGGATTTTCACCTAAAAGGAGAAAGGGGATTGGATGGGGTCCAAAATGCAAGGGTTTGCACTCAAGATTAATGTAAATGAGATGTATTATGCATAATTAAGATGTTCTAATGCTTTGATCTGAAAATGAAATGATCTAAAGATGCAAAACCTAAGAAAAGTAACTTGTTTGAAAACACAACGTGATATGCATAAAAGTAAAATGAATGCAATAAACAACAAAATGAAGATGAAAAATAGGAACTATGCACCTAGAAACTGATGAGGAGTAGACTGGAGATTGTAGGGACCTTTGAAATTCTAGAAATTTTGATTTTTGAGGCAACTGGGACACTTACGCTAGGTTGGGTGACTTAGTCCCAGACCAAGGAAATTGCCCAGAAAGTTGTTTCTGCCAAAAGGGTGTCTGAAACTGCAAAAATTTATGAAAAAGCAATGTAGTGGGACTAAGTCACCACTAGGGGTGACTTAGTCCACTCTGATTTTTTTGCAAGTCCGACAGTGGAAACAGAATCCCACAATCTGCACTCTGCTTTTTGACAGAAATCTAGATCTGAATCTTTAAAAAACCCTACAAAATAGAAGATAAATTGGTTTCTAATGGGGGGTTCACCTTGGTCGAACCCCTAGTTGGTATTTAAACTTTGTGGAAGATAAAATCTACATAAACCCTAGCCCTAATGTGTCTAAGACTAGGAAAGGTTGAAAATGAGATAAAACCCTATTCTAATGTTCTAGAATGAGGTGATTAAATAGCACTTGAATGATGCAAGTCTTCAATGCAAGAAACCCTACATCTTTAAATGAATGTGAATGATATGTAAAATGTAATGTAAATCTTAAGTCTGAAGATAAGAAGAACATGGAAGATAGAATCACTTCAAAAACAAGTCCTTAGATGTGATTTGATGGCTAGTTACATCTCTTCAACCTAGATTTCTCCATGATTCACCATAGGCATCCATGATCAATTCTTTACAATGTGAGATCTTGAACAAAAAGTGAGCTTGAACACCTGCAAAAATCCTAGTTTGCTACCTTAAAGCTTCAACCTTCCTACAAAATGCTATTGAATCTTCTTGTGTAAGATACTTTTTATCTTGACTTTTGATTTTTTCATTATAAAAATGACTTAAAATGTGTATTTATAAGCATCAACACCTAATTTTCCCATTATTTAGAATTAAGAGGCCGACATTCATTGAAAAATTAAATTGAATTGATGAAATTCCCGCTCAAAAGTGGAAAATACCCCAAAAGGGACTAAGTCACCACCTTGGGCATCTTAGTTCCACTAGGGATATTTTTGTTGGGTTTCACAAAATTTGAGTGGTATTAGTGATATTTGTTAGGATTTAAGTGGTTTTATGAGTGAATTAGGCCTCAAAGTCCAAAATCATGAGTATTAGGGGCCTATAAATGGAATTTTAAGGGGTGATTGATAGAAGGTGCCTAAAGTAGGACCTAGTTTTACCACAAAATTGTCTCTTTCTTCAAGAATATACATTTTTTGGCAATATAGAAGCTTTGAGTCGGAACCAACAACCTATTTGATGGGTCAACTAGATTTTTCCAAGCTACTTTTTAGGATCTGATTATTTTCATATGGTGGTCTTTGCTAAATATCTAAAGGACATCAATGCAGTAGTTGGGAATTAATGAGAAAAGATTTCCGCAACCTAACAAAGTATCTACAATAAGATTATGAGCTTTCAGATGTAGGAATCTGGCAGAATTTACTTTCAGTCGTAGTGTTTCTCTCTATTTTTAGCTATATATGGGAGGTGGTGATAAGCAGAAGGGGTTCCAATTTCTTTTTTCAAAACTAAAAGTTCTTTTAGTTTTCCTTAGAGATAGATATATTTTTAGAAGTAAAGTTGGTAGAACACTGCTTCTCTTTGGCATGCTATATTGTTTTAACTCAAACTATTATCAGATTGGCATCCGACCTCTATTTTTAAGTTCATTTGATATTTAACCACGAACTGTTTGGAAGAAATCTTTGAGACTGTGCATATTATGGCCTTTGTCAAGTTTCCTTCTTTATGCTTTTGTTCAAAATGAAACACTGTGTTAAGCTTAATTCAAATAGTATGAGTAGTTGATTTCCATGTTGTAGGCTTATATGGTATAAGAATAACTTGCTGAAATTAGATTATGTCAGTTGAACTTTTTCAGTTTCTTTAAAGGGTTATTATTTCTTCATATTATGATGTATTAAGAGGAAGGGTTTATGCAATTTCTAAATTTTTATGTTAACCTTGGGAACTTTTATGCTTGATCGGACCTTATTGAACATGTCCTGTGGGGAGATTTGAAAGACTACATTGTGCTTGTATTTAGCCTTTGCTACTTGTTCTCTTCCCAACAATGAAGGGTTGTGGCATTTTGTGTCTAATATATCATTCATAGAAAATAATTGGGTTTGAAATGTTGTAAAAGCTTTGGCGCATCACCATTTTAATGTTTTATATTTACATTTCCTTCTACCCTTTTCTCCAAACTCGGAGAAGAGTCAGCTTTCTATAAAAATCTTGGAGGTATTCAGTGAGGCGCAAATTGGTCCCCTAGTTGCTAATTTTTTCATAAGGTTGTCAGAGAGGTGCAAGCTTTGATGATCATCACATGGAAGATGAGGAAAATTATATGAGTGATAAGGCACAAGATGATGTAGAAAATGCCAAATATCTTCTTGCAACTACATGTCTAGAAGACTCTGATGATGGCAAGACAAATTCTCTAGTTTCAACAAAATAACGAAGGAGACATGCATATTCCAATTCTGAAGATGATTAACCATTGTAGAAATAGAGTTTGAGGGAAGATGATGCATATGATGATGATATCTAGGCTTCAAGAGCTTTAACCAAACCTAGCTCCTATTTTCCAAGAGAAAAATCCCCAAGGCCCATGGGAAATGAACGATGAGCATTTTATTTTCAAATTGGTTTCATTTCGAAAAGGGGACATTACATTGTACAATATTTTTTTAACAACAGAATAATTTAATCCAGCTATTTGGGACTATAAAATAAAAATAGATGAATTAATCTATTTTCAATTATAGACTTTTAATCTAGAATTTGATAGAAAGATAAAGCATAATACATTGAAGGACAGAAAAAATGTTCTAAAATAAAGACTAAAATAGGTTGCCCATAAAAAACAAGAAAGAGGAAAAATGAAAAGATAACATATAGATGATTCATTTGAGGTTTTTTATAAGATCTCATTTAACTATGTCAAATGTATTTGGAAGGGACAAAGCATATTTGATTGACTAAAATTTTGAGGTAGCTTATCCATCATCATTGTATGCATCATCTCCTCTTGGTGCATTGTAGAAACAGATTCCAAGAGAAGATGATGCATTCAATGACGATGGATAAGCTACCTCAAAATTTTAGTCAATCAAATATGCTTTGTCCATTCCAAATCCATTTGACATAGTTAAATTAGATCTTATCAAAAACCTCAAATGAATCATCTATATATTATCTTTTCATTTTTTTATTTCTTATTTTTTATGGGAAACCTATTTTAGTCTTTATTTTAGAACATTTTATGTGTCCTTCAATGTATTAAGCTTTATCTTTCTATAAAATTATAGATTAAAAGAACCTATAATTGAAAATAGATTAATTCATCTATTTTTTATTTTATAGTCCCAAATAGGTGGACTAAATTATTCTTTTGTTAAACAAATCTTGTACAATGTAATGTCCCCTTTTTGAAATGAAACCAAGTTGAAACTCAAATGCTCGTCATTCATTTCCCACGGGCCTTAGGGTTTTTTGTCTTGGAAAATAGAAGTATAATAATAAATCAAGAGGATCTTAATGTCATAAAAGGGGCCACTTAAGTGTTGGCACAAAGATGAGGAAATGTTTATGCCAAATGGAGCAACCATTGCGCTAGTTGAAAGGGGTCAATTTGATATTTTAAAGGAAATTTTCAGACAAGTATAAGAAGTTGTTTCAGGAAACATCTTTGTTTAGATGTCTGATGTGTCGATAAATCTAGCACATGTTTACTTTGCACAAGGACAATTTATACTTGCAGTGAAAATGTTTATGTTGCAAATGGGGCAGCCATTGTAAAGTGTTGTTACAGAGACCAGGAAATGTTTATGCTACAAATGGGGAAGCCATTATGCTAGCTGAAAGGGGTCAATTTGATATTGCAAAGGAAATTTTTACACAATTACAAGAAGCTATTGCAGGAAACATCTTTGTTTAGATGCCTGATGTGTGGGTAAATCTAGCTCATGTTTACTTTGCACAAAGATAGTTTGCGCTTGCAGTGAAAATGTATCAAAATTGTTTGAGGAAATTCTATTTTGGCACTGACACCCAAATTTTATTATATTTAGCTCAAACACATTATGAAGTAGAATAGTGGAAAGATTGTAAAAGAACATTATTAAGAGCAGTAGATTATAAATACTCTAAGTTGCCAATCAGAAAGTTATATATTTTGTGTTTAATGTAATGAGAGTTTGGAATTGCCTCTAAATTTGTTGTAGAGGGAATCCCTAAATTTGACTTTGTTGCAAACTTCAAATACTTTGCAGCAAACACTGAATTCCTTTCCTACCTTTTTTAGAATTCTCCAAGTCCTCTCCAAACAATCTTTATCACCCATGCAAGTGTTGAAACTCAAAATGCCTAGTGTAGTTCATGCACCTAGTTGTTGTAACTCAAAACCGTGCACCCCAATGCTAGGCTAACCAAGTGCAATGAACGAATGAAGCCAGGTCTGGAATGAATGCGAATAAACGTAAATTCATAAATAGCACCAATAATTGACCAAAATTGTTTTAAATTTTTTTGTCTAATTTGTATTTGGTGACTAACTATTTAGTCATTTTTATTTCTGTGACTAAATAATTTTTTATTCAACTACCAAATTAGTCATTTATTTACTCATTTATAGCTGAGTTGATAAAAAATAGTATAATTTAGTCATCTTTAGTTGTTGTGACTAAAACTTTTAGTCACCTAGTCATTTATTTTCAAAATTCTACTAGCATTGAGATGAGAGCTAGTGACTGATTCTTCCCTCAAAATTTTTGTCCATCTTTATCTCAAATCTTCTTGATCTCTTGCAATCTTTTGAATCTATGATGTATATTATTTCTAAAGTAGTTAAGGAGCAATTCTTGTTGGGATATTCCCTCCTAAGATCCATTCAACAATATGATTTGCATAAAGGCAAAGGGTTTGTAGGGGGTATTTTCTATTGGAATTATGTGCCTCATCTCACAGGCTGAAACCTCTGAAGGAGCCAAGTCGGTGTGACATTCATTCTGTTTGGCCGACTAGCAATTGGTTAACCTTGTGGAATTCTCAAGTCATTGAGACCTTGATACTATCTTGCTGAATGGAGCTATCGTTGTGACATGCTCATTGCTGTAAAAGTTTTTAACTCTTACCGCCTGAGTTGATCTCTTACCGATGAGCTGGTGTCTAAAGGTAATCAGGAAGACTTGTGGCAACAAAATTCTTCGAGGAGAGATTTGAACACTCGGTATGGCTCATACCGACAAGATATGTCTCACCGAATGGGGATACACTTGGAGTCATTGGGATAACATATGGTGGCTAGGTAAGATCTCTTAGCAATGGAGGATTGTCTCGCCAACAATGTTACACTTGAGGTCATCCGAGAGACCCTTGGTCGAAAGGCTTGATTTGGTATGATGTTTCATCGATAGTGATAAGTCTTACCGAAAATGCAAAATGTGTTTGTTATCAGATGTCTTCGGTATGACTCCTAAAAAAAGGTGGTCTTGGGGTAACATGGAGGATTCGGTATGAAGTCTTAGCGACGAATGAAGTCTTTCTGATAGTGGAACATTGCGGCATAACTTGAAGGCATTGGTATGATCTCTTGGCGAGTAGTGATAGTTTCACCAAATAGAATATTGTTGTCTAAGTGACTTGAGAACATCGGTGTGATCTCTTGGTGAATAGCGATAGTCTTGCCGATGAGAATGTTGAGGTCGATGTGACTTGTGAACTCAGTATATCATCTTTCCGATGGTCAAGACTCTTGGAAATAACTACAAATAGGTCTTGTGGCATCGGGGAGACACGGTTAGTGTCTCACTAACATGTGAATATGTTTTTAATGCCTTTGACCAAGCGATGAGTATCCTACGTGGTGAGTCTATGACCAATCAGAGAAGTCAAATGGGAACTGTTGGAAGTTAGTCTGTTGAGGCATTTCTATGTGGAAGTTCAACAAACCAGTGATGACATGAATATATTTTGGAATTGCAGATGATGTTTGATTTGATGATTTGTTCGACAGATGGATGATTGATGAACTGTAGATGAATTGTTTGATGTGTATCAGTGTGAATTCAATTGAGAGTGCATTGTAACTGGAGTGTTTTGTAGTAAGGTTGGTCATTGAATCTGTTGTTGTAATTTAACATCAGAGAGTGAAGCACGTACTCTGTATGTAATTTTGTTACTGTAATACAAAGGGATTTTTCTTGGTGTGGTGGGTTTTTCTCTCATAAGGGTTTTCCCACGTAAATCTGGTGTTCATGTGTATATGTTATATTCCCTATTTTTGTTAATTCTTTCAAGTGTATCTTAATTGGACTATAATTGAAAATTTAAAAGTATCTCTGCATTCTTCCCTGAGGTTTTGACATTAGGAGAGTTGTTTCCACACCTTAGCTTTCCTTACATTTTCCTACAAAAATATCTCAAATAGAAAAGGGAATTTGTGCTATTCTATGATGTCATTAAGCAAGCTTTTGAAAGGAATTTAGAAAGGGTTTTGTTTGTTGCAATTCATCAAAACTCTAGTGAAATGTGTGTTGAGATGGTATCAAAATTCAAGGAGAAATATTTTTCCATTTCTTTCCTAATTTCACATGTTAAACACCTAGCCCTAGTCGTTGTTCCTCCACTAATGTTGGTGATGAGTCCAATTAATGGCTCAATTTTGATAGAGTTTATCATATATTTTTTGTTAATACTATAGACTTTGGCACTTGGTTATTGAAATTCTCCATGTTATTTCCCTAGGTTTATAAACCTTGGGCATGAACTTATCCTTGTGACTTTTTATGATATTAACATGCTATGTGGATTATCTAAGTTAGTTTTACATGTGATTGAATGGATGTTACTTTAAGGTAATTATGGATATGCAATTGTTTTGTGTGTTAATATGATTATGTAGGTTCACACTAAGATTCTGATATAAATGAAGAGTACAAAGTAGGAGTTCCTGCCAGCTAGTCAGTCACTAAGGAAGTCAAAAAGATGGTCATTAAAGAGGTCAATGGAGGGAAACTCTCAATGGAGGGAAAATTCCAATGGAAGAAAATTCCTAGCTCGTATGGAGATTGTAACTACCTTTTAAATGATCATGTTTGTTAGTTGAGAAAATCTAGGAAGTGTGTTGTGTTGGATCCTCGTTGAGGCAAGTCTACTTTGACTAAATTTGACACATGAATAACTTCCTTCATCTCTTTTCTATGTTTTCAATAAATTACATCCTCCTATTTTGTTGGAGTCAACTACCTAGTTAGTTAGGGTTAATTAGAAGCTCTTCCCTCTATAAATAATGGTCATATGCTCCTTTTCACATGGTTGGATGTTCTGAGATTATACTTGCATTTTTAGTTTAAGTAATATAGCCATATTGTTGATATGTTGTAATCATGTTTTCAAGGAATAAAATGATATTTTGAGTTGTTGCATTTGAGTTAGCTTAAGGAAGACTCACTCAAGGGGGCCCACTTGGTGAGAATCCCATCCATTTAGTTTAATAGTTATTTTTTTGTTTAGTTACTAGTCTCGGCCTCAGCGGTTGTTTGTTCCTATAGCCATTGGAACTATGTTATGTGAATGTTCTTGCAGCTAAGGCAGATGGAGTAGTTTCATGTATGTTTGTTGAGATTTCTATTTTTGTCATCCATTCCTAGTTTAGTTGTTGATGCTCAGTGTAGTTGTTGATTCATTCCCAATGCTTATGTTAATTTCTTTCTAGCATTTTATCTTCAGTACTATTTATTTTCTAGTTTAAGGATGACTATAGTGGAGTCCTAGTGAACATACAGTGCTATTAAACCATTTCAAGTTTATGTCCCTAGGTTGATAGAGAAATGCACCTTCATGATGAGTAAGATAACTACTTAGTGTAGATGTCTAATCTCTAAGTCACAACTCTAAGGGCTTAGGTTTTGAACCATTAGAGGAGGCCAACATTTTTGGCACCATTGTTGGGTATGGTGTTAAACTAGGACATTCCTTGGAGTCATTTTTTGTTTCTTTCTTGTTTTAGTATCTTTGAAGTTTTTTCTTAGCATACCCTTCATTTGAGTAAAGTAATGATATGCTATTCTTTCACCAATTCTTTGTATGAGTTGGTTGATACTAAGTTAATACTGCATGCATAGAGGCAGGAGAAGAGATGCTCATGGGAGATTTCTTCCTAATGACCCTAATCCTGATAACTAGCTAGTTGAGTTTTAAAATATTCCAAGAGACGAGGAAGAAGAGGAGGCACATCCTTTTATTGATGCATTTACCAATTTGACCAATTTTGAAACTTCCTCTAAAGACAAAGCTTCCCAAAACTTGATTTTGAATCCATTTTCTTTAGCATTCCATCAAGTAGATATGGCTCATGCAAATCCAAATAGACCTAACCAACCATATTTTTCATTTCCTATCACTCATCAAAATGAAGTTGATAACCTCAAGAACATTCCTACTTCAGTTCTTCCTAAGTTCTATGGGCTTGTAACAAAAGATCCTGACACTTTATTTTTTGAGTTTGATATCCTCTGCAAAAGTTATGACTATACCACTGATGCTCATTGGATTAAATTATTTCCTACCACCTTGAAATAAGTTGCATTAAGATGGTTTATGATCTTAGGTAGGATACTGTAGATACTTGGGATGATATGAAAACAAAATTTCTTGAGAAGTATAAAGAATATTGTAGGGGCAGTGATATGAGAGGAGATGATATCTTTAGGATGCAACAAAAGGAAGATGAGAGCTTGGAGGACTATATTTCAAGGTTCTTGTTTTGTCTGCAGAAATCTCCACACCGTGCACTGAATGAAGAGTCTCAAAGTTTTTCTTTCTTAGAGGATCAATGAGAGTTGCATTGATTCTCTGGACCTGATGGGAGGAGGAGATATCACCCAAGTTCCCTAGGATGATATTAAGAAGATATGTCAGAATTATTCTAGGGTAGCTCTAAAGAAATGAAGAGGTTACCAATCTTCTATGGGTAAATCCTCCACCAACAGAGTTTCAAGGATGGAAATCACTCATTTGTTGGCAGATTCCAAGCAAGATATCATAAACAATATGGCTACTCAGCTAGAAACTCTTCAAGAAAAGAAGAAACAAGAGGAGGAAAAGGAAATTTTGGTGGAATATTGTCCTCATTGCAGACAAAAGAAGGACTGCATATGCAAAATGGTAGCCAACATTGACAGCAAATAGATTGCACTAGAATTAAGGCCAGTTCAAGTTGATGATGATCTAGTTTTTTACATTGCACAAAGAAGACCATGTTCTCCAAGACAAGGTATTGTTGATGGGTATTTTGCACACTTTCTCAATATAGGTAGTACATGAATGCACTGCCTCTCTTGAAAGGAAACTTCCAACAACAAGTTGTTGAAAATCACCCCAAGGTCTCTCAGGTGTCAGGTCATGACTTGCATGGAATTCCTTAGTTGATATTTGATGTGATTTTGTTGGTAATCACAAGGAAGACTTACATAGCTGGATGTGAAGTGGATCTTAGAGTCTGAAGTTTCTAAGATGGAAGTTAAGGTGCACTTTTTTGTAGGTTCAAATAGTAATCTGAAACTCCTATGTTTTCTTTAAGTTTTGACTTTACAATGTGCAATGAACCTTAGCTTAGGTTACTTCTTAAAAAAAGAGAAAAAATAGGTAGGGGGAGAAGAGTTTCTTGGATCTACAACTAACTATGAACAGTAATCATGGAGTTCTTGCTATGGACAGTTTCCTTCAAACAAAGTTCCACTTAACTAGAAATAACCACAGTCTCATGAAATTTGTGTTATCTTTTAAGGTCTGCAGATATTTTACCATTCATCCACCACATACATGCATAAATAAAGGTAAAAATTTAGAGCAACATCAAATTTCAGCCTAGACTAACTTTACAAGACCATTTACCAGCAGCAAATAGCAAAAAGTATGGACTGGAAGGCATCAACACAGCAAAAATTTCTATAATCATAGAATAGCATCACTAAATCTATCTAAGCAATCTAAAACCAATTCAAAAAGCAATGTAAATTTAACGAGAGCATCTAACTATGGGAGATTGAATCATGAAATGTGTATAGAAACTTAGAAAATGCACCAAGTCAATATATTTTCAATAGAAATTTTTGCAGCATGTCGTTACAACAACTCAACTCTCTCTTGAAAATAAGAGGATAGCACCTATTTGTAGTGTCCCAAAAGTAGAATGAATGGACAATATTTAATCTCATTGTGTGGCCAAGATTCACTACAACCTAGGCTTCTACCTACCTCACAATATATTACAATTTAAAATACAACTTTGTCATTATCCCTATTTTGTCCTCTAGTGACAACACTATAGCAATTTTGTCTTTTGCCAATTTCCCTTTTGTTGTAGCTACTTTGTCAAGAAGTCTTCATTAATAATAGGGTTTCCTTCTTGCTTCTTCAAAGCTACATATTCCATGAACTTCCGAATTACCGGTTGGAGCTTGTCAACCTCTAAAATCTCGGATCATAGAAATTGATAATTCCACTCCTTAGAGTTGTATGTAAGCTTTTCCCAATCTTCATTATACTTGGCAGTGTGATCCCTGAACAGTTCTGATTGGGCGAAGGCACCGGTGGAAAAACTCATGAAGTTTGTGGTTATCACTCCTAACATTATTTCCATCTTTTTCTAAAAGTGGGGTCTTATTTTATCTAGGTCCATTTGTACGATAGGCATCTCATAGCCCATCATTAGCTTCAGGTATTGGGTGCAATCTGCTTTGATTTCTTTGACCCATTCAATATCTAGATCCACTTTGTCAAGCAATTGCTCCAACCTTTCTTTCCTATTCTCAAAGTCCAGCTTCCATACATCCATGAGCCAATGATCGTCCTTTTTGAATGCAAGCTCTTTTTCCACATTGCACTTGGTAGTTTGAGAATAGCCTCAATCTTTGGGTAGGTGGACTCATATCTTGCAGGGAAATCAATGCAAATTTTTCTAGTACCCTCAAGAGACTATTGTAAATCTAAGAATTTGTTTGTTGTCTAGATAGCTTGGCTAATGCTCATGTTTCAAATGTATAGAACCTGTCGGAACTAGTTTTTTGTAGTCTTGTCCAAAATCTTTCTCTTTTCTAGCTTATCAACTACTTGTTCCTTTAACTCCTTTTTTGAAATTTTTTCTTGTTGTATCAGGTGTACCACTATGGCAATAGATTCCTAGAGGTGATCTACCTTATGTTCCCTAGTAGTCATTCCCAAATCAATGGCAGAGACATTATAGCTTATTCCTTCTACTCCCACTACCGGTGTTGCAACCTATATAGTCTTGGATCCAAAAACATCCATTGTTACTTTGGATCTAACTTTGGACCTTTTCTCTTTTTTGGTAGTGATTTGTGCCCTAGCTAAGATATCTTCTAGTCTTGTTCTCAGATTGCTCGAGGTGGGAGCCTTCTCCTCAAGTTGCTTCTCTGTCCATTTAGGAATCTAATCCTTTTCCCCAGGTGATTCTTCTTCATCCTTTCTAATTTCAATCTCATTTTCCTTAGCAGCTTCTTCCTCTACCTTTGCATCTTCTGCATCTTCATTAGAATCCCAAATGAACATTATGTGTCTGATTGGGGATTTGGTGGGTGGGCACTCTTTGGGACTTTCTTCCCTCTCAGCCTCTTCTTCTCTTTTGCTACCCAGCTCATTCTCATGTTTGTGCTCCTTAGACTGTTCAGTTTCGAGGATTTTTTCATCTTGACCTTCACCTTCAAGTCTATCCTCTTCTACGTTCTTCTCCCTATGAGGAGGTGACACATCTTCTAGTTGTTCCCTTACATGAAGTTTCACATTTTCTTCTATTTTTTCACCCTCCTACCCTTCCTCTTGAGGAGGTGACCTTTCAACCTCTTCCCTAACATCCCTTAGTTTCCTAGCTAGCTCTTCCTCAAAATCACCATCAAATGTTTGTATAATATCAGCAACATGATGTCTTTCACCACTACTTTTGGAGGATCATGTTTCTTCTTCATAAACCACCCTCTCAATTTTTTGGTACTCATATTTTGGGTGTTCATGGTACTCATTCATTTCCTCCTCCAATTCTCTCAAAGTTTCCCTTTCCTATTGTTCCAACTCTTTGGATATTTGCATTGTGGCTTCCATTGTCAGTGGTCCCATTGGAGGTTTCAAGGGTATAGCATTGGTGAGGACCTATGCTAAGGAAGCTTGGATGGTGGAATCCAAAAATATCTGGGAAATCTCAAAAGGAACATTTTGCATATGTCATGAGAACATCTTTGGTAGCGTGAGCACTGGTATTGGTATTGTTGATGCAACCAATGGAAGCAATGTGGTGGGAGACATGGAGGTGGAGAAAAGTGGGGAAATTGTGGCAAAGGAGGAGTCGATCATCACAACCTACCCAATAGGAAGAGAAGAGGAAAGGTGAATTGAGATGTCCATTGCAAGTGGGGATGTGGCAATCATGGCCTGGGAAATGGATGAAGGGTAGCAGAATCAGGGGCTGTAGGTGGATATTTTGGTTGATCTATCTCCCTTTCTTCACCCTTACAAAGGGAGTCTTCCTGAATCACAGGTAGTCCCATCACGCTTCCCATCCTTTTATGTTTCTTTGAGGGAAAACCCTTTGAATCCTTATATATTTTTGGATCTAAAAGGTGTTCCTTTGTTTCTTTCCTTTTCCTTCATCTTGTGAATGGAGGAGACTTGGATGTTTCTCCTACTGAGGTTGTAGTAGCAACATCATATGTGGCACTAGGTTCACTCATGATCCCTTCATATCTTAGGACCCCCCTTGTTGCTTTAATTGGGCTACTCGTCCATTGATCCATTCTTTGGTGCGAGCCTCGATGGGGTTGGTTAGAATGTCAAGATCATCGACCTCTTGCTCATCCCAATCTATTACTGATATTGGCAAGTTGGCGACTGAACTGTACTTGGGGCCCATTATGGTACTTTCATCTTCTTCAACCTGGTCAGATATGGGAAAAAAATTCACCCTTCTTACAAAGTACATAGTCATACAGATATAATTCCTCCTGCGCACGTCCTTATCATCTTGGTAATTTTCCCAGAAATATTCTACATGATGCAAATGGACATACCCTAGTCCAAGTACCCTCCTTACATGCCCATACAGGTCCATTTGTGGGCGAGTAGTGTGTAGGAAAAAATGATATTCTGCTAGTTCCTTCTCAGAATTACCAGCACACTGGGAGGTTTGCAATTTGTACATACCTTGGCCAAAAGTTAAGGGATAGGAAATCCCTTCCAAATTCCTCCTACTAAGGATCGAATGTACATGTTGCAGCTACCAAGAGAGCTCCAACAGTACAATCTAGTTGTTGGGGTACCGAGGCAATTTATTTGGTCTCTCTGTGTAACCTTGGGCGTGAATGTAGGTGAATTTGGGGTATCAAATAAACAAGAAGGTGTACTGTTTCAAGAAATCCCAAGCACTATCAGAGACCCTCCTTTCAAAATCTCCCCCAAGTAATCTGATAATGTGACCCACAAAGGTGTCATTCACTTTGCAATACTCATTCTTAAAATTTCTAAACTAGAGCTGGAGGTATCTATCATAGACCTTCAATGCTCGACCTAGTTCCTCATTAGGTGCCTTGAACAACCCAGTGTACTATCTTCATTCATCCAGTGAGTAAACAAGATAGGAGGTCATGTAGAATTTGGAGGTTTTCTTTACATTCATGAACTGCTTGTGGAAGAAGTCACTTATTATGCCTCCCTAGTAGAATGAGGTCTTTGTGGTAACATCCTCCTGCCCATACAGAATATGCTCTATGAAGTAGACCATCCACTCTTGAAATTATGCCACAATGGAAAGGCCCATTACTCTACTCAGCATGGTGACTAGGTCATGGTATTCTTTGTGAAAGTCACTACAGAATAGCTCTAGGGGAACCTTCATGGTGGTGCCCCTCTTCTCCTTGAGCCAGTACTAGTTTATAAGTTTCTTACAACCCCCAAGGTCCTTGTCCCATCTTGCTTTACATTCTGCGATGGTTGGCATCTCCATTGTTTCGAAGGTAGGAATGTAGAAAGTATTTGTTATCACTTCACCTAACATATCAGCAAGGATGTTTCCATCTCTATCAACTATTGTCTGTGATTTTGGCTAATATGCTTCTCTGCAAGCCATGACCAATTCAAGAGCAACAAGGGATTGTAGAAAGCCCATAGCCTTAGCAATTCCACTACCTCTAATCAGTCTTGTGTTATTGGTCTTAGGGTGGATCCTGAACCTTTGTTTGAATTCATTAATATCAACATGGCCGATATTGGTATTTGTAATTTCCTTCTAGTCCGTAATCATTTTTGGGTATGAAGGCTCTCCCTAGAACTATTACTACACCTAGTATTTATCCTCTTTCCCATGAGGAACCTTGCTTGATTTCTTCCTTTATGTTTCTCTACAACCACCCCTAATCGTCCTACAGCAGGTTCCATATATCCTGTAGACAAAGGCAAGATGAGAATAACCAATAACAAAAATATGAACATTAGTCAAAATCCCATGGATGAAGTCTAATTAGCCAATAGATGATTCATAAAATCAAACTTTTACTTTAAGATATTGTTAGCAATTTATTGGAGAGATTTTGGACAACCTAGGCCTAGGGGGCTAGACTTCCTTGGCAGGAATGTCATCCAAAGGGTGAATAGGATAGAGGAATCTAGGTGGTTTCTCCTAGCCCTATATTTCAATGATTTGAAGGGTTCATGTCATAAAGGGCCAAATTTAGGCACGTGGGTCAAGGCTAGTTTTCAAATTGAACGTCATTTGGGCCACTTTCATAGCATCTAGAGATACAAGGCTACAAAGCCATCAGGGCTTCATTGTTTGGAATAGCCGAAGGGAAACAAAATTTTGAGGTCAGAATTCCAAGGTCTAAGACCCGAGAGGCTGAAGGGTGGCTAGTGTTTCTTCTTAATCTTTAAGTGCTTGGGCATTCGGGGGTGGGAAGTCGTCAAGGTTTTGTCATTTGGAACGGTGGACGTCGAACGGAAGTCTAACATGGGAGTGGCTCAGTGGACCAGACCTAGCATTGAGTTTGGCTATTAGATTTATTTAATTCTTGGGCGATTAGGATGGTAGGTCCCGAAGGACAAAAGGACAGGCTCAATTTTCCCTTATAGGATGGCAGAGACATGGTAGAATTCTATGGGCAGAAGTCTGACACCGCAGGCCCGGGGTAGGCGAAGGCACTTGAGTTTATCATTTATCAATTATTACATCCAACAAAGTCTTGGGATCTAGGAGATAGGAGGACGCTGCCCAATGGCCATTTGGAATTGAAAAAACTACTAAGGAAGTCTGCAGACGAAACTCTGTGAACCGACACCCGGGGATATGACGGAACAATTCATTTTGTTGGTTTAACCTTATTGGCAATGGGTGAGGCGGGGTCTAGGGCTTAGGTGGACGAGGTCATCACACCATTTAAAAAGGAAAAATCATTGTGGCATCCTGGGGACAGAATCCCATGAGAGCGGGCTCGGGAAACACAGATGGAGGAAAAGTTTCAAGTTAGTTTAAGTCTGACAGCGATCCACCGAAGGAGGTCCAAGGTCGCGGGCCCGAGAGGGCATCCTGTCGTTTGGTCATTTCATGTTTATTTTCTAAGTTTTCGGCAGTGAGGAGAAGGCCCAGGTCTGAAAGGCATGAATTTCCTACATGAAGAACAATGCTGACAAGGTAAAGTTTTGGATTTGTCTTAGAGGATGCCTTAGAGCTTTTCTTATAATTCCACCGCATGGGTTTTTTAGGTGTTGTCTTATTTTACCATATTGAAGTACTTTTAGCTCATGTTCATTTATAATTTAAGCATAAAATCACAAAAACCACATGGAAGGGTGGACAAAAAACCTACCTCAAAATCTCGGTGAGAGAAGTTGTGAAATCTATGAAGGATCGGCAAATGAGGGCAGCGAGTGTGAAGGTGGTGAGCAACGAAGGAACTATACTTTCCTGAACTTTCTCTGACTTCTTCTGGATAGCCTAACATATGAAAATAACAAGTTGAACTAGATATTTATACCCCTAATCATCATTTAATGTGACAATTAATACAACTATGGCAGACAACTCAGTTGGTGAATATAAATTCACGGACAACAGTGGGAAGGTCGGGACCTGGAGGCCAGACTGACGTGGCCAGATGTTCGCTCAAAAGTTGTTGTTTGGAAACTAATGATGAAGAGGATTTTTGGGTCCATAGGATGGGATGCCATTGTAGGTTGGTCGTCAGAAATGATGAAGTCAACACGGAACTCCGAGTAGAGAAGTTCGGGAGGTCAGGCTCGAGGTAGGCAAAGGTAGTCCATTTTCAATCACAAGTCATAAGGGAAAAAATCCAAAAGCCAGGTCTCGGGGCATGGGAAGGAAAAGGCCTTCAACCATTCAGTACAAAAAACACACAATAGAAACCTGGCAAGGGAAACCAAGCAAGTCAGGCCCGCCAGGCCCCGAGGCCATTGGCAAAAGCAAACTACCAAGGTAACTCCACAAGGAACCAGGACTTAGAAAAATTGGAGGGGATGAAACACGGTCATCTTAAGATGAGACTTTTGAGTCATGTTGACTATTTAGGACACCAAAACGGGGGCACGCAAAATGAAGTAGCAACTAACACATCCTAGTAAGGCAAAAGAAAAAGAGAGTCCCCTTTCTGAATGGGGCATGTGTGTCGAGGGCACAACATGTATGCCACTAGATCCATTATATTTTAGTGTACCTTATTTCAATTCCTATGCATCTGGTAATCAATGGAAACCCCCATACCCATCCAACTATGGAGGATATCTACCTTAGCCTTGGAACAACCCTCTAAACACCTAGCTCAGTTACCAAAACTCTCCACCCTAATGGCAGCAATCCCAAGGGAATTGGAAACAATTTTAGGGGAATTGGCAGTAACCTCCAAGAAGCTAGAAGCAGACATCTCAATGGAGGGGAGGAGAGCAATGGCCAAACCAAGCAACTAGTTACATGCAACTACCTTCACGGCCTTATCAGCCTTCCATAATACCTCCTCCTACTAGCTCGAGTTCTAGCACACCTAGACCTACTTAGTTACCAACTCAACCCACACCTAACCCAAATAACAAACCATAACAAAAGCCAATCTACTTTGCAGATCCTAATCAATTCCCTGTATATGTTGTGAATGTGAGTGACATTCATCTACATCTAGGAACCACTTTTCCAACTCATTCCACTCCTATCATCACTGTGGTTACTGTGGAAGAAGAGAAGCATCAAAATGTCCCTATTCAGTCAAATGTGCCTAAAATTCCTAAACTAGTTCCATAGTCTGACCAAGACCCACCATTTCCTCAAAGACTAGAAGTTGTGAAACAAAAAGAAGAGAAGGAAGAAAAAACCTTTGATATTTTGGATGAGTTGAAACACATATGTGTGAAGATACCTTTGTTCTAGGCCATAAAAGATGTCCCCATATATAGCAAGGTAATAAAGGAAGCATGTCTCAAAAAGCTAGGGAGGAAAAAGGACCCCACTATTGTTCATGTGGTGGGATAGTTGGCAGATATCATACTTGGGAAAGTTACTGTTCCTAAATACACTAACCCAGGTAGTCCTATGGTAGGATTCATTATAAAGGGAATCCAAGTAAAGAATGCTCTAATTCACTTGGGAGCAGCGATCAATGTGATGACTAAGGATGTCTTGCAGCAACTAAATGTTGCAAATATGAGACCTACTCCTACTATCATCCAGCTTACTGATAGTTCCACTATCAAAACAAATGGTATAGTAGAAGACCTTGTTGTAACTCTAGACTCTTGGGAGTACCCAGTAGATTTCATGATCCTTTCCCCTAAAGCTACATTGGGAGGGTATCCCATTATTCTAGGTAGGTCATGGTTAGCTACAGTAGATGCTTACATTCGATGTCGATCAGGGGACATGACTATTTTTGATGGGAGAAGCATTAAAAATATTGTTCTCTATCCTCCTACTCAACCATCCCATGATATGGATAACCCCATATGGCCACATGTTGGAGAAGAGGCCGAGGAAGTCCATTCAATGGCACAACTCATGATGATAGGCAAAATTCCTTTCATGCAGCTTCAAGAAGAAGATGAAGTATTATCCCATATAATTTAGAACCATTGTGAGGTGCATGAAGAATCCTCCACTCATGAATTTGGTTCTATAATCCATTGCAAACACTTCTGTCGGCTTTTCCTGCACATGAACTTCCTATAACAACAAATATGCTTCATACATTGTTACCAAATGAACTAAAAATGTCAAGCATCAGTGAAAAAACTATGATTGAGTTGACCACGCAAGTACAAGTTTCAAAAGGAAAACATTTTAATATTAACAACAAGTTGAGTCAAGAACAACTGTTGTCCTTGAAAAACCTATTGAAGACCTATCAGCATGCATTTGCATGGGATTACCATGAAAAAAAGGATTGGATCCCAACCTTTGTACTCATAGAATCTACATTAGAGATGACTGCACACTAATAAGGTAGCCACAAAGAAGAATCAACCTTGCATTGAGGGAGATTGTAAAAGGGGGACTACAAAAGTTATTGGATGCAGGATTTATCTACCCTATCTCAAACAGCCAATTGGTGTCACAATTGGTAATTGTTCCTAAAAAAGGAGGTAAATGGAGATTTTGTGTTCACTATATAGAACTAAACTCTTCCACCAAAAAGGATCATTTTCCCCTCCCTTTCATAGACCAAGTACTAGATTCACTTGTAGGAAAGCAGTACTTTTCTTTCCTGGATGGATTCAGTGGTTATAATCAGATACAAATTGCACCTAAAGATCAAGAGAAGACAACTTTTACCTATCCTTGGGGGACTTATGCCTATTTAGTACTTCCATTTGGTTTATGTAATGCACCTGCAACCTTTCAAAGAGCAGTCATTAGTATATTTTTAGATATCTCACATGATCGTATAGAGATCTACATGGATGATTTTACTACCTATGGTGCTAATTTTGTAGAAGCATTAGAAAATCAAAGAAAAATTTTGTAAAGATGTGAGGACCATAATCTTTCCTTGAATAGGGAGAAATGCTTCATGATGATGCAGGAAGGAGTAGTCCTTAGCCATTATATCTCTTAGAAAGGAATTCAAGTGGACCCAGCCAAGATTGAGGTGATTACCAATCTTCCTATTCTTGCCAAGAAAAATGATGTTAGAAGTTTCCTGGGACATGCAGGATAATATAGGCACTTCATAAAATATTTCAGTAAGATGGAAACACCACTTACAATCTTCTCACTAAATATGCTAAGTTCTAGTGGACAAAAGATTGTGATAAAACATTCTCTTATTTGAAAACAGCCTTAACCCATGCCCCTATGCTCAAAGGCCCTAATTGGGAGCTTCATTCTCATATTCACATAGATGCATCTGATTATGGTATAGGGGCTATCTTGGGAAAAAAAGAGGGAGCAATTGAGAATGCAATCTACTTTGTCAACAAGAACCTATAAGGAGCTGAGTTTAACTACACAGTGACAGAGAAGGAAATATTGACAGTCATCTTTGCTCTCAATAATTTTAGGCATTACATAACAGGATATCAAATATTTTTCCATACAAAGCATGTAGCCATAAGATACCTCATGAATAATCCCTTGATTTCAAGTAGACTAGCAAGGTGGTTGTTGTTAATGTAGGAATTTTATATCACCATTGTTGACAAACCAAGCAAGGAAAATGTTGTGTCAGACTCTCTCTCCAAATTGACTACATCAAAGTACACGTCATTGATGACTCTTTCCCTAATGAACATTTGTTTTACATCAGTGTGCACACACCTTGGTATGTAGATATAGTCAATTATCTAGTTATGGGGAGAGTTCCCCCTCATTTCTCTCTAAAAGAGAGAAGGGTTCTTATTCAGAAAACTTTTTCCTTTCTCATGGATTGTAGGATGTTTATTCTACACTAGGAAGAAACATATGATAAACTACATGCATGTCACAATGAACCCTATGGAGGTCACTTTGCAACTAAGAGAACAATGAAGATTCTTAATATAGGGTATTATTGGCCCACACTTC
This sequence comes from Sequoia sempervirens, assembly GCA_007258455.2. NCBI lineage: Eukaryota > Viridiplantae > Streptophyta > Pinopsida > Cupressales > Cupressaceae > Sequoia > Sequoia sempervirens. Next base: position 525,315,756 of record VDFB02105785.1, read on the forward strand.
ATAAGGATGCAGGCAAGTATACTAGCAAGTGTGATAGATGTCAAAGGATGGGACAACCCACCAAATCTAATGAGATGCCTCTATACCCTCATGTAGTCATCACACCATTTGATAAATGGGTACTTGATTTTGTAGGTCCAATTGATCCACCATCAAATGGAAAGTCTTACATCTTGGTTTGCACTGACTATGTGACCAATTGGGTTGAGATCAAAGCTATGAAACATGCTAGAGACAATAAAGTTGCAAAATTCCTCTATGAAGAAATCTTCACATGCTATGGGGTTCCTAGAGAGATAGTGACTGATCAAGGGGCTCAATTTACATCAACTCTTATCACAACATTGGTCAATGAATATAATGTAAGGCATAGGAAATCTACCCCCTATCACCCTCAAGCCAATGGCTAGTCTGATGTGACAAATAGGGAAATAGAGGCTATTTTGACCAAAATAGTGGTCATTCATAGGAAATATTGGGAAAATAGGTTGCCAAAATCTATCTAGGCTTATAGAACCACTTGGAAGACAACCACTGGTTTCACTCCTTTTGAATTATTGTATGAGAAAATAGCCACAATTCCTATAGATTTTGAGCATAAAACTCTTAGAACTACACTGGATCTTGGGATAGACATATCTGAGGCATAGAAGGATAGAATCATGCAACTGAATGCCTTAGATGAAATGAAACAATCAACTCTTCATCATGTTGAGATGGTGCAAAATCAAAGAATCAGATGGCATGACAAATACATAAAGGAAAAGAAGTTCCAACTAGGTGATCGGGCCCTCCTTTATGATTCCAAGTATCAAGATAATGCAGGAAAACTACAAACTAGGTGGTTGGGACCATATTAAGTTGTAGAGATCTTCTCTAATGGTATTGTTCAACTCACAAAAATTGACCCTGTTAGATTCAAGCTCCTGGTCAATAGTCAGCATCTCAGGTTATATCATAAGCCAGCTTCCAAACAAGAATTCATGCAACAATTTATTCAGCACCAAACCTTCAAAGTTCCTATAGCTGAAGGAAGCAGACCTAGTGTCCCTCCTGATTAGTCAAGGTATGCATCCAATCATAATAAATATTTCCACTTTTGTGGGAATCAATTTCTCCATCAATAAATCCATCTGCCCATCCATCTCCATCCTTTCTCTCTCTTCCATAACTCCCCCATCACTTCATTCCATTACCACTTCATTTAATAAGCTCAATTGTACTTTAAAGTAACCCGCACTTCCTTCCACATTCTTTGAAAATGACACTCAAATTTTTTAGGTACATGTGTAACAATTTCTTATATCTTAATTATCTTAAATGCATTTGTTTAATTGTTGTATATTAATGTTGATATTTCACATAGCGCATATTTTTACTCTACCCTATCACCTCATAATTACATCCCAGCCTGTGCAAAGACATGCTCTAATTTAGGTTGGTGGGGAGTGTAAACCCATACGTCCATGTGTCATACCTGTCATCCATGCGCCAACATGGCAACAAATTTGAAATGAGCTAATATAGTTGAAATGACGACTCGCATGTATGATATGACACTGAATTGCCGCCATTTTCCTCAATGATACCCACATGTATGTTTCTTTACTGCCTTAGTCATAGTCATAATGTCACCAAAAAGGAAAATTAAAGAGTCACATGTCATTGGTGTTAGCACTGAAGAAGAGTTGTAGAAAGTAGAAGAAATTGGGTTTTAGAAGAAGGATTGCAAGAAAGAAAATTTTGTAGAGGTGTTTGTCTGATTGTGGGTAGAAATAATGGGAGCTCAGCTACTCGGAAATGAACCTATAGTTCATGAGGTGATACTGTAGGATGCACTTTCTCTAGCCAAATTCAGAAATTGTGGATGGTTGGACTACTTTCTGAAATTAGATAGTTTCAATGAGGACATTGCTCTGGAATTTGCATAGACACTTTCTGACGGAAAAGAAACGATAAAAGGGATAGAATTTATAGCCAATGAGAAGAGAATTATTGAAGTAACGGGCTTTCATGTTGAAGGAGAGTCATACCCTACTTCTAGGGATGCGAGGTTAGCTAGGGAAGAACTCAGTGAACCTAATGATCCTCCACTTTTTGTGGATAAGCAAGGAATAAGGAGAACTTCTCTGCTAAAAAAATGGAAACGAGTTGTCATCTACATTATCAAATATCTCACCTATGAGGGTCGCCAGTCATGCCTCCATTTTGTACATGTTAAGCTCCTGAACCATATGAGACATGGTAGAAGGATGAACGTGCCCAATTTTTTGTACAACCTTCTTGTGACCATGGTAGTTGAAACACAAAAAGGTATGGACAATTATGTCTCCCATCACTGTTTGATAAAAATTTTAGTTGAAAAATCTTTACAAGAAGTGTTTGGTATGTCATGGGAAGAATTTTTAAGCATTGATTAGTTCAAAGTGGAGAATGTGGGTCATATAGGTTAGCCCCAAGCTGATAGGGTTAGTAGGGGTGAGAAGGTTGCTAAAACAACTCCTGGAGCTTCAACCTCTACCACAAACCCTAACACAAACTCTCCTGCAACTGAATCAATGATAGAAATTGGCTCATCTAAATCAGAATATTTGAATGAAGAAAGTTCATCCTTAGATCAAAATGTCATTGTTCTCCCTAAAACCCCAATTCATACTAGGGTTTCCATTAGAAAAGAGGAAGCACAAATGAGAGAGGCAAAAATTAGAACAGGGAAGGCCAAGAAGCAAACATTAGAAAAAGAAAAACTTAGCCCTAGGAAATGGAAATCTGATGAAACTGATCTTCCTGTAGCTACTGAGAAACATAAAATCCCTCTAAAGAAATCAAAACTAGCTGAGCCAGATACTAATATGCCTCCAAAAAGAATCCCTAGACTCAGAAGAACACCTAGGAAGGAGACAAAAGCTCCTAAGGAGAAGGTAAATGTTGGGGTGGAAGACATTTTTGAGGAACAAGCAAACATAAGATTAGCAGAGCTTGTTGTTGTTGCAGAGCAGATTGAAAATCAAGAACCACTACAACCAGAGCAAGATGAACAACAAGAACCACTACAACTGGTGCAATTTGAACAACATGAGTTGATGCTAGGAAATATCTTGGTAGGGAAACATAAACCTCCCACTTTTTCATGGAATCTTGTAGCCTTGAACATATGGAATGAAATGCAAAAGAAATAGGAGGAATGGAAAAAGGAAAGACTCAAGCTACAAGAAGAAGTCAAAAAGAAAAATGCAGAAATTGAGGGAAAGAATGCAAAGATTGCTACCTTAAAGGATAAGGTAGATAATGTGGTGGCTCTAGTGCCACAAATTATGGCATGCAGAACTCCTCCAAGAGTATATGCACTACATTTGAAGGAGCATCACGTTTCCTTCAAGTTGTCAAGGGTTATTTCAAGTTTAAGCCCTTCTATTGAAACCCCACATGAGTTTTTCCAATCCTACCAGTCCTCCCCTCTTGAAGTTAAAAATCTGTTGTGTGAATTGTACTTGCATAATTATGTTGTACCTAATTATCATGACTAGAACCCATTACTATACATTGGAGATATCCATTTGAGGGAATTTATGTCGTGGATCCAAAATGAATTTAGTTGGGGGTAGAAATTTAAAACATATAGGGAAAGAGAACTCCCTACCCCCTTGCCTCTCAGAGCTGAGTCCAATAACCCTGCATACATTTACTATACACGGCACATAATTCTTTGCCATCTGAGCTACAAAAATAGGATCACACCTATTAGGGATAAAGCATACCAAGAATATGAGTAGGTAGTTGATACTACAGGGAAACCAGTATTGGGGTACCTATCACAGAGATGGAATAGTTTGACCAATCAGTTGAAATAGGTCAAACCCAATTCCTTGCAAAATTATGTTGTAGCATGTAAATGAAGTACTAGGTACATACAGATTGGAAGGATGAAGTAGCACTATTGGCTTCCATTGACAAATTCCAACCACCTACTCTATTGTGGCTAGTACCAAATTATAGATACTATCAGTATGACATAGCTACAAAAAGGCCAAGGTGGAGCAAATTGGAAAACAAGTTGGGGTTCTACTGGGATCCAAATTCAGATACTACAAAGACTGATCTGGGATAGTTAGCAATTGGTGACTTCAGAGCTTTGACAAGATAAAAGAATAGAGCTCCCTCTACTAGAGGACTAGAAAATCATTAGGTTGGAGGGAGATGATGAGTCCAAGTAATGGCTCAATTTTAATAGGGTTTATCATATATTTACTATTGATACTATAGACTTTGGCACCTAGTTATTGACATTCTCCATGTTATTTCCCTAGATTTATGAACCTTGGGCATGAACTTATCCTTGTGAATTTTGATGATATTAACATGCTATGTGGATTATCTATGTTAATTTTACATGTGATTGAATTGATGTTACTTTAAGGTAATTATGGATATGCAAATTTTTTTGGTGTGGTAATATCATTATGTAGGTTCACACTAAGATGTTGCTATAAATGAAGGCTACAAAGTAGAAGGAGTTCCTGCCAACTAGTCGGTTGCTAAGGAAGTCAAAAAGATGGTCATTAAAGAGGTCAATGGAGGGAAACTTCCAATGGAGGGAAATTCCTAGCTCATATGGAGATTGTAACTACTTTTTAAATGATCATGTTTGTTAGTTGAGAAAATCTAGGAAGTGTGTTGTGTTGGATCCTCATTGAGGCAAGTTTGCTTTGACTAAATTTGGTGTATGCATAACTTCCTCCCTCTCTTTTCTATGTTATCAATAAATGACATCCTATTTTTTGTAGTCAACTATCTGGTTAGTTAGGGTTAATTAGAAGCTTTTCCCTCTATAAATAATGGTCAGATTCCCCTTTTCACAACGTTGGATGTTTTGAGATTGTACTTTCATTTTCAGTTTAAGTAATATAGTCATATTGTTGATATGTTGTAATCATGTTTTCAAGGAATAAAATGATATTTTGAGTTGTTGCATCTGAGTTAGCTTAAGGTAGACTTACTCAAGCGGGCCCACTTGGTGACAATTCCATCCATTTAGTTTAATAGTTTTTTTTGTTTGTTCAGTAACTAGTCTCGGCCTTAGCAGTTGTTTGTTCCTATAGCCATTAGAACCCTATTTTGTGAATGTTCCTATAGCTAAGGCAAACAAAGTAGTTTCTTGTCTATTTGCTAAGATTTCTATTTTTTTCATCCATTCCCAATTCAGTTGTTGATGCTCAGTGTAGTTGTTGATTCATGCTCAGTGTTTATGCTAATTTATTTCCAGCATTTTATCTTCAGTACTATTTCTTTTCTAGTTTAAGGATGACTATAGTAGAGACCTAGTGCACATACAGTGCTGACCCATTTCAAGTTTACATCCCTGGGTTGACAATGAAATGCACCTTCATGATGAGTAAGATAACTACTTAGTGTAGATCTCTAATCTCTAAGTCACAGCCCTAAGGGCTTAGTTATTGAACCATTAGAGGAGGCCAACTTTTGGTGCCAATTGTGCAGGTTGGTTCTTCACAAGATGAGAACCAAGGGGAAAACTCAATGGGCTACTCTCGCATGGAAGAATGATGTTTGATGCACTTTTACCTGCTTATCCTAAAACACTATTTTGTAAGGATTATCATATTGTTTTGTAAGCACTGCTATTATATGGTTATATTGTTTGTATGGGTTCTCATACTGTTTTGAAAGGATTTCCATTATCTGGTGATACTATGTGTATGGGTTATCATATGATTTTGTAAGGGTTGCCATGGTGCTACAGAAATGTATTTGTGCACCCTCTATTATTTTGTTCCCAGTTGCTCTATTCTCAAGGAAATAATGAAACTATTCAGACTTTCAGATATGCCAACATTTTGATCATCGGGCATACTCCTTTCTATGTAATTACTAAATTATTAATAATATATTATAGGCAATTTGTCTTTTGTCAAAAAAAAAAATTATCATTTTTTTAAAATTAATTAATAAATAGAAATATATATTCAAAACTAAAAAAATACATATTTAAAAATGAGATATCATCATCTTTAATGAGTTTTAATTTCATCTAAAAAAATTTATATAAAAGGTGTCAACCACATTGTCAAATATAGTTTTTACTCTTGCTACTACCATGAGATTGTACTTATATGTCTAAGGCTCACGGTTACATTTCTAAACCTATTCCATGGCTAAAACCAAAGAAAATATGTAGATGTATAGTTTGAATTTTTTTAAATGAATATTCATTATGAAACAGAATTTTCTTTAAAAATTAGATACAAATTAGGAACAAATACCCATTCCTATCACGTAGTTGTTTAAAATTAGGTATATGTTTATGTTATATCTATTTTTGGCCCTTTCTATTCCTAATGTATATATATTTAAAAATAAATATTCATTTATGTTATATCTATTATTGGATTTTTTTAAGTAAAATATAGTATGTCAATAGTACTACACTTTTTATTATTACAAATAAGTAGTAGCTATAGAAGCCAATTTATTTATATTTGTAATGTTTAAATTGAATATGTATGTTAAAACAAATAGTCTACAATTTTCATTACTTAAGAGAACTTATTGGTTTTGTATATTTAACTTTCATTAGAATTAGAACTTGAAATTAAGGCTCATGTAATTGTAATTTTAATTTAGAACTCGAATTAGGACTGATGTAATCATAATTCTGACAGGAAAATTAGAATTAAGACTTACAATTATGACTCGTGTTTAATTATAATTTTAACTTTAAAATTAGAATTGAATTACAACTAGGACACATGTAATTATAATTTTGTCTCTTGCAATTAGGACTCATGTAATTATAATTTTGACTTAGAAAATTAGAATTATGAATTGCTAATTGGTTTGGAATATTTAATTGTAGATTTGACATAGAATTAGAATTAATACTTTCACTTAGAACACATATAGTTGTAAATTAGACTTAAATTTAGAATTACGACTCATGTAATTATAATTTTGACTATATATTTTGACTTCTAATTAGCACTTCATACAAATATAATTTTTAAATTGAATATCTAATAATGTTAAAAGGAATACTCTAAAATTTTGAAATTACTTTAAAGAATTTCTTAAATTTTATTTTTAAAATATCAATTAAATTAAATAGATGTGTGATTTTAAGAAAACTTTGATACTCTTGAAATTCAAATGACCTAGTTAAATATATAAAACTAAATTTTATACACATATATCATGAAAACTAGGAATTAACCATGTAAATAACATGTAATACAACAATCTATGCATTAAATACATATACATACATAGTCCAAAATGTGTATGCATGGAAAGAAAATACTGAAATAGTCAATGATATATATGTATAGTCCAAAATATATACATTTGAATAACAAATATTGAAATAGTCTATTAAATAAATGCATTTGTATACTAGGTTTATCATCATCAAACTCAAAATGCCTCTTAGTTCCTCTTTAAATAAATTATGGATTAGGCTTCTAACATCTTTCATTTCCAATACATTTATGATTCTATGATGTTATTGTTATGTGATAAAACTGGAAGTGCTTTGTTGACTTATGTTAGATGTAAAGTATGTTTTAGCATATTTGTGTATAACGTGAGATTATATTACCATTTCTAATTGATAAAAAAGTGAATATATGATTATATTTTCAGAAAAATGCTACTAAGTTATTTGTTGAAAGATTATTATGTGTAACAAGAATAAGCATTGAGGAAGAAGAACTATGTCCGAGTGTTGATGTATCATGAAATAATCCAAGTGTGTGAGAAATTTTTTTGATTAAGATAAATTGGGAAGGGCCCGAACTCATTACAAAATAACCATTAAGGAAAAATAGAGGGGTCTCACAAGAGCTAAGACAACAAAAAAAAAAAAACCAATCAACAAAAACTAAGACAAGATTGAAAGACCAACAACCAAAAGGGACCAAATATTATTCTCCAAGAAGATGGAGGCCTTTTTATGGCCTACCACTCCTTGGTGAGAAACTAAAGTTATTTCTTGAAAAGATAGGGCTTTTGGATTCTTCTTTCCAATGTTGTCCTCGAAAGTAGGCATTGATTTTTCCACAGTCTTACCCTTTTTGTTAGAGATAGTAAGGGGCATCCAAATTTTCCTCCTTGGCTCTCTTATCATGGCAACTTTTAAGCTCTTATTAAAACAATTGTATTGTGATCGCCATATTCTTCATAGTTTCCTTGATGTATTCAATAATCTCCTACAAACTGAGGATGATCTTATCTTGATTGTAATGGAGTTTGGCAACCTCATTTCTCAAGCTTGCACACTCCTCAAGAGAATTGATAGCATTTTTAATTTCCCCAATATATTTTTCTATATTGACCAAACTATCAAAGGTTAGAGTCATGCATCTTAGCAGCTCACAGTGATCTACATCCTCCTCAACTAAATAATCTTTAGTCTTCTTTAGAAAAATAGTCTCTAGGTTTTGGATTTTATCCTTTTCCATGAGTAACTAGGTCAACAACCACTTAAGGATGTCATTTTGAATATTAGTGTCTTTATAGAGCTATTCTATTTTCTCCCTTAGGGAGGCACAATTCATACAAGGGTTAGGGGTGTCCATAGAAGCAACCTCTATCTCCCAAGCTTTCCCAAAATCAAGCTAAGGGGAAGAAGGGGGATTGCTAGATAAATTGTGAGGTAGAGGAGATTCTTTGAGAGTAGCATCTGTTGAAAATGGAGGTAATTATGTAGGTTAAAACTTTGTATAACTATGAGATTCTAGATCTAATTTAAGTGTTCTTTGTTACAAATCCTTTGTGTATGATTATCTATTTAAATCAATTTTACCAATTGTAGAAAGAGACAAAAGATTGTAGAAGAATGAGACAAGAAGATAGAAGTGACACAACATATATGTGGAGAAACCCTTTTGAGAAAAAAAATCCACCACCAGAATCAATACTGCTTGTATTATTTAACCATAGAACTAGATTACAATAACACTGTATCAATCCTTTGCTTGATATGCCTCTTTTTCCTTCAACAATTCTTCTTCACAACTTGCAATAAACTCTGATAAAACTCTCTTCAACTTGCTGGAACCTATAGACAATTATGAGCATTGTAAACTCCAAAGAGTTTTCAATAAAAAGAGAAAAAAACTCCTCTCAAAAAATATATGCCTATTTTGAACAAGTAGAGTTCCATCATGTAACATGAAGTCAAAACCAAAGTCCCCTCAATTTAGGCACCCCAAACTGTACTCCTAACTGATTATTGGTCAAGAAAATATCTTCCAAGATTCTCCTCAAAGTTGGCACCCAAGAAGAGGCCCACTTAACTTAGCCTTGTAAATATATTTTCATGCAAAAGGTGTTAACTCAAATGTGCCAACTTGGGTTCCCAAGGTGGGTCCAAGTCAATATTTGTTAACTAAAACATATATCTTTATCAATTCATGCAAACAATATGCATGATTGATCATCCCCACTTAGCTGAATGTGTCCACTTGTTATCTGTCATGCAACTAAATTCATTAGTCATGCAACTCAAGTCAAATGAAGTCAACTAGAATTCAACTAAAACTAACTACATGAAACAAAGGTAATTGAACCGTAACTGAACTAAATTGAACTAAATTGAACTGATATGAACTAAACTGATACTAAACTGGACTAAACTAGACTCAACTCCACTCATGTAAATATCAATCCCTAACTTCTAGGATCTTTACATTGTAAGGGAAATTTAGTGCATCTCAGAGAAATCTCCAAGAATAGTAGTGCCTTTGGTAACTTCAATTTAGATTAGACTACCTCAAAGACACAAACAACTATGTCCTAAAGCAGAAACAGATAGTTTATTTCCCACATTAATCCTTCTAAGAGAAGCACATGTAAAATTCAACATCATACAATAAAAAATTCTAGAAGAAGAACCATTAACAGATGAAAGATACGACAGAAAACCAGAACACACAGATTTATGTGGGGAAAACCCTTTCAGGTAAAAAACCCCACACTCCAAAGATCGAGCCATTGTATGATTCAGCAACTGAAGGTTACAATACAACTCAGGCTCATAGCCTTTTCAGAGATTACATCTTGTTCATTCTAGATACAATCTAGTAACCAACTCTCCCTCTGTACATTACCTAATCAACCTCTCAAACCAAACAATTTGTGCACTATTTCAATACCCTCACATAGTATGCAGTATAGATCAACATGAGAGATCAACCATAGCATTTAATCCTTGATCAGGAGAGAATTCGGCAGCATAACTCTGCCTCTCACTTCCTCTATTTTGGCCTCATGGCCTTGGAATTCTAGCTAGCCACTCAGCCCTCACTCTATCGCTCACCTATATCAAATGATCCAACCGAGCATCATCTTCTATTCTACACTATATTCATTCATTTCTATCTGTCGATCTTCCTCTCAAAACTGCCTCAACGAACTTTCTTACAACGGTTCCCATTCGACTCCTCTGATTGGTTCAAGTCACACCACATCAGACATTCTTTGCTTGGTAAAAATATGTTCAACCTATGTTGCATGTCAGTGAGACACTAACTGTGTCTCCTCGATGCCATAGAGCCCATATCGTCATTATCACCAAGAGTCTTCACTATTGGTAAGACATTATACCGAGTCCATAAAGCTATCACCATGACTCATCGCTATCGGTGAGACGTCATACTGAAGCTCCATAAGTCACATAGACATGAGAATTCACATCAGCAAGACTATAGTCTATTGCCAGGAGATCATACTAAGGTTCCAAAGTTATACCGAAGCCACCGACATCCTTTGCATTCCTATCAGAAAGATTTTCCTCATCAGCAAGACTCATACCGATGTTCACAAGTCACATCAATTTCAACTTCGCCATTGGCAAGACTTTTTCGTTCACCAAGAGGTTTCGCCAAGTCTCCTCAAGTTTCACCAAAGTACCTAATAGTTGGCAAGACATTCATCTTTTTCCAAGACTTCACTCCAAGCAAACATGTCTTATCGAGTCGGCAAGACTTTTTGTCTTTCGCTGAGACATTACTCCAAATACTTTATGTTTCATCGAGCACCGAATGGTTGGCAAGACTTCTATCCACTACTAAGAGTTCTTAGCGAGCCCTTAGTGTTATCCTGATGCCTCCAAGTGTGTCCCTATCAACAAGACCTTCATCGATCACTAGGACATCTTCCCAAAGCCCTTTGAGTTACCTCGAGAGAATATTGTCGGTGTGACATTCCCTCATCGGTAAGACTTCTTACTGATAGTATTCCTTCCGGCGAGAGTTTCCTCGATCACTTCAAACCAGTCATTGTTAGCAAGACATTAACACATCACTGAGATCTCATAGCGAACACCCAAGACTCTCCCCGATATTTGATAGAATGGCATGTCAACCAAAAATCTCCACGAGCAGTGAGAGGTTACAAAGAACAAACTATCACAGTGATAGGCTCCAAAGTAAAAGCATTTGGCGAGACTCCTGCAAGGGCACAAAGACCTAAATAATTTCAACAAGGTTTCAACTACTAATTGGCTAGACATATCACCAATCTCAGTGACCATGCTTTCTCAGAATTTTCAGCCTATGAGATTGAGGCAACAATTCCAACATACATGCATTACTAAAGTGTTATCTATTCTCCAAACAGTTAACTTAAGCAAGGTGGGTTCCACCTTCCATGTGGGGAACCCATGTGCTCCTATTATTTAGGAACTCTTCTTGGATGCCCTCACATGTTCCTATCATTTAGGAATAATTACAAATGTCAATTTACATGTTCATTTCATTCAAATTTAATCTCTTTCTAATCCTAGTGTTGGGGAACACTTTCCAAGGACTTAGGAGATACATGAAATATGTTTAGGATTGCAATTAAATGGAATCCTATTCCCAACATTCTCCCACTTGACATTATAAATTGCAATTACTCTAAACAAGGAATCATTATTATAAATCAAGTATAGGACTCAAGGCCAATGGCCTTCCTTCACCAAGAGAACTTATCTGTAGGAATTGGTTTCATAAGATAATCAATAGCATTGATCAAAGTGTCAACTATCTCAATCAATACCTTTCCACTCTGAACCATTTCTTGTACAAAGTGATATTGAACATTAACATGCTTAGTACGAGCATGATACATAGTATTTTTGGCTAAACAAATAGCACTCTGACTATCACATTCAAGTTTAATTTTCTTGCAATTAAAACCAATACCTTTCCCAAGTATTTGTAACCAAACTACCTCTTTAGAGGCATGTGTAGCAGCCATGTACTATGCTTTTGTGGTGGATAAAGAAACTGTGGGCTACCTCTTACTCCTCCAACTAACCGCAACTCTAAACAAAGTAAACACATAGCCACATTTTGAACTCTAACTGTCTAGATCTCCTACCCAATTTGAATCAACAAAATCCTGTATGTCCAATGATCTATGCATAATATCAATATCATTAGCACCATGATAAACCAAATAGTAATTAGAAGTGCCTCATAAATATCTAAACATCCTCTTAACATAAGTCCAATGTTCTTTACCAGGGTTAGACATAAAACTCCTTAGAACTCCCATTGCTTGGGCTATATCTAGTCTTGTACAGACCATTTCATAAATTAAACTACCAAGTGCACTAGCATATGGAATTTCAAACGTTTCCTCATGATCAAAATTATATTTAGCACTCATTTCTAAACTTAACTTCATGCCAACTAGTAAAGGAATATTAATTGTTTTACTATCCTGCATGTTAAATTGTTTCAAAATAGTATCAACATAGTTGCTCTAACTTAAGAAAAGATTTATGTTACCTCTATCTTTGTTGATCTCCATACCAATGATATATTTTATAGCCCTTAGATCTTTCATCTCAAATGTGCTAGAGATTTTTTCTTTCAATTCTTTGATCATTACCTTGTTGTTACCAATAAACATGTCATCAACATATAATATAATAATTAAAATTTGATCATCAATAACTTTTATGTAAACACAATGATCTTTCTCACTCCTAACATAACCAATTTTTAATGCAAAAGCATCAAACTTCTGGTACCACATTCTTGGTGACTATTTCAATCCATATAAATATCTCTTTAACTTGAAAACCAATTCTTCTTTTCCTTTTACAACAAAACCATCAGGTTGCCTCATATAAATCTCCTCATCAAGATCCCCATGAAAAAAAAGTAGTTTTCACTTCCATTTGCTCTATCTCAAAATCATAAGCAACAACAAAAGATAAAAAGAATCTCATAGAAGTTAATTTAGCAACAGGAGAGAAGATTTCATTAAAGTCAACTCCCTCTCTCTAGGAGTATCCCTTGGCTATTAATATACCCTAGTACCTTTCAAGATCCATTTACAACCAATGTCCTTTCTTCCTTTGGTAAAACTCTCAAGATCCCATGTGTCACAAGTATCCAAGGAATCCATTTCCTAATGCATAGCTTGTGACCAAAGCTTGTTCTCATATGAAGATAAAGCTTCCCTATAAGATCTAGGTTCATCATTAGTACTCATCAAAGCAGATATACAATGGAAATCAGGTGGTCTATACCTATTAATGGGATTTTTTTGTCTTGTGGATCTTCTCAAAGGGGGTTCTTCTTGTTCCTCAATATGCTCATCATGAGCATCTATCTCAAAAGAACTCTGTGAACTCTCCTCATCCAATCCATCCAATTGTTCTTCAACATGTGCATCTTCATGCTTCTCAGTATTTATCTCAAAATGCACTATAGGAGAAGTATCCTTCTCCTTTGGTTGTTCTTCTCTTGAATAAGATCTAAATTCCCTAAAAATCACATCTCTAGCTAAAGAAATTTTTTGGTTTAGAGGATTCCAAAGCTTGTAACCTTTTACATTTTCACGATAACCTATGAATATGCATTTATGTTCTTTTGGATCCAACTGAGACTAGTTTTCTTTAGGCACATGAACAAAATCCTCACAACCAAAGATCCTTAAATGTGCAACACTAGGTTTCCTACCTAACCACATTTCATAAGGAGTTTTATCTTCAATAGATGAACTAGGAGATCTATTGATTAAAAAACAAGTACTTACAGCCTCGGCCCAAAGGTACTAATCTAGCTTAGCACTACTTAACATACGCCTAGCTCTTTCCATTAAGGTTTGGTTCATCCTTTCTGCTACTCCATCTTGTTGAGTTGTATATGGAGTAGTTTATTTGTCTCACAATTACTACATTATTACAATAATCATCGAATTCCCTAGAATAATATTCACCACCATTATCTGAGCTCAACACTTTTATCTTATGATCTGATTATTTCTCAACCAAAGCCTTAAATTCTTTAAACTTATTAAACACATCAGATTTTTTATGCATAAAATAGATACAAGTGTATCTTGAGACATCATCAATAAATGTGACATAATATCTAGATTTTCCAATAGAGTCAATATCCACAAGGCCCATTACATCTAAATGAATAATCTCTAATAATATTTTAGATTTATTTGTTCCATTAGGAAATGAAGATCTAGATTGTTTTCCAAACACACAATGCTCACAAAAATAATTTTTTCTAATATTATAATCAAGAATACCGTTAACCAACTTCTTATTAATAATGGTCCTAAGACCATTTTCACCAATGTGGCCCAATCTATGGTGCCACAACATACATGTATTTTCAGCTTCATTTACATTTTATAATTTATTCAAATTTGAGGTATTAAGCTTAAACAAAGTCCCAATCTGAGATCCTTTAGCAACCACCATATTCCCTTTCACCAATCTACAAGAACCCTTGTCAAATGTCACATGCATTCTAGAATCATTGAACTTAGATATAGAAAGCATATTTCTAGCAAGTCCTAGAATATGAAAAACCTCATTAAGCGTCTTAACCCTACCATCATTGAAACACAATTTTACCTCTCCTTTTCCCACAACCTTTGTTGTGCTATTATCTCCAAAGAAGACATTCCCTCCATCATATGTATTATACTTAGTGAACCACTCCTTGTTAGGATTCATATGATAGGAGCAACCTGAATCAATAAGCCAAGAGTTATCACAAACAATATTAGATGAAATGACCAATACATCATTACTTTCATCTAAATATTTCTTTGTAGAAGCATCAAAACTCTTTTTCTTGTTCTTACAATCCTTATTTACATGTCCAGGCTTCCCACAATTCCAACACTTTACCTTACTCTTACCAGGGGTTTTAGACCATCCTTTGGACTTACCCTTTCCTTTCTTGTCTCCCTTAGGTTCCCTTTCCTTAGGCCTACCTCTTACAAACAAGGCATATTGGGATCCTGTTTTAGACTTTCCTCCTCATCTCCTCTGATAAGAGAGTAGGAATTATATTGTCCATCTTAGGATCTACACCATTACCACTGATAGCAACAATTAGATTTTCCCAAGATTCTAGTAAAGAAAAAAGTAACAAAATGCATTTATCTTCATCTTCTATCTTTACATCTATATATGCTAACTGGCTTAGAATCAAATTAAAAACATTTAAATGATGTGCAACAAAATCACCATCTTTCATCTTTAAATAATGCAATTGTCTTTTCAGATACAACTTATTAGTAAGACTTTTGGTTTGATAAATATCACCTATCCTCTTCCACAGTTTATATGCGGTAGTTTAATCTAAAACATTCAAGAGAACAACATCAACAAGACATAATATTATGGTCCCTTTTTCCTTCTTATCAAGCTTAGCCCAATCCTCATCTAACATCATTATAGGTGACTTTGTCTCATTACAAATAGCTAACCACTGATCTCTCTCTTCAACGAGATCCTCCATTTTTAGTTTTCACATCTCATAACTAGATCCATTGATTCTTTCAATATCTAAATGAGAATTAGAACTCAGTGTAACACACTTCTTTTACAAATCAGCATTAACACAATAGCAAAAGCTCCCACTACAGCCAAAAAACCTTCAAACTTTTATGAGAAAGGCATCCCAAACTCTACCCAATCATTAGCTCTAATACCAAACGTTGAAAATAGAGGTAATTATGTAGCTTAAAACTTTGTAAAACTATGAGATTGTAGATCTAATTTAAGTGTTCTTTGTGTAGACACGGAAAATATGCAGATTGATCCCATGCATTTGATCCTAATTTACTAACACCAGTTCATCCTAAATCATCTCCTTTGCTGACCATTTAATTGAATAATTTTTATTTGATTAAATTCATCATATTTCGTCTTTTAATTAAATAAGTCAATTTTATCTAATTAAGTCATCATCTCCTATTAATTAAATAAATCATTTTATTTAATTAATCCAGTAGTCCCTCTTTTAATTAAATAATTCATTTTATTTAATTAATTAATCTCTAAATTCATCTCATTTAAATTAAATAAATCTATCTTTATTTGATTTAAATCTAACACCATCCTCTTTATTTAAATAAATCAAGCTTTGTTTAATTAAGTCTAAAATCATTATTCCTCTCATTTTGATTTATTTAAATCCTAAAATCTAAGTCAAATTATCAAATTAGCTAATCTTCATCAAAATTAATCAAATTAGGATTAATGCTAACACTAATCCATCAAATCCTCTAGCTTTTGCAACTTGCACAATAAATCAATTTATGTAATTTATTAAATCTTCCTTTTTCATTCAAAAAGGCACCTCAAGTGGAATATTCCTCCATTTCAAATCTCCCTCCCAAAAAGACTTCTCCTCTCCAACAAGGCATTAAAAGCCTCATACATGTCCTTTTCCTTGAGCCAAGTGACATTTAACTCTTCTTACATCCCCCCTAAACATGTCACTTCTAGGCAAAAATTTAGTGGTGAATCTTCGCCAATTGGTGAATAATTAAAATCGAGACCTCCAAAAATGGTGAATAGTACAAGCTAAAAATGATGTATAATTGCCAAGTTTTTACAAAAAATTAATTTCTTCTTGATTAATTCGCCTATGTAAATGATGCATCATTGGAATCGATTCGCCAGTAGTTTATACTATAATTGCAAATATTAATTAAATTCGCCAGTAATATTATATTACTACCATTAATTTTGGGGCAATATTGCCACAATAATAAATTACCATTTAATTTTAGGGATATTTTAGCCTTGAACAGGGCTTTAATTTATTGTCATCAAATGATCGATTATCATTTTAATCAGATGGTTGCAAGTTGATTACGTGCCCTAATACACACATGCCTTTTAAAAGGCTTGTTGAGGCCCAAAAATTGTTTTGGTCCACATGATTAGGTTTAATCATGTGGACCAAAACAATTTATGGGCCTCAACAAGCCTTTTAAAAGGAACATGCGTATTAGGGCGTGAAATCAGGCTAAAACAAATTCCGGGAGTCAATAAGCCTTTTAAAGAATATGTCTATTAGGGTACGGAATCAACCTACAACCGTTTGATTAAAAATCTAATCAATGGTAAACAATTCACTTTTCATTTAGTCTTAATTTTAGAGTGATATTTAAAAATAATAATTAATCCATGTGTCCTCCAATGTGATTTTGATAGTGAATTTTTAAAAAGCTAATCCATGTGTTGCCCCCTCGACCCCCATAAGGGGGCTCTTCCCCCTTGACCCCTGCAAGGGGTGCTGCCCCTTGACTCCACCGGTCGTTGTTGCCCTTGGGCCCCTACTTCAATATTACAAAAGATAAAAAAATATATGGGGGAATTGTGCTGACCAACTATGCAAGTTTTTAAAGGGGAGATTCACCATTGTAATTAATATGTTTAGTGATTATTCACTAGGATTCACCACTGCAATTATTTTTTTTACCAATTATTTATTAAGATTCACCAAGATTTTACATATTTTTTTAATATTGGGCATAGATTCGCCGAGAAAATTAATATATTTTTTCAAATAAAAGGAAAGATTTGCTAGGATTTTACACCTTTGCTGAGGGGCGGTTTCTTAAAGTTATCCCTGGTCACTTCTTCAAATTCAAATTTTAAATGAATACACATTGATCAAAATGTGCTCAACCTCCTTCCATTAGCATCTTGATAAGTATAACAATGTCATTCATCCATCTTTAATCCCACATTCATCCTATTCTTCAATCGTCCATCATTCTTTTCTATAAATAGAGAGCTTCTCTATTGTATTGATCATCCACAATCCATTTTAAGATCACCATGCTCATTTGGATCCACAATCTTAGGAATTTTTATCCATTTTCATCCACATTTCATCATTCATAGCTAGATTATGGAAAAATTTCATCAAAGAGCATCAAATATTCACCATTGATCATCAAGCTTGCAAGGAATTGGGAAAGGGCCATTTTCCACATCAAAATGGCACCAATTCCCCCATGGGATTGAGAGTTTGGACATTAAAATAGGATTTAATAAATTTTTTTACTTGTGTTCACTTATTTTTTGTTTTCATGTTTCAAATGAATTTCATGGGGAACGTTGTTTCTAACTTGCATATTGGACTAATAATGTGTTTGTTCTTTGTGTTTGTGCAAGTCTAGGATCACCATTCACATTTTAGTGCTAGAGGGAGGACATAAATCTCAAAATTAACACATTTTTTTGGCCATTTCTATCATTTTTTATGTTTTTGTCTTTCTAGGTCAAACAACAATGTTGGAGGAAATAGCGATGCATATGCGATCTCTATTTTTCCAAACAATGTCGCTGGAGGAAATAGGGACGCATATGCAGTCTCTTTTTTTCCAAATAACGTCGCTAGTTTCACCAGAGTGTCACTCAAATCCTTAAATAGCGTTGCTAGTTGCACTCAAACAACATTGCTACCTCTATGTTTTAAATGGTGCCGCCTTTGCTTTCTTGCTTTTTCACTCAATCTTAAAATGGTCATATCTTGGTCATATTTTGGTCTTTTTTAGAGCTTTTTTTTTTAAATGGGGTAGAATTTCATAAGTTATCCAATGGTGTAGGTGTTTCTCAACTTTAATAGAGATAAAGTTTACAAATTTTTACCTAATGTCAAATCATAATGAAACTTGGTCTAAATTTAATTGTTTTATGCTTAATCATTTATCTAACCCTCATATATTCTTGTTTCTTGATTTCATCTAACATTTGGAGCTTGTATTGTAGGTTTTAAAGGATCATGGAGCATGGAAGTGAAAGAAAAAGCATTATCACATGATTGTATCAAGTGTTTTTAAACACTTTGGGGAGCAATTATAATCCCACTTCTAAGTACTTTGTCATATTCAATCTTTTTAGGACTCGATAATTTTTTCTTGGGCTTAAAAAGTGGTGCAACCATGGTAGGAGGCTCCTCAAAGAGAAGAATCTAGACCATGCAGCAAGAGTAACACAATGAAAGTGACACAGAATATGGAGGAAAATATAGATGCAAATTTTCTCATTAATAGAAATCCCAATTACATTCAGCTGGCAACATCTGGGCTTACAAATTCAGCTCATAGGCCTAATCAAATACACAACATACTAACATTCTCCCATATGCGAGCTAAATTCATACAATTCAGATCAGTCTTAATCAACTACTAACTCTACTGCCTATTCTAATGATCGATTACAAGATTATGCTATATCCACAATTCTAGAAACATCTGTGTCAGCCAAAGATCATCACATTCACCAAGGAAAGAAAATGTAATGTGCAAATGAATAAATCAGCCTCAAATTTGAATTACTCATCAATAGGTGCATAAGATGAAGTCTAGACCTATGCTAAAGGTTGGGGACACTCCATGGAATAATTAAAGTCACACCATTAAGATCTGCAAGTCACAAGATGGTCCACAATGATCGAACTAGCTGAAAAGTTTGAAATTATACTGATGTCAGTTCAAAAAATTGTTACGAATTTTGGAAGCAATAACTTGCTAGAAAAAGGTCCAATCACAATCAAATCTTGGAACAAGGAAAATGAACATGTAGATGATGTAATCCAAGATGCACAAGGTCTAATGGGAAAAGATGATGAATCCACCAACATGAACTAAGAAAGAACAAAACTGAAAGAAAATATTTTTGGTTGATGCAAGATTGCCAAGAACCAAGGATGCTCCTACATCAGACATCTGGGTTTATTGAAAATTGAGTCCCTCACTTTGTTGGTGCTACAAGGAAACCAATACAGTCTATCTTAGCCTGAGAAATCCAAGAAGAATACTCAACTAGTCTACCTTTCCCTTTCACAAGATATTCTTTGTACTGTCTTCCATGAGTCTTCCTCCCATCTCTGACTTCCAAAATCTCTTCAATCTCATCTAATTTTTGTTTAGGAAACTGATTTTCCAAATCTACTTTATTTTCTTTAGTGAATTCTACTTCATGATACTGATATAGATCTGCAAAGTTGAATATAGGTGATATACCCATACCTTTTGGTAACTCCACTTCGTATGCATTTCCATAATCAAATTTCTTCAAGATCTTACAAGGTCCAAACTTCCTCATCTTCAACTTATTGTATGTACCAACTAGAAATCTCTCCTTCCTAAAATATACCATCACTTCGTTTCCAACTTCGAATTCCTTATGTCTCCTCTTTTCATTTGCTTTCTCCTTATACTTTCGGTTCATGTCTTCCAATTGTTGTTTCACTTGAATATGCACTTTCTCCATATGTTCTAAAAATTCCTCTACTTTGGCACTCCTCTTATCTTCCATACTGATGTCTCTCAATTCTGATATACCTCTAGGATGAACTCCAGTAACAATCTCAAAAGGTATCTTTCTTGTACTCTTGTTTGAATTATTGTAAGAAAACTCTACTTGTGCAAGGACTAAATCCCAACTTCCAGTCTTCTCTCCAACCAAGCATCTCAACAAATTCCCTAAAATCATGTTTACTACTTCTATCTATCCATCTGTCTATAGGTGAAAAGTAGAACTAAACTTTAAATCTCTCTTCAAATTTTTCCAAAGTGTCCTCCAAAATTAACCAACAAACTTCACATCTTTGATTGAAACAATACTTCTAGGTAACCCATGTGATCTGACCATCTCTTTGAAAAAAAAATCTGCTAGATGTACTACATTTGTTCTCTTCCTACAAGGTATGAAATGTGTCATCTTAGAAAATCTATCTACCACCAAAAATATAGAATCATTATCCCTTTGTGACCTAGGTAAACCAAGTATGAAATCCATACTGATATCCTCCCAAGGTCTCTCTAGAACTGTCAAAGGTTTATACAATCCAACATTTTGACTACTCCCTTTTGCAACTTGACAAACTCTACAACTCTGCACAAATTTCCTAACATCCTTATGAATCTGTGGAAAAAATAAATTTTCACTCATCAAAGCCATTGTATTATCAACTCTAAAGTGTCTTGGTATTCCCCCACTATGCTTCCCATTTACCAGGTTATCCCTCATTGAACTTTAGGTTATACATAATTTATTTCCTCTGAACAACATGTCCTCCTGAATGAAATAATCCAACCACTAACTTTGATCCTCCAAAACTGGTTCTTTACAATCTCTCCATGGTTCTACAAAACTTAGGTCTGCTTCATACAGGTTCTTCAATTCATCAAAACCTAATACCTCCACTCTCATCTCTGTTAGTAAATTCCTTCTCCTAATCAAAGCATTAGCAACTCTATTTGACTTCCCACTCCTATGTTTCAAAACAAAAGTATAACTTTGTAAGAACTCTACCCATTTCATGTGTCTCTGATTCAACTTACCCTGACTATTCAAATATTGCAATGTTTGATGATTTGTATACAACACAAACTCTTTAGGAAACAAGAAATGCCTCCACTTCTTCAAAGCTTGAACTATGGCATAAAATTATTGATCATACACTGAATATCTTCTCCTAGCATCATTCAAATTCTCACTGAAATAGGCTACAAGTCTTCCCTCTTGACTCAACATTGCTCCAATTGCATTTCCACTTGCATCATAGTCTACTTGAAATACCTTATTGAAATATGGTAAAGCCAACACATATTGCTCAATCACCTTCTACTTCAACAACTCAAAACTTTGGTCTACTCTAGATGTCCATCTAAAATCCTTCCTATCTCCTCTCATTGCTTTTGTCATAGGACTACAAATAGAACTAAAATTTCTAATGAACTTCATATAGAAACTAGCCAATCCATGAAATGATCTTACCTCTCCAATGCTATCTAGTGTAGGCCACTCCACAATTTCTTTCACCTTCTTAGGGTTCATCGTCAATCCATCCATAGATATCACAAATCCTAGATATACCAATTCCTCCTTCATGAAACTACACTTCTTAATGTTTATTAGCAACTTTTCCTCTTTCAACCTTTGCAAGACTTGTCTAATATGTGACAAATGTTCTTCTCTACTCTTACTAAAAATCAAGATGTCATCCATGTAAACAATCACAAACTTACCCAATAATTTCTTCAATACCTCATTCATCAACCTCAAGAAAGTATTTGGTGCATTTTTCAATCCAAAAGGCATAACCAACCACTCATACAATCCTTCATTTGTCTTGAATGTTGTTTTCCACTCATTTACTTCTCTGATTCTGATATGATGATATCCACTCTTCAAATCTATCTTTGTAAAGTACTCAGCTCCACTCAAGCAATCCATAATGTCATCCATCTGGGGCAAAGGAAATATATACTTCACCATGATCTTGTTTATGGCTCTAGAATTTGTACACATTCTCCATTCTCCATCCTTCTTAGGTGCTAGCACAACAAGTATTGCACATGGACTTAAGCTTTCTCTTATCAAACCCTTCTTCAACAATTCTTTCCTTTTTCTATTCAAATCTTCATTGTCTATTGGTGTCATCTGGTGTGCTTCTTTGTTAGGAAAACTAGCTCTAGGAATAAGATCCATACAATGACTAATACTACTCACAAGTGGAAATCCATCAAGTACATTATTTGAAATGATCTCCTCATATTTAGTCAGTATCTCTTTTATCTCTTCCAGGTGTTCTTCCACATGCTTCAAATCTTCAGCCTTCTTAGGCACCAAGGCATAACACACATTCTCATGTCTTAATCCATCAAGGAATCTCCTTCCATCAACCAAACAAACTCTAGTATTCGTACAAACTTCAACTATAGGAACATCTTCCAATGGCAATGAAATCGGCTTCATCCCATTAGCAACAATGGTGTATATGTTCTTCTTCCCATCATGAATAGCTTGTATGTCATACTACCAAGGTCTTCCCAAAAAAACATGGCATATATCCATAGGCATGATATCACACAAAACTTCATCATGACAATTTCCTATCTTTAATTTCACCAAACATTGTTCACTTACCAGTATCTTATGCTCATCTTGAATCCAAGCAATCTGATAGGGCTTCAGGTGTTTCAACCTTTCCAACTTCAGTTTAGTCACCATCTCTTTAGAAACCAGGTTCTCCAAACTTCCACTATCAACAATCACTTTGCAACATTTACCATTCACCTTACATCTGGTCCAAAAAAAATTCTTTATCTGCAATGGCTCTTTCTCCAATTCACTTTGACATAATACTCTCCTATTCACCAACACTTCTTCATCTTCAGGTTTACTAGATGATCCAACATGATCCTCCTCAAAAAAGGTTGTTCTCTTATTTTTCTTTGTCTTCCTGCTTGTCTCTCCCTTATTACATTCAAATGCTCTATGTCCTTCTCCATGACATTTATAATAGGTTCTTTTGAATATCCTTTTCTCCTGTCCTCTATCATCTCTTCTATAACCTTCATTTCGGTAACCACCATAACCTCCTCTTCTATAAGAGTTTTCATCACCTCTCTGGTATGAAATTTCATTCTTAATAATCTCCTTATCCTTATTTTAATCTAGAAAAGATCCTCTTCCTCCTCCAGTAAAATTTCTTTCTCTTTGAAATCTTCCACCTCTTCCTCTTTGTCTCTTCTCATGTCTTTTATTCAACTTCTCTTTTCCTTTTGGGGCACACTGATATGTCTCTTCCACACTCTGGAACTTGATCAAACTGATTTCATCCTGTATAGATGACCTCAAACCATTCACATATATGGCTACTTGCTTAATCTCATCCTTCGAATGTCCAGATCTGATATTCAACTTATAGAATTATTTGGTATACTCTGTCACACTAGACTCTTTCTACTTCAAATTTTACAACTTCCTGGACAAGCTAATTTGATAATTTGTGGGCATAAACTTTGACTTCAACTTATTCACCATCCGATCCCATGACTTTATCTTTTCTTTTCCTCTTCTCTACCTATCTGTCTGCAAATGTTCCCACCAAAGGGATGCATGTCCTCTCAACTTTGTATAAGCAAACTTCACCTTTTTATCTTTAGAGGTACCTTCAAATTCAAAATACTTTTCCATCTCTATGATCCAATCTAACAATACATCTAAATCCAACTTACCATTATAATCTAGTGGATTGAAATGTGGTCTTGTATTCACTTTAGTTAGGTCTCTTATGAACCTCTCTTCCCCCTAATCTAGGCCAAGTTGCTCATCTCTTCCTCTTTCTTCTTATACTTCTACTTATTCATCACTCACATCATCAACTATTCAACCTCTACTTTGGGTCGTCTCAACTACATCTAGTCTAGCAATAATTCCTCTCAACATCTCCATCACAGCTTGGTCTACATTTCCATGCACTCCATTTCTACCATTTCTCCTTCCCGCCATCTTTACACAAGCCCTTTGCAGCTGCAAGTCAAATCCTCAATCTTCCACCCCACAACAAAGCTTCAACAGGACTTCACAAATTCTGACAATATCATAAAGAACGAATCTTGCTCTGATACCAAATCTAGTACAACCACAGTAGGAGGGTCCTCAAAGAGAACAATTTGGACCATGCAACAAGAATAACACAATGAAAGCAACATATAATATGGAGAAAAATGCATATGCAAATTTTCTCATTAACAAAAATCTCAGTTACATTTAGCCAGTAACATTCGGGCTTACAAATTTGGCTCACAAGCCTAATCAAATACACAACATACTAACATGATCCCATATGCAAGTTGAATTCATACAATTCAAATCAATCTTAATCCACTTAATAAACTACTAACTCCATTTCCTATTATAATGATCGATTACAAGCTTTATACTATATCCGCAATTTTGGAAACATCCACATCAGCCAAAGATCATCACATTCACCAAGGAAAGAAAATGTAACGTGTGCGTGAATAGGTCAGCCTCAAATTTGAATTACTCACAACAAGTGCATAAGATGAACTGTAAACCTATACTAAAGGTCGAGGAGACTCCACAAAACAATTAAAGTCACACCATTAAGATCTGCAAGTCATGGGGATGGTCCAAAATGAACGAACTGACCAAAAAGTTTGAAATTGTATTGGTGTCGGTTCAAGAAACTATCAAGAATTCTAGAGCAATAACTTGTCGAAAAAAGGTCCAATCACACTCAAATCTTAGAACAAGGAAAATGAACATGTAGATGATGTAATCCAAGATCCACAAGATCTAGTGAAAAAAGATGATGAATTCACCAACATGAACTAAGAAAGAACAAAACAAGAACAAAATTGAAAGAAAATATTTTTGGTTGATGCAAGATTGCCAAGAACCAAGGATGCTCCTGCATCAAAAAGAACAAAATAAAGGGATTAAAAATAACTTTAGCAACTTACTACATTTTGTTTTGAGCTTAACAATTAAACAAGCAAATGTCACATTTCAATTGTGGTGCTTAAAAAGAATCCATTTTTTCTTTGAAGGTTAAAATAAACATGTGTCCTTTGTGTTTTGTAATATTTTTTACAAAGTAATCTCATTTGAAAGGGTGTATGCACTTCTCTCACATCTCACGGCGATCTTGAGAATCAAAAGTCCTTTTGGTGAGATTAAGTTGTATAAAATATTGCCTCCATATTTCAATTTGGATTCTTAAAATTGAACAAATCTTGCTAGTGTGAGTGGAGTATATTGTGTGTGTTCTCCCTTTTTTTCTAAACAAAGATTGATCGTACTATAGATTTTTTTGCTCATTTTTGTTTACCCTTAGAGGTCCTGCCTAGTGGGAAAAAGTAATCACCCCAAGGAATGACCCAACTAGGAACACGCTAAAGCCAAGCGACTTCCACTCGGTATATAAGTGTGGGTAATTGAGGAAAGTTCAAGTATCACGAGGATTGTTCCAACAAGAAGGGCAGCAATGATCTCTTCTGTATAGATGATCCTCATGAATGGAATTCCTATAATAGAACCTTTTGTTTAGAACCCAAATCCTTATCTATTTGTTGGTGCAATAACGGTCATTCTGAAGCCGTCCCAAATTTTTATGGCTCTTAATAGAGATGAGAAGTATGCCATGGGAGTTTCATGGGTATTGATGTTTGGATAACTCAAGAAGTGTGTGACTTGGAGGGGATTCAGTGTGGTCAAGCATCTAATCATCTGCTAAGAGTAGGCGTAGCTGGATTTACCCAAGTGGGAACTCAACAAATATTGTCTCTTGACTATCCATAGGGTTGTGCATTTTTAGAATCAAAACACTTTGCTTGGATCTAAAACATTGGAAAAAATAAATTCAACATGAACATCAAATTTCAAACCCTTTAGGAGGAGCAAATACCTTTGAAAAATATAAGTGTTATTGCTTTCCCTAGGGATTTCATCCTTAGAGGCTTCTAAGTATTTGGATTTATATCTCAATTTTCTCTCACTAAAGTCAACATTAGGGAACTATTGCCTTGATTTTCTTGAATTCCACATAATGGACTTTGTGGGATGAGAATAAATTAGGATAGTAGACATTTAATTTGAAAAGCTAAAGCAAGAAAGTGTTTGCGGTAAAAGAAATTCATTAATCAAGATAAAATCAATTGAACCCCACACATGTGCTTGGTTATCTTTTGTCTTATGGTCTTTTGAGCAAACATTTATCTTTTGGTTTGAAGTACTCTTAGGAAAAAGCATGTTCTTCACTATCTTTCTCTTATAAACAAGGTTCTTCTTAGGTTCATTTAGGATCAAAACAACCAATCATTTCATCCATCTCAAACATCAATCAAATCCCATCTCACAAACAACTTTTGAAACCATTGGAAAAATCATTCATACTAGATTTTTGGAAAATCCTTTCAAATCAAAATCAAAATCATCTTGTTTGACCAAGTGTGTGTGTGGATGAATACTTCCTCATACACTTAGTTAAATTATCACCAAAACAACATTATCCCACCAAATCCATACATGCCAAATGTGAATATACCAAGTACAACTTTACCAAACATGAATATTTTGAATCCACACTTGGTAAAATTTTGGATAGATATGTTTTTGAATCATACAAATGTTTTTCAAAGTACAAAAAAATGATAATGACTCCATTTATTGATCCAAGTCAAGGTAACACCTTGCAAAATCAAAGTTACCTAAATCAAGGCAATGTGATTCCCAACCACAACAATGTTCAATTTCAACCTATCATGCCATATCTAAACATCATCCCAAATTAGAACATTGTCCAAAGTCAATTTTTCCATGATCCCATACAAACACCACAAGTATACATTCCAAATATGCTTCAACAAAAACCAAATCAACTATATCAATGGTGTCAAGATCAAATTTGGTGAGATAAAATTGCTACACTTACCAAAATAGTTGATTCATTGCACCAAGAGACATCTCCACCCCAAAATCAATACACTCTTCCATTGGTTAAACCATGTCATCAAAGCATTGGGTTGTGTCCACAACCACATCAAGAACAATATCTCCAATGTCAAGAGGTTGGATATCAAGATCAACAACATCAACAACAAACCCAATCACCACATCTCGAAGATCAATCACATCTCCAAAATCAATCACCACAAGGTCAATTTAAAGTAAAAATATCACAAGGTAACAAACAAAAATACACACCACTTGGGGAACCAATCGAATCAGTTATGCAATAGTTGGTACAAGAAAATCTCATCAAAATCCTTGTTTATGAGAATTATCAAGATCCCCAAGTTAAACCACTAGGGTATAATGAGAAGCACCGTTGTGATTTTCACAAAATAAAGGGACACAACATCAAATTGTGTTCGACTCAAAAATCTCATCCAAGACCTTATTGATCAAAAAATAATAACTATTAAGGACAATGATGAAGATTCAACCAATAGCGATGGCATTGAAAATCACTCCACCATAATTGTTGAAAATGATGATCAAGATCTATCCATCAATGAGCACCTTGAAGATGTTTCTAACTCATCCGATGATCAAATCAACATGCATCAAGAGTCATTTTTTAGTCGTGATCAAAATCCCTCAACAATATTTGGCAATGATCTATTTCAAGGAGTGTTAGAATTATTTGATCCTACTGGCATAATCCATGACCCATCAACCAATGATCACGTTGAAAATGTCTCTACATCACTTAAAGAGTTAGAGGACATATCTCAAGAATTTATCCCAAAGTATGATCAACATCTTTCACCAAATTCTAGCAATTGTCCTTTCCAAGACATATTGACATCCTTTGACCTCATGGTTACAGCTACTAAAGGGATCCTCAACTCAACATTTGATCCAATTCCACTCAAAGATCAAGAGGATACTGAGCCATTTCCCATTCCTAATGATGATGTCCAAGAACCCTTTGTAAGAAATCCATCCTTTGAAATTGACCCATGTCAAGAACTTGATCCAAAGCATTTCAAAAGCAATTCCAAAATTAATCAAGATCAAGAATTCATATCTCCAAGATACTACAATGATCTAATGGATACTCTCCTATCTATACAAGATGTCACAAATGATGATCACATCCTCATAGCACATACTCCTCCATCTACCCATGAGATGCTTTCTTTGGATGGACATGTAGATTATCTTCATTTAGAATAGGATTCCTTTACTCCTAACATTATTACACAAAAAGAGAAGGATATTGATTCATATAGCCAAACTGGGTTGTCAACATCAAGATCAGATATATCCCAAATTCAGACTAAGGACACCATGTATGAAGATATCCAGCATTGTCCACTCAATGAAACAGGTAAGACAGAATACGATATTTTAGAGTCAGTAGAACAACAAATTCCAATAACGTCATCTACAATGGTCGTTTATTAGAGAATGCATACTAAACAAGACATCTTAAAATATGAAGAATCAAAGAAAAAGGTGCTACTACCACCATACTAGGGGAAACTATATCTCAAACAAATGTTAACATAGGGAGCTCAAAGAATCCTTATGATAAAATTGATGCTAATACTACAACCAACCATGTCATGAATCTTCATCTGCCCATCACCCCATCCATGAATCAAGACCAACATCAAAAGAAAGATACGAATCAAAGCAAGAAGAACATTATCAAATCAAAAGAAGCAAATCATGAAGGACAAATCAAATACAAGTGGATACCAAAGAATACAAAGAAATATTATCCCTATCAAACTCCATTAGTCAAAGAAACTATGGGGAAAAATAAAAATGGGAAAAGTATCCATCAAAGATGTCCACAAAAGAAAAAGAAGGCTTTTCAAGCAACTTACAAAGTATATCAAGCAGTTGGTCCTAATTCCATGCACACTTTCGAATCCACCCACCATTGCTCATCTTCTCAAGTTCAGAGATTCAAAGGTTCCAACCTGTCAACCAATCCATCTATTCCTAAAATCACTCCATCCATGCCTCCATGCATGATATCCAATTCTCACATTGACCATGTGTTGGAAATGACCCTTCATCATAAGCATTTAGAAGGCACTCTATCATGATGTGCACACAAAGACAAACTCAACTCCAATATCAACAAAGTAGATCAAGAATCTCAAAATTTGTATTCAAGTGCACATATCTTAGCAAAGTAGCTTCTTCAAGCAGGTAATCAATGGCACATTATGACAGAAGCATCTACATCAACACCACCAAGTGGCTCAACATGAGCTTAAAATATTTCACAAAGAAATACAAAAAAAATCAAAAACTATGAAAATCCAAAAAAATCAAAAAAAGGATTGAAAACAATAAAGAAAAAAAATCGTCCTCTAGTGAAAACCACTATGGTGGTGCTTTGGGCAGGCACCATGATGAAAACCTGGAAAACAGGCATCATGTGTAGAATCAAGCATCTACGTGCACTAGTTCAGGTGGAAGCATCTTATCCCATCCATAATAAATCTAGCATTCCATCCTTCTCATCCATAATAAAGCCATTCATCCATGAACCATTGATCCAATCCATTTTTATCCATCTACATCCATAGTCCAAGTTATCTTGATCTTGACAAGCTTGGTGCACACTTTACACTTGCTTATGGTAAACATCTTGACATGGGTCATTTTTATTGATCCTATCCTACCCAACATTATTTGAGCCATAAAGCATTATCCAATAAGAATTCTTTATTTGAACACCTTATCTCATCACAAGATAATCCTTGGCATCCTTTGCGTGCTTATCCATATCCATCCATCCATACATCTATCCAAGCATCCACCCATGGCATTCCATACATTGCTAGACATTAGGGGCAGATATTTACATCTTGCTTTGGGAATAAATATTGATCTATATCTTCCAACTTATGTGGTGATCTAAACATTGGAAAACATAAAATCAAATTGGTCAAAGCATTTGTGATCCAAAATCCAAATCACTAGCCCATGGCATAGTTTGACAAGAAGATGTTCCTTATCGAGCTTTATCTTTCAACAAACATCAATATCAATTGTGTCTAATGTTCACTTCAGCATCACATCAAATCATTCAAACAAATTTTGTTCCAAATCAAGCTTCAAAATCCTGATCAATCCATCATCATCTTGGGATATCCATCCTAATCCTTGTGGTGCTTAACACTATCCATGCATTGTTGTGTATCCTCAACAATGTTATCATCAGCAATCCATCAATCTAATCAATCAACCTTAGCTTGGTTTTCAACAAAATCCTAAAAAAAGAGCATTGATATTGTCACACATATCCAAATCATCAAAATCATGCAAAAAATCCAAAAACATTCAAAAAACAAAAACATCCAAAACATGTCAAAATCCCAAAATAGGTCAAAAAATAGAAAACATCAAAAACATAGAAATCTGAACTATGTCTTCTCTGAGCTTAAACATAGGTAAGGCTAATCTTTGATCAGCCCCTAAGACACAAAATCCAAAAACATTCATAAATCTCATAAAATCCAAAAACAATCTCAAAACATTGCAAAACATCAAAAACATTCAAAAAACCCAAAAAATCCATCTGTTCCATCTCACTTTCACCTGAAATAATCAATCATCCATAATAAATTAATCGTCACCTTCATCCTTTGGCAATACAAATAGAAACAACCACAACAATTAGCAAAAGCAAGCTTCAAATGCAAAATCAAAATTGAAACAACAAAATTTTAAATACAAAATCAAACTCTTGATCATTCGAAAACATGTCAATAAACCTTATATCAATAGCCTTATCCTAAACAAAGCAACTTGTCACCATCCACTAGCTTGTCCTAGGATGCATCCTTCCTAATATGGGCATTATCTTTGGCAAAATCACTTTGGATTCTTATCCTAAACAAAACACATCCCCTTGGCTAAGCGATATGAAGAACATTGTCTTGTTTGCTTGGTTGATGTTTTCTTTGATTTATCTTATTGCACTCATTCCAATGAGCTCTCGATGATGTATAATCAATAAGATTTAGAGGGAAAGGAATGGGGCAATGATCATTATCTTTTTTCTATTGTTCTTGTTGGACGTTCTAGTAATATAACCTTGGTGAATACTTGCTTTATTAGATATGGATGGAAGGTGTTTTGGACAGCTTGTTGACTATTACATTGTTAGGATTTTCCTTTATGTGTTTTGGTCTGAGATGTCTGAAATATCTGAAGTACATCGTAGTAAGGTTTTTGTATGTCAAGTGTGAGCAAGAATACTCCTATCTGATTGTGAAGTCAAAGTCCATCACACTAGGTGCAACGCCATCTTGGTTCTTTATAACTTGATGCATCGTGCCTATGTGTATTATCAAACATAAGGTAAATAGCCCTTTTAAAATCCCAATTCCTAATAAGCAAATCATCGTCATCATCATTCATCACCATATCTAATAAAGTCTCGATAACTCATGCACTTGTTGGACTTCTGCATCTTCTTAGAATCAAGGGTTCACCCATCTTATTCTTCTACTTATATCCATCTTTTTCTTTGTATTCTTCTATCTCTACTAATATTTCTATCCAAGAATCAGATCTGTGTGTTATATCAAAATATACATGAGGCTACCCATGGTCAATGATTGTCTATATATCATCAAAATTGTCTACATCAAACATTCAAGCTTTCTAGTCCTCTCTGAGTTGAATTGATCTTGAAAATATTTGTCATGAGATCGACCCTCAGATCAAACTTTTCGCTCAATCTCTCAAGGGATTAGTGTACCAATATACTTCTTTCCACTGGGGCATCTGAAAAAATCATAAATTTTTTGAATTTTTTTATCTTGGCAAGATCATTCTTTGAACCAACCAGTAGGTACATTGCTTCAAAGAGGGGAAAAATGTAGACACAAAAAAATGTACAGATTGACCCCATGCATTTGATCCTGATTTACTAACACCAATTCATCCTAAATCATCTCCTTTGCTGACCATTTAATTGAATAATTTTTATTTGATTAAATTCATCATTTTTCGTCTTTTAATTAAATAAGTCAATTTTATTTGATTAAGTCATCATCTCCTATTAATTAAATAAATCATTTTATTTAATTAATACTAGAATCCCTCTTTTAATTAAATAATTCATTTTATTTAATTAATTAATCTCTAAAGTCATCTCATTTAAATTAAATAAATCTATGTTTATTTGATTTAAATCTAACACCATCCTCTTTAATTAAATAAATCAAACTTTATTTAATTAAGTCTAAAATCATTATTCATCTAATTTTGATTTATTTAAATCCTAAAATCTAAGTCAAATTGTCAAATCAGCTAATCTTCATCAAAATTAATCAAATCGGGATTAATGCTAACACTAATCCATCAAATCCTCTAGCTTTTGCAACTTGCAGAATAAATCAATTTATTTGATTTATTAAATCTTTTTTTCATTCAAAAAGGCATCTCAAGTGGAATATTCCTCCATTTCAAATATCCCTCCCAAAAGGATTTGTCCTCTCCAACAAGGCATTAAAAACCTCTTACATGTCCTTTTTCCTCGAGCCAAGTGGAATTTAACTCTTCTTACATCCCCCCTAAAAATGTCACTTCTTCAAATTCAAATTTCAAATGAATTCACATTGATCAAAATGTGCTCAACCTCCTTCCATTAGCATCTTGACAAGTGGCACAATGTCATTGGTCAATCTTTAATCCCACATTCATCCTATTCTTCAATCATCCATC
The DNA here is from genome assembly GCA_007258455.2 of Sequoia sempervirens. Lineage (NCBI taxonomy): Eukaryota > Viridiplantae > Streptophyta > Pinopsida > Cupressales > Cupressaceae > Sequoia > Sequoia sempervirens. The sequence goes on from VDFB02105785.1 coordinate 525,349,069, forward strand.
CTTCTCTACTATAAATAGAGAGCTTCTCTATCGTATTGATCATCCACAATCCATGTAAGATCACCATGCTCATTTGGATCCACATTTCATCTTTCATAGCTAGGTTATGGCAAAATTTCATCAAGGACCATCAAATATTCACCATTGATCATCAAGCTTGCAAGGAATTGGGAAAGGGCCATTTTCAACATCAAAATGGCACCAATTCCCCCAGGGGATTGAGAGTTTGGACATTAAAATAGGATTTAATAGCTTTTCTTACTTGTGTTCTTCACTTATTTTTTGTTTTCATGTTTCAAATGAATTTCATGGGGAATGTTGTTTCTAACTTTCATATTGGACTAATAATGTGTTTGTTCTTTGTGTTTTTACAGTTCTAGGATCACCATTCACACTTTGTTACAAATTTTGTGTATGATTATCTGTTTAGATCAATTTTACCAATTGTAGAAAGAGACAAAAGATTGTAGAAGAATGAGACAAGAAGATATAAGTGGCATAGCATATATGTGGAGAAACCCTTTTGGGAAAAAACTCCACCACCAAAATAAATGGTTTTTGTATTATTTAACCTTAGAACAAGATTACAATAATATTGTATCAATCCTTTACTTGATATGATTCTTTTTCCTTCAACAATTATTCTTCACAACCTACAGTATACTCTAATAAAACTCTCTTCAACTTGTTGCAATTAATAGACAATTATGAGCATTGTAAACTCCAAAGATTGTCAATTACAAGAGCACAAATATCCTCTCAAAAAACCTACACCTATTTTGTGAAAGTAGAGTTCCATCATGTAACATGAAGTCAAAACCAAAGTCTCCTCAATTTAGGTGCCCCAAACTGAACTCCTAACTGATTGTTGGTCAAGAAAATATCTTCCAAGCTTCATGATGAGAGGCTCAAGGATACTTTCATATAACTCATTTTATGTTTAAAAGACTTGTTATTTTTGTTAATTAACATGATTGGAGGTAGACTATAGACTAATATATTTACTTACTTTACTTTATGTTTAGCTAATTTGGTAGATATATTTGAGGTAATAATTTATATCAGATGTGTTGCTTTTGTGATGATATTGATGAAATAACTATGTAGTTTTAATCTTTTATTGTCATAATTGGTATCATTTTTCTTAAGGGTTTTATTCAGGGTATTCAAAAGATTGATGATGAGTTAAACTCCCTATTTAATCAAATGAATACAATCATGCCATTGATCGGCCCAGCTGGATGATGAATCATGAAAGTACAAATCAGCTTCTTTTTAGTCAGTTTAGGAACTTCTAGTCCCAACACCAATATGGCATATTTCTCTCTATCTATTATCATCCTTGTTTTAGTTATGATTTAGTTTTATTTAAATCTCTAGTTTAGATGCCTTTAATCTTGGCAGTTGATGGCATGTTTTGGATAAGGATATGGTTATAAATATCCATGATTAGGATTTAGAAAGGAGTTAGATAATTTTGATTAGAATCTTGTAATGGTTGCAATACTTTGTTCTATGTCCTACTTTGATCAATTTGAATGAAGATAAGAAGTTAACTTGAATCAATGTGTTAAAGATCTTACTAGAGGAAGAAGGGCCCACTCAACCAAAGGAATTGATCTTGTGTTTGGTATTTTACTAAGTTTATGTTATTTATGTTCATTAATATTAAATTTGAAGTGTTAGATGTTAAATCTAGAATGTTAAGTTTGTTTGAATCATTTTCAGTTCATTGGATGTTAAATTTGGATAGTCAATTTTGTTTGAATCATTTTCAGCAATTGTGTTTAAATCGCTTCTAAGTTTAGTTCATCATGGTTAGAATGGTTTGTTAGATTCATTGTAAGGTTTATTGAGTTAATCAGATTTAGATGTTGTTTATAGGAATTAAGTTTGGTAGTTATATGTTAAGTTTAATTAGAAGAAATGATGGGAACTTATGGAAAGATGGAACTAAAATTTGTTTGGAATCTACTCATGGAAATTAGTATTTATGTTTTCTAGATTAATTGTCATTTCCTTGCAATTTATTTTTGTTCTTTAAAATAGCATTTATTTTCCAACAAATCTTAAGATAGATTTCTTTTGAAGTAAAATAGAATTAATTTGGATTTCATATCTTAGATTAAGAATTAAAGTAAATGTTAGTCTTTTTCATGAATCAATCTCAATCAAGTCAAATGAAGTTAGAAATAAGTCAACGGAACTTTAAATTAGGAAATAAGATAGAATTAATCCTTAGGAATTAGTCGTTGTAGTTCAGCTCCTGAGAGCTCCTGAAGGAGTCAAACTGAAACCAAAAGTCACTATTTGTAATGCAAAACCCCCCAAAAATATGAGACAACCATCCTTATCACATATAGCTCTGAGACACACCCAGTTCAATAATTAATTGACTAAATGATGCAAGTTGTGACATCAATGACCTTGCCCATCATTTTGGCATCATTGACGGGGACTAAAAGATCTAGCTATTAAGTGTGAAGCCTTAGTGTTGATAAGGAAGATAGATTTCAATTGTGGATGAGATGAAATAGAGACCATCTAGGGAGGTTTCTTTCAAGGAATATTGATTTTCAAAGAAATATTGATTTTGATTAGGAAGATATTCAACAATACCAGATCAAAAATCAAGAAGATAATCAAGAACATCATATTGAAAATCAAGAAGAAAATAGAGATCCATTTCAAAAAGAAGAAATGGGTGAACAACCCACACGTCCACCAACAAATACGACCTTTTCTTATCCTATTAATCTTGAAAGACAGATTGATGAACCTCCTATGAAGAATATCTCACCCTTAGTTTTTCCTACCTTTAGAGGAAAAACTTTCGAGGATCCTAATCAATTCCTTTTTGAGTTCAAAGTTTTGTGCCAGACCTATGATTACACAAATGATGACCAAAAATTAAATTTGTTTCCTTCTACATTGAAATAATCAGCTTTGCAATGGTTCATGGGTTTAGGCGTTGGAACAATTGCAACTTGGTAGCAAATGGAAATTGAATTCTTCGATAAGTATCAAGACTACTGCCGAGTAAGGGATAGGAAGGAGGAATTGTTTCAAATAATGCAAATGGAGGATGAAATTTTAGAAGACTATGCTGATAGATTTTAGTTTGTGTACTAGAGGTGTACTAATGGGTTGTATGGTGAAATTAGCAAAATAATTTTCCTAGGAGGAATTGATGACAAATCAAGAGAGTCTTTGAATCTTATGGGGAAGGGAGACATTAAAAAGCTTTCCTTGGATGATATTGTTGAGATATGTAGAAACTAATCTAGAACTAGGGTAGGGACTAGAAACTCCAAAAGAAACAAAGCTCATACCACTGATGTGTCAGAAGTAACGGAGGAATTAGAAAACATGAAGACTAATTTACTTCTTCATCTCAGCATGCAAGGAGATAAGAAGAACACTAAACCATTGTCTATTTATTGCTCCAAGTGTAGGGGAAACACCTTTTAAGAGAATGTCCATTGAATCAAGTTGATGTTTGTGAGATTTGTGAGAAACCACATTCAACAATTTCCTATAATCTTTTGGTTGGGATTAAAAGCAATCTGAAGAAACCACCAGTGGTCGAAGAAGAGCTTAATTATGTTGGCCAATGACCTCAAAACATAGGGTATAATGCAAATCAAAGACAGTATGGTTCTACATCAAACTGGAATCAAAACCCTTGGAAAAACCAAAACCAATGGATCCCTCCATATCAACCACAACCACCACCTACATATTGGGGATAACTTGAATGGATGAATCCTCAATGGAACTAATCACAATGGCAGGCTAATCAGCAATCGCAGTGGTAGTTAAATCAACCATCATGGCAACAAAATTAGACACAGTTCCAACCATGGAAAAATTGAGGGGAAAATTGTCCCTAGGGACAAACAACTCCTACGATAAATGCCCCTAATCCCACTAATGACCAAGTGAACTAGCCTCAACTACCAACTCATCCGATTGCAAATCCAAGAAATACCTATAATGATACAAATCCCCCTAATTTGAGCATAATTGATGCTAATGATATTCAATTGAGAAATTGAACTATTCAATCTAAACTAGAAGAAAAAGCTCAAGAAGGTGGGGAAGAAATCGAAACTTCAGCAGAAACACAAAAAATTGAAGAGGAAAAAAATGTCAATCAACCACCTTATCCTGAGAGGTTGAAGGTGTTAGCTCTCAAAAACACAGGTTAAATTCCTCAAGAGGCTGCCAATCTCTTGATACATTTTAGGGTAACAGACAAGGTTAAGAGAATTCAACCTTCTACTCTTTAGGTGCTGCTAAACCTAGGTGGGTGTACCTCTCTTGAGCAATGCAGGCTTATCTTATGATTATCCTTCTGAAATTCTTTGTCCACAATGGCAGATGATAGTGAACAAAATGAAATCAAACTTGATAGCAATCTTCTAATCTAAAATCTAAAATTCTTAATTAACGGATATAAAAAAGATGTAAAGAAACTAAATGAATCCAAATGATGAAATTGCAGAGACCAGTGCCTTATTGGTTATGCGGAGTCAAATGAAATAGAAGTGGGCAACTTATTCTAGTAGAAAATCAAATTGCAGGCATATGATCTATTCATAACTTGTATAAATAATGCAAGACTATGACCACTGAGCTCTTCTTTAATAATCTAGATGAATCTTCTTGATTATTGTGATCAACGAAAAGGATTTAATCTCTACTTGAGAGAACTAGTCAATTAATCACACAAATATAGCAAATGTGCATTGATAAACCGAAAGTAAACTTGTTACATCAATTTAAACAACTAGAAAGAATCAACTTGGAGACAGCTTCAACAATACTTTTCAATAAGTTCAACATATAATTGACACCAGAAATAACCTGCCACACCAGTTGATTTTCATTGAATTCGCCATTTTAAAACATGCACATAGTCTCTGATAAGAGAAAATTATTCTACTGTAGCCGTTCCTAATCTATTATATGTAATCTAAAATCTGATCTAAAAAATTGAACATCATCAATTACAATCCAGGTGCATATATATACACCAGCATTTAGGAAAATAAATCAAATTGGAAATCCATGTCGACCACCGTAGAATTCGGGCAAAACCAAGTCGGCCTACAACAGTCAAAACTCCATATGTCGGCCCACAGTGTTTGAATATTAATCATCAATGCAATAGTCGCCAGGACAGCCTATAAGTATGCTGAAAGCAAAATAACGTCAATCTCTATTTTCCCACGATCCCCTGTTCATCTCCGTGACCACCTGAGTCGTGGAGATATCATATCGAAAAACCTTAGTCATACTAAGAGCACATGTGTTACATTTGTTCTGATCGTTGAGACACAAGAATCATCATACCAAAATGCTCCCTTTGTTTTATTCACTGTTGCTGTAGCTTCCATCTGTCGGGGGGACCTCTTGTAGATAACAATGTTTCACCGAAAGTCTTCAATCATGTTCAAGTCGCCGAGACATAAGACTTTTCCTGCCAATGAGGATCCTATGTCGCTATAACCTCCAACACTCAGCGAGATGTCTTGTAGAACATTTTGTCACACCAAAACAACTGAGCACACCAAGATTTCCAAGAGAAATCAAAGCTCTCGTCGAAAGCCACTCATTACCTATCGGCAAGACCTGACCTTTTTGTTATGACCTCCTATTGCAAACTCATGCTTGGCCAAAACGAAACCCAAATGTCATTCGGCGAGACACCACAAACCTTATGCCGATAGAATCCACATATGTCTCATTGGTGAGACACTCCCGCATTCGTCGAGACTTACTCCGAATCCACCATAGTCTCACTGAAATTATATTTAAAGAGAATCCATGTGTAAGGTCAGTGAGACCGTAGGTCACTTGCCAAGACCTTACAACGAGATCCATGACTCCCCCCGACATGCATCCATCAGTTGTCGGTCACCAAGACAATTAGAAATCACTAAGACCTCAGCCCGATGGCCAAACTCATGTCGATATGCCCATCCTCGGTCATTGAAATAGCATGAATGTCAACTCACAAGCAACATGGGTCAGGGAGACAGTAAAGGACCTATGCCGATATGGACCCAGACATGAAAAGTGCATTACTCGATTGATTCAATGGGGCAATATGGCAAACTATAGATGAAATATGAAAATGGTAGGGCCAAATCAGGAAATTTATGAGGTAAATCAACATGTAAAAGCATCATATTTTTATAGTTCCAATACTGGCTCCGTCTGGGGATGAATGATAGTAAGATCATTGCAAGGATCCAGAATCTTGGGTGAGCAGACCAGACACAAAATGATGAGCCAGTGAGTAGAATGGAAATGGAAATGAAGCATGAAGGAATGGATGCAAAATTAATGCAAGATGGAGGTTGATGGAAAATGAGAGTGAAAAGGTAATGGGAAAAATCCTAAACTACTGTGCATGGAAAATAATTTTAAAGAGGAAAACCAAGAGTTGTCCATGCACTGGAAACCCTTAATCCTCTGTGTTGCTTCATCTATTCTAAGCTATTACAATCTAAAACTCAAACCAAGCTTTCCCCTGTCAAACACCTGGTTTTGTATCGAGTTCATCAAATTCTTCTTGAAGATACTCATGCAATCTTTCCTATCACTATATTTGCAAGTTCTTAGAGTATCATCATGCTCGGTTTGGCCCAAAATCCCTACATCATCCTATAATTTAAATTCTTCAACATCTTGGGACAAACCCCTATTATCTTCAATACACAAAATGCATGCATATGAAATACAACTTTTTACATTATTTCTCTCACTGTTATGAATTTTGAAACATTCTCCCAGTTGTATTGAAAATTCATCATCAAAGTGCTTCTCTTGAGAATCAAAAAAATCTGCTATATCAATGTTGTCTGAAACAAACAAATCTGAAATCTTTTGCATCTCTTTGATATCTCTATGACTCAAATCATCAATATTAAGCATATATGAACCAATCAAATATGGAACACTATCATCCTTGGTATGCAAACAAATGTCTTTTTCACATGAGTTAGAAATTTCAAAATCACATACCTCCTTTTGAACAAACATAGACTTTTGATCAATACCAAAAGTTTCACCATCATTCCAAGAAATACACAGGGAGTCATAAGAATCTTTACATAAAGATATTTCCCTATCAAAACAAATGTAAGCTGGAGACAAAACTTCAAGATCACCTTCATGTGTATATCTCTGGTATTCAAGAGTTAACAAATCCAAAATTTGCTCACAACTGAGTAAACAAGTTTCCACATTTTCATTATTACGGTCATACTCATCACTTTTATCATCATCAAAAAGAGGCCCAGGATCATCAGAGAATGAAAAATTACCAGCACAGTCATTTGTTCCATAACTTGACACATCCCTTTGTTTATCTAAAAATACCTGAAATTCATTCTAGGGCAAACCTTTGCAAAACATTATTTGATCCACTTTTAACTCCTCATCATACAATAGGTTTGAAAATTTTCAAAAACCGTTTTCAAATGTACAAACCTCTTCTTTATCAAATGCATCTTCATAGATTTCAACTACAGCCAGAGGTATTGTATATTCATTATCAAATAAATCAACATTTCCCATTGCCTCTTCATCCTGATCTTCATAAGAGGTAGAAGAATCCCCTTGCTGCAGATCAAAATCCACATGTGCATCCTCAAAATCTAAATACTCAATGGATCCCTCATAACACACACTGCCTTCCTTGTCACAATCTGTTATACAAGAGAGATCTCTTGTATCTTCATCTTCACTATGCAAGCCATCACAAGAATCATCTTGACTTGCACATGTTTCATCTTCTCCAGGATGTATTGTTTGATCAACTCCTCTATCTTCATCTTCATATTTTTTCCTATCTACAATATCAGCCCATTCAACTAGTTGATCTAAATAAATTGGTATGTATGATTCAGGCCAATATACTGGGTTTGGCTCATAACTTTCATGAACTATAGAATGATGTCAAACCTACTAGGTGGGAATCTAATAGGTATTTTCTTACAAATATCAGTCATTCTGCAGAGCAAAGAGTACCCAGATTCTCCTCTATATCTCCTTATACCAAGAAAGTCATCTAAAAGATTTTTGAAGTATTCATCATCTTTAGATTGTTGGTTTTGATACATACCTTGTTGCATATTCTGACTGACATCTTCAAGTGGGCTAGAATTATGCTGCATATGACATTGATCACATTGGCATTGCACTTGACACTGATCACATTGTCATTGCACTTGACACTGATCACATTGACATTCTTGATAACTTGCCAATCTTTGTCCAGGAGGGATTGGATAAACACTTACTTACTTTGATGGTTGTGAAGGATAAGTGCTCTGTTGTGCATGATATGTACTGCCACCATTGTAGAAATTTCCATTTGTAATATCAGGCGCTTGAGGGGCCCAATAACTTCCTACATTTATATAATCATTCATTCCATATACAAATTCCATTATGCATCAAACTTTTTTCAGAGTTGCCACCTACTTTTCCAAAAGTAGGAAAATGATTATTTCTAATCTTTTCCTAGCGGAATCACTCTTTATGAGATTCTTCAAATTACAACTTTTCCTCCAATGACTGTATAATGTGGTCTTCAACCAAATTTTCTGATGTAATCCCCAGTAGAGTCACCAATTTGTTAGCTCTCAAAAATGCAGGCTGAATGCCTCAAGAGGCTGCCAATCTCTTGATACACTTTAGGGTAACAGAAAAGGTTAAAAGAATTCAACCTTCTGCTCTTTAGGTGCTACTAAACCTGGGCAGGTGTACCTCTCTTGAGCAATGCAAGCTTATCTTATGATTATCCTTCTAAAATGCTTTGTCCACAATGGAAAATGACAGTGAACAAAATGAAATCAAACTTGATAGCAATCTTCTAATCTAAAATCTAAAATGCTTAATTAACAGATATAAAACAAATGTAAAGAAACTGAATGAATCCAAATGATGAGATTGCAGATACCAGTGCCTTATTGGGTATGCAGAGTCAAATGAAATAGAAGTGGGCAACTTATTCTGGCAGAAAATCAAATTGCAGGCATATGATCTATTCATAACTTGTATAAACAATGCAAGACTATGACCACTGAGCTCTTCTTTAATAATCCAGATGAATCTTCCTGATTACTATGATCAACGAAAAGGATTTAATCTCTACTTGAGAGAACCAGTCAATTAATCACACAAATACAGCAAATGTGCATTGATAAACCGAAAGTAAACTTGTTACATCAATTTAAACAACCAGAAATAATCAACTTGGAGACAACTTCAACAATACTTTTCAATAAGTTCAACATACAATTGACACTAGAAATAACCTGCCACACCAGTTGATTTTCATTGAATTCACCATTTTAAAACATGCACATAGTATCTGATAAGAGAAAATTATTCTACTGTAGCCATTCCTAATCTACTATATGTAATCTAAAATCTAATCTGAAAAACTGATCATCATCAATTACAATCCCGGTGCATATATATACACCAGCATTCAGGAAAATAAATCAAATTGGAAATCCATGTCAGCCATCGTAGAATTCGGGCAAAACCAAGTCGGCCTGCAACGATCAAAATTCCATATGTCGGCCCACAGTGTTTGAATATTAGTCATCAATGCAACAGTCACCAAGATAGCCTGTAAGTATGCCGAAGGCAAAATAACATCAATCTCTATCTGCCTGCGATCCCCTGTTCATCACCGTGACCACCTGAGTCATGGAGATATCATATCGAAAACCCTTAGTCATACCTAGAGCACATATGTGTTACATTTGTTTTGATCGTTGAGACACAAGAATCATCATACCGAAATGCTCCCTTTGTTTTATTCACTGTCACCGTAGCTTCCATCTGTCGAGGGGACCTCTTGTAGATAACAATGTTTCACTTAAATTCTTCAATCATGTTCAAGTCACCGAGACATAAGACTTTTCCTACCGACGAGGATCCTCTATCGCTATAACCTCCAACCCTCAGCAAGACGTCTTGTAGAACATTTTGTCACACCAAAACAACTGAGCACACCAAGATCTCCAAGAGAAATCAAAGCTCTCACTGAAAGCCACTTGTTACCTATCGGCAAGACCTGACCTTTTCGTTATGACCTCCTACCGCAAACTCATGCTTGGCTGAAACGAAACCCAAATGTCATTCGGCGAGACACCACAAACCTTATGCCGACAAAATCCACATATGTCTCATTGGTGAGACACTCCTACATTCGTTGAGACTTACTTCGAATCCACCATAATCTCACCAAAAGTATATTCAAAGAGAATCCATGTGTAAGGTCGGCGAGACTGAAGGTCACTCTCCAAGACCTTACAATGAGAGCCATGACTCCCCCCAACACGCATCCATCAGTTTCCGGTTGCCAAGACAATTAGAAATTGCTAAGACCTCAGCCCAATGGCCAAACTCATGCCGATATGCCCATCCTCGGTTGCTGAAATAGCATGATTATCAACTCACAAGCAACATGGGTCAGGGAGACAGTAAAGGACCTATACTGATATGGACCCAAAGATGAAAAGTGCATAACTTGATTGATTCAATGGGGCAATATGGAAAACTATTGATGAAATATGCAAACGGTAGGACCAAATTAGGAAATTTATGAGGTAAATCAACATTTAAAAGCATCATATTTTTACAGTTCCAACAGAAGGAAGAAAAAGTCACTCCTGAAAACTCTCAACCCAGTTACATGAATGTTGATGATTCTCAGCTTCTTCATGAGTTGAAGAAAAAAAACATTGAAATACCATTGTTGCAAGTGATTAAGGACATACCAGAGATAAACTAGTTAGTAAAATCCCTCTGCATGAAAACTTCACAGAGAAAGAAGAAGATACCTCCCAAAATTCAAGTAGGGACGAAATTGACTGATGTATTACCAGAATGATTGCTTCCTCAGAAATATAATGATCTTGGAAGTGTTGTAATAACCTTGAGTATTAATGGAGTAGAGGTAAACAATGTCCTAATTGACTTAGGAGATGCCATAAATGTTATCACATTTGATACAGTTGAAATGCTAGGGATGACAACTATTCAACTAACAACAACTATTCTACAATTAGATGACCAATCTACTATAAAACTAGAAGGTATTATAGAAGAGATCATGGTTACCATTGACACATGGGATTATCCAGTTGACTTTTTAGTTCTTAAAGCTAGAAAGAAAGATTTTGATTATCCAATTATCTTAGGTAGACCATGGTTAGCTATTGTTGCTGCCTTAATTGATTATAGATCTAGAAGTATGATCATCTCAAATGGTCAAAATAGAAAGAATTGTCGCTCTATCCACCAGCACAACCATCAATTTGAACCAAACACTCAACTTTGGGTGTATGAAGATATACAATCAGAAGGTGATGGTATTGTAGAGTTAACCATGGTTACTCTAGTTGAATATGTTCAAGAGTGTGAAGAACAAGAGTTTACTTCATAAATTGAGAAAGGAAACTATCAAAAAAAATTACATGAACAACACTCTTGTCCTCTGAATACACTTCTTGAAAAATCCATTGATTCCAAAACAGACACTAAAGATATTATAGTAGTTGGAGATAAACCTCTCAACAATAACTCATCTTTATCCCCATGCAAGAAAAAGAATTGAAGGGAACATTAGAAAAACACACTAAAGCATTTGCTTGGGAGTATACTAATATGAGAGGAATTTATCCTTCAATTTGTAGTCATCACATTTACACAAAAGATGTAAGATCAATCAAACAAGGACAAAGGTGTATCAATCATGTTCTTTGTGACATTATTAAATAATAAATAGAGAAGTTGCTCAAAGTAGGGTTCATTTACCCAATCTCTGATAGTCAGTGGGTTTCTCCACTAGTTATTGTCCCAAAGAAAAATGGAAAATGGCATGTGTGCATAGATTATAAAGAATTGAATAAATCTACAAAGAAAGACCATTTCCCATTGTCATTCATCAACCAAGTACTTGATAACCTAGCAGGCAGCAACTACTTCTCTTTTCTTGATGGCTTTAGTGGATATAATCAAATCCAAGTAGCTCTTGAAGATCAAGATAAAACCACTTTTACCTATCCTTTGGGTACATACGCATATACAGTCTTACCATTTGGACTATATAATGCGCCAACCACATTTCAAAGAGTAGTTCTTTCTATATTTGTAGATTTCACCACTTCATGTGTCAAAATTTATATGGATGACTTTACAGTCCATTCTAAAACATTTGATGAGGCACTTAAAAACTTAGAAAAGGTTTTACAATGATGTAAAGATCACAGATTATCCCTAAATCATGAAAAAAGTTCAATTATGATGACAAAGGATATTGTTCTAGGACATCACATCTCAAAAGAGGGGATAAAGGTTGATCCCAAGAAAGTTGAGATAATACAGAACATTGAAGTCCATAAGAACCAAAATGGTGTTCGAATTCTTCTTGGGCATGTTGGGTATTACAGAAGATTTATAAAAGGATTTAGTAAAATTGTAGCACCATTGTTTACACTACTCAAGAAAGAAGAAGAGTTTGTATGGACTGAAGATTGTCAAAAATCTTTTGAGACAATTAAAATAGCTTTAACAACTTCTCCAATTATCAAAGGACTAGTTTGGGAAGAATCATTTCACATACATTTTGATGCATCCAATTTGGCTATTGGAGCAGTATTAGGACAAAAAGATGACAATGATGTCATGCATACAATCTATTACATTAGCAAAAACCTAAATCCTACTGAAAGAAATTATACAACAAAAGAAAATAAATTTTTAGTTGTAGTGTATGCAATTAACAAATTCAGGCATTATATTATAGGTTAGAAAGTCTACATACATACAAACCATGGTGCAATTAGATATTAATGAACAAGGTTGTAGTAGGTGGACGTATTATTAGATGGTTACTATTGTTGTGGGAATTTGATGTAACTATCATTAATAAGCCTGTAAAAGACAATGTTGTTGTTGACTTTCTTTCTAGGATTGTTTTACAGGATGATCAAGAACCAGTGGATGATCCATTTCCAAATGAACATTTATTTTCCATATCAATTCATCCACCCTAGTTTGTTGATCTAGCAAATTACCTTGTAATAGGGAAATGCCCAAATCACTTCAGTCATAAACAAAAAAGAAGGTTAATTCATGAAAGTTCTAGATTTTAGTGGATTAATGGTCTTTTATTTAAAATTTTCCCTGACCATGTTTTATGCATATGTTAGTTGAGTTAGATGCATATGATGTAGTGCATGCCTGCCATCATGAGCCAGCAGGACACTATTCGGTGGTGAGAACAATTCACAAGATCTTAGGAGTTGGTTACTTTTGTCCATCAATGACAAAGGATGTTTCATTCTTTATCAAACACTATGATGAATTTCAATAGATGGGAAGACCCGCACCAACAATGGAGATGTCATTTAAGCCTCAAATAGCTCTGGAACCATTTGAAAAATGTGGCATCAATTTTGTGGGACCTATAGATCCACCTTCTAAAGGGAAACATTACATACTTGTTTGTACAAATTATGCAACAAAATGGGCTGTGGTGAACACATTACCAGCAACAAGAGAAGATACAATTGTAGATTTTTTGTACAAGAAAATTCTTCAGAGATTTGGTGCACCAAGAGAATTTGTTTAAGACCAAGGACCATAGTTTGTATCAGTGATGATGGAAGCCTTTTTCCATAGATACCAGATGACACATAGAAAATATTTACCCTACCATCCTCAAGTGAATGGACAAGTGGAGTGTTGGTAGACTGAAATCACTAAGAGGGGGGTGAATTAGTGATTTATAAAAGTCACAAAATTTTACAAAAAACAAGAATTTTTGTTTGCTCTTGAACCAAGAAAACAAATGACAGTTTGTGAAGCAGACTTGGCTTTTGTATCAACTAAGCATATGAATAAGACATTGGTATGAATAGACTTCAATGCATTGTTTGTGCTTTCACTTGAATGAAAGTTCATAACATTAATAGGATAGCTTCAGAGTAAACATTTGCAAAAATGAAAAGACAAACATTCAACTATGAACAAATAAGGACAAACATCACAATCTAGCCATATTATAATAACAAAGCAATGACACTATAAGACCATGAATTTGACGAGTGGAAAACCCTCTTGGGGTAGAAAATGCACTCCAAAATGATGACTTACTGGCTTATATAAAACCATTATTTACAATGCCTTACAGGCAGAATTTAGAGCACCAACTCTAGGAGCACCAACCCCTCATAGATTTAGGAACACCCATTCCAAGGAGCACCAACCCCTTACAAATTTAGAGCACCAACTCTGTTACAATGCAACACAATTATAGTATTCTATCAAAACCCTAGAAGTGCAGATTTTGCAACCCTAGAATTTCAATAGAAGACTATGAATATCCTCTTTAAGCGTGCATTGAAGAATGTTGTATGAGAATGACAACATCTTCCTGAAATACAATAATATGATAATCATAATAAATATTTCAATGTAGTAAAACTTTTCGACAATGTGTCTGAAGTTCATATTCCTCTCTCTTCTCATAACACATAAAAATGCCTTAGAACCATCTTTTAAAGATATTCAATACTACCAACTGTTGTACACAAATCTATTGAAGATAAGTCTTATAATCTCATCTTTTAGTAACACCAAATAAAAACCTTGAATCATCTTTTTAAAGCCACTATGAATGAGCAGTTTCAACAACTGTAAACCATCTCGGGTTAGGGTTACCTGAGCTTTCAACTAACATTATTCAATTTGAGCAAGAAATATAATCTCAAGTAACAAACTTACAAAAAAATTGTCAAAAACCACAAGAGGTTTTGCATAATACCCAATGACTAAAAACCCTCATTAACAATAGAACCCATAACTATCAAATGATAGAATATAAAATAGTTTCATTCTTTGTTTTTTAAAAAAAAATAATATATGACTCTTTTGATACCATTAGTCAATTGTTTTAGCACAAAAATCTTAAGGAAAAACTGAAAGTATGCAAAGGTTTTGCTTTCACTTGTTCACGGTGGGAGAAGATCAAACAAATACCATAAAACACTATTGAAGACCATCATAATTGTCCAGCTGAAAGGTAGACCAACTTCCACAATCGCAGCTCATAGTTAGCATACCAAACTCAAAGCCAAAATAACAAAATGTCAAGCCTTTCTTACTTCCAACAAGCATATCATCACATTCATATCAGCAAACCACTTTTGACATCAAGGACAAACCAATTAACTAAGAGCCAACAAACTCCCACTTTGTCCTTGATGGAAAAACACATACTTTCTCTTCCCCTTTTTGCCTCAATGACAAAGGATGAAAGAAGATAATGTAAGATTCCAATAAACAACTGAGAAGCCAACCAACTATCAACACAATAATCAGTTGTAGATAAATCAATAGAGCAGCAAAAAAATAAGAGAGTTGTAAATGAGAAACCATAGAACCAAGCTCCCCCTACAAAGAAGTGCTATAAAAAAAAAAAATCAAAATTGGTAACATTACTCCTCTCTAAGTACCATATTTGAACAAGGATAGAGAGAATTCAGCAAGTAGAAATGCAATTATTCAAGTTGTTCCAGATGAAGCCCTGATTAAATAGCACCACACTATGCACATTATAAGCATAAATTTCTAAATATCATGAAGGATGTGAACATTTTCAACTTAATATCATCAAATGATAAACATCATATCATACTAGAACCAACTTCCTTTTGTATAGAAACAAATTATTGTCAAAGAACCAATGTCTCAAGCAAGAGTTGAGATATCAACCAACTTATTATAAAGAATGAATCAAGGAAGCATAAAACACTGTCACCTATCTTACCAATTGTCCTGAACCATGTCAACAAAATAATGATCAACTATGTGAACCAATAAAGTACTATCACCTGCAAGCTAAAGACCATGAACTACCAAGTAACAACAAAGCACTGTTATACTAAAGCAACTATTCCATTGTATTTCCACTATCCAAGCAACCTTCAAAGATCCATATCCAAAACTCAAACCAAGGCTAACTGTCCTTGTGTATCAATATTAGAAAACAAAGCATTGTTTATCAATATCAATGTTTCATCTTGCCCTTTGTCACAGAGATATTACTTGCAAGTAACATTTGGTAAAAGCCATAGTAATGTTCAAGTAACCTTCCATAGATCATCATTAAGACCATATCTAACAACTTAGCCCTTCTCATCTTTTGATAATAACATCAAAGAAGTTACAAGAAAGGACTATTATCACCAGGTTGTAATGCTCAAGATCCATTGTTTCAAAAACCATAACTTACTGCAAATAATAAGCACTGTTCATAAAAACATGTTGTCAAAGATACACTTAGCAAGAATATACTATCATTTCCAATATGGTTAGCACATGAAAAGTTGTCAATAATTAACATGCATGACACCAAACAAACCATAGCAATGTAAGAAATCACTTCCTGTGTTATTGAGCTTACTGCCTCTATAAATCATTGTCACAATCATTGCACTTACATAAATTCAAATCCACTGTCACAGCAAGCTAAGTAAACAAGAGGTAATTGTCATCATCGAAACACTACATACTATTTTAGAAATCCTGATCACTTTTCCCATGATCATCAATGATAATATAATCAACATTGACCTGTCATAGATTGCAAATAATCAACATATTTTTGGAGTACCATGCATAAGAAAATACAGATGACCTTCATTTCATGATATCATTGATTGTTCACAATACAACAATGATTGTCATAATAGTGGGCCTATTTCAGTGACTGTCCTTGATGCAAAGAGTCCCAAAAGAAAATAGATCACACCACAAATCTTGACATAGGATGCACAATCCCAAACAAGATCATCAATATTAACTCCTTGGGTCAAAAGATAGAACAATGATTATCTCCTCTTGACTTTAAGCTAGTTCTTATACATTGGATAATATCTTTTGATTAACATGCATTGATTTTTATTTTTCACCTCCTGAATCTTGTTTTCTTCTCCATACTTGTATAGATTTTTTCTTCTCCTTACTCAAGGTATTTTTCTACTTTTGTTTGAACATGTAGTCCCTAGATGGATTTATCAAAATTTTCTTACACCATTGTGCTTTGTGTCCAAACCCATTACACCTATAGCATATAATGTTTTTTTCTAGACCAAAGAGAGGATAATTTCTTCTATTCATGTTGTATGAACCTCTCTTGGCATTCCTCACATGATTATGACCTTTATTCATCCAACAATTTCTTGTAAAATTTCTTGCTCTATGTCCATAAGCATTACAACAATAGCAATAGCCATGAAATTGAGAGTGGTTATACCTAATAAATGGAGATCTTGATATTCTTTTTGTCCTTTCATCAACCCATTTATCTTTTGTCTGAGCAGCAACAATATGGTGACCAATATAAACCTTCACTCTTGGTGTTTTCTTGGTTGTAAACTTCTTTCCATCTACAGTAGCAAACATTGTCTCATGTTTAGATTCTTCTGCAAAGCTTTTTCCAACCTCATATCCCACTCCTATAGGATCCTTATGTTTTCCAATCATCTCATTCAATAAATTAGTACTACAATCAAATTTTTAACTTTTACCTATTTGAACCTTGAAATTTTCAAGCTCTTTCCTTAATGCAATTACTTATCCTTCAAATTTTAGGCATTCAATATTTTTAACCTCCAAATCAGACGTTACAACATCTACTATCCTCTTACATTCTTCAATTTCAATTTTATGACTTATAATCATGTCATCTTTAAGAGTTAGTTCTTTTAACAAAGAATCATTATCTGGACTTTTCTTCAATGAATTAACCTCATTTTCTAGTTTATTACACAATTCATCCTTGTCTTTTAACTTGGCTTCCAATCCCTCTTTAGTCTTTTTTCTATCAACTATTTGGGCTTTCATAAATTCAATAATCTTTTTATCATCATTATGACCTTGTATTACAACTTTATTGACATTGACACTTTCTTGTAAACGTACCTTAAGATCCTAATTTTCTTTTCTAATCCTCTTAAGTTCATTTAAGGCAGCAAGCAGTTCTTCCTCCAAATCAACCTCAAATTCATCACCTTCATATTCCTTTTCACTTACTAAGTGATCTCCTTTTTTACCAACTACGGGATCACATTTAATATTAAATCGCAAGGGTGCTACTACACTAGACTTGACAATAGTGTTTTTCTTCTGACTTTTGTTTCTTTTGCACTTACCCATAGTATTCATCTTGTCAAGAACTTGGTTGAACTTAATTTTGTTAGGCTTATGCAAGGGTCTATCTCTTTACACCAACACCAATTGAAATCATATATGTTTCCATAAGACATGACATAGCTTGCATCATCAGACAGAAATACCTTCTCGAACTTGTGACATATTTGACAAACTTCCAAGACCAAAATCAATTCTAGGTGGGTTAGACCTATGAAAGGACCCTACGCTCTGATACCAATTGTTGGAAGACTTAAATCACTAAGAGGGGGGGTGAATCAGTGATTTATAAAAGTCACAAAATTTTACAAAAAAACAAGAATTTGTGTTTTCTCTTGAACCAAGAAAACAAATGATAGTTTGTGAAGTAGACTTGGCTTGTGTATCAACTAAGCATATGAATAAGACATTGGTATGAATAGACTTAAATGAACTATTTGTGCTTTCACTTGAATGAAATTTCATAACATTAACAAGATAGCTTCAGTGTAAACATTTGCAAAAATAAAAAGACAAACATTCAACTATGAACAGATTAAGGACAAACATCACAATCTAGCCATATTATCATAACAAAGCAATGACACTATAAGACCATGAATTTGACGAGTGGAAAACCCTCTTGGGGTAGAATAACCACTCTAAAATGATGCCTTACTAGCTTATATAAAACCACTATTTACAATGCCTTACAGGCAAAATTTAGAGCACCAACCCCTCATAGATTTAGGAAAACCCATTCTAAGGAGCACCAACCCCTTACAAATTTAGAGCACCAACTCTATTACAATGCAACACAATTACAGTATTCTATCAAAACCCTGAAAGTGCAAATTTTGCAACCCTATAATTTCAATAGAAGACTATGAATGTCCTCTTTAAGCACATTGAAGAATGTCGTATGAGAATGACAACATCTTCCTGAAATACAATAAGATGAGAATCATAATAAATATTTTCAATGCAATAAAAATTTTACACAATGTGTCTAAAGCTTCATATTCCTCTCTCTTCTCATAACACATAAAAAATTTATGAGAACCATCGTTTAAACATATTCAATACTACCAACTATTGTACACAAATCTGTTGAAGATAAGTCTTATAATCTCATCTTCTTCTTTTAGTAACACCAATAAAAACCTGGAATCATCTTTTTAAAGCCACTATGAATGAGCAATTTCAACAACTATAAACCATCTTAGGTTAGGCTTACCCGAGCTTTCAACTAACATTGTTTAGTTTGAGCAAGAAATATAATCTCAAGTAATAAACTTACAAAGAAATTGTCAGAAACCACAAGAGGGTTTGCATAATACCCAATGATTGAAAACCCTCATTAACCATAGAACCCATAACTATCAAATGATAGAATATAAAGCAGTTTCATTCTTTCTTTTTTTCAAAAATAAATAATATATGACTCTTTTGATACCATTAATCGGTTGTTTTAGCACAAAAATCTCAAGGAAAAACTGAAAGTATGAGAAGGTTTTTCTTTCACCTGTTCATGGTGGGAGAAAATTAAACAAATACCATAAAACATTGTTGAAGACCATCATAACTATCTAGCTAAAAGGTAGACCAACTTCCACAGCTAAAGCTCATACTAGCTCATAGCTAGCATACCAAACTCAAAGCCAAAATAACAAAATGTCGATCCTTTCTTACTTCCAACAAGCATATCATTTCATTCATATCAACAAACCACTTTTGACATCAAGGAAAAACCAAAAACAACTGAGAGCCAACAAACTCCCCCTTTGTCCTTGATGGAAAAACACATACTTTCTTTCAGAGATTTGGTGTACCAAGATAAATTGTTTCAGACCAAGGACCATAGTTTGTATTAGTGATGATGGAAGCCTCTTTGTAGAGATACCAGATGACACATAGAAAATATTCTTCATACCATCCTTGGGTGAATGGACAAATGGAGGTCACTAACCGAGAATTGGAGAATATCTTGACAAAAACTATTTCATTGAGGAAAACAAATTGGGAAAAGAGGTTAGATGAAGCAGTATGGACCTATAATACCACATGGAAAACAACAACTGTATTTTCTCCATATGAACTTGTGTATGGGAAAAAACTAGTCATGCCAATAGAATTTGAATTAAGAACATTAAAAACAGCAGTAGAAATTGGAATTGGTTTACCTAAATCTAAGAAAAGTAGAATTTTGCAGCTCAATAGGCTTGATGAAATGAGAATGGAGGCTCTTCAGCATATAGAGGTGATTTAGAAGCAAAGGAAGGAATGGCACAAAAGCATATTGTGTCTAGACAGTTCAAGGAAGGAGATTGGGCATTGTTATTTGACTCTAGATTTGAAGAGTTTAAAGGGAAATTCCATACTAGATGGTTAGGACCCTATGAGATAGATCAAGTATTTGAAAATGGAGTTGTCCAATTGGTGTCGATTGATGGAGAAAGGAGAGTTATGCTAGTTAATGGTCATCGATTGAAGGCATATCATAAGCTAGCAACAAAGGAGGAATTTTTAGATGATCTACAACACAGAATTGAGAATTTTCTCATGGAAGACATCTCTTCTATGAGAGAATATCTTTGAACCTTTGGAGAAGGCATGAATAAACAAGGTAAATTGAAAACTAGCAAATGGCGGTTTACCTTGTGAAAAAAGAAAGTAAATTGAAAACTAGTAAATGGCGATTTGCTTTCGAAAAAAAAAAAGATGACTATAAACCAAAAATGGTAGTCTCTTGAAAGCTCCTGAAGGCTCCTAAAGAGCTCCCAAAAGCTCCTAAAGATCCTAAATATCTTGAAGATTAAAGACTCTAAAGACTTTGTTTGGCTCAATAGCTCCTAAAGACTCCTGAAGTTCCAAAAAATTTGAGAGCTCCTAAAGGCTGCTGAAGATCTCAAAGGCTTGCAATAAATAAGGTGTTCATTTAATGTAAATAGTATTATTGAATATTATTTTCTACAGTAGTTAAACTAATGTAAAATAGGTAAATAATTATAATTTTAGACATCTCCACCATATTGTTATTAATAACGATAATAAATGACTTATAATCATTTCAAAAAGCAGTGGGACAGTTGATAAGGTATGATGTGACATTGGATGATTTCAGTAATAATTACATATCATGTAGAGATCTACCTATCTTTTCAAAAATCTTTCCACATTTATGGTAACATGTGTAAGGAATGCCACCAACTTTGTGAATTAAATTGCAACTGCAATTTGTGGCATATGAATCATCCAGAGTAGTAAAGGAAGTTAATGCGAGGAATTAATGACATGTTGTGTCATTTTTCAAAATAGTTGCTCTGAAAACAAGGAAAAATCATTTTGGATATTGCTAAGCAATTTAGTCCACCAAATTGAAGTCCGCCATTATTACAGACTGCTATTGTTGATAGGAGAAAATGGAAAACAAAAGGAATATAGAGTCAAAAAACTTCATTCTTTATTCAAAAACCAAGAGATTCTTGAGGGAAGCTGGATGGTTGGATTTTATAATGAAATATGAAGGTTTTCAGCAAGAAATTATATAGGAATTCGTGAGAAATTTTCACATAAATTTCACTAGAGTAAGGGGAGAAATCATTAAAGTCACTCTAGAAATAATAAGTGAAATTTAGAGAATTCCAGCTGAGGAAAATCCAATTAACAAAGGTCAAATAAAGTTTGATGAATTGGTGGTGGCATTTCACCAAGAACCAGAAATGAGGTCTAAAATTCTTATGCATAAGGGAGACCAATGTAGAATAGCTTGTCACAATTTGGAAGAGCCATGGAGGACTACTATGGCATGGGTCATGAAATTCTTCACCTGTGAGGGACAATACGACACTATATTAGGGCTAGGAATGCCACTATTGATACATTTGAGGTATGGACAAACAAATCCCTTCGCTAGAATAAATATGCCATCATTTTTGTTTCAAAAAATTGCTTTCATGATTTCCACAGTAAATCCTAGAGGAGAGTCTTCCATAAAATACCATGGGTTAATTCATCTGATAATTAAGCATCATTTCTTAAATAAAGATTCTAGGAAATAGGGTTGACTAGAATTTTTATCCGCACCCACAGAAAACAAAAAGGAAAACCCACAAAGGGAACCGCAACAAAAAGTTCAAAAATAGAGAAAGGTGAATCTTCCAAAGGAGAATAGAAAAAGCGTAAAAGAAAACTATAGGAATCCTCTAGGGTAACCCGTAGTAACTCCAAAAAGAGAAAGCAACGCTTGAATGAAGAGAGCACTAGAAATGTTGAGACCATTGTGTCCACTCCTGAAGAGACACCTAAATTTCAAAACCCTATTTTTGAAGTCCCAAAAGAAACTTTTGCAGCCCATGAGGAAACCCACATGCCAGTAAAGTCCCCTGAGCAACCTAACAGCCCTCTTCAAAACCCAATCCTATCTCTTGAAAGAACTTCGATAAATGTTGTCCATGACATTGGTGAAGATTTTGATGCACAGTTAGAAGAAAGAGAAGCCTCAAAAGAGTTTGAAGACTAGGAGGCTGAAAGATCACCTACACCTTCTCCGACCTTTGAGAAAAGAAAAGGAAAAGAGTCATTGATTGAGGAAGAAGAAATTCATGAAAAACAAAATGAAGAAGAATTAGAAGCTGAGGAATTGTTAAGGGCTACGAAAATTTCTAGAATGCAATTTGAGTTAGAGTAGGAAAAGAAGAATGTGCAATTTCTTAAGGAAAAATTAAAAAGGAAAGAAGACGAATTACAACAATCCCTCAATAAAAGTCAGGAAAAAGAAAAGGAAATTGAGCAAAGTGAAGCAAGGTATAAGGAGCAGTTGAATAATACTAAGAAGGCTTTACAGGAGGCTAGTGTGCAAGAATTAGCAAGTGCAGAGGAAATAACTATTGGCATATGGCTTCTAGTGTTTTCATTGATGTCAACCTAATTCATTGATCCAGTCCACATGTTAGTATTTGACCATACTGAAAGACAGAGTGAAGAATAGGGTATCCGACTAAAGTTGAGTTTGTTGATCCATATGCATTTCCAGGTTATCAGTTTTGGGTTGTGGATCTCAAGGAAGGTCATTGGGTGTCTAGAATGTCTTATTCTAAAGTTTTGTGTTGTCGCATTAAGTGGTGTACGAGTTAGGAGATCCGGTAGTTTGATTTTTTGTTCATCAGTGTATGAAGGTCAACTAAGTAAATGTAGTGTGTTGTGGATATTCAAGGTGAAATTATTTGAGGTATTTTTGGGTTTGTGGATTTTGTTTGGGTCCTCACTATGTTGTGGCCGAATTTGGTTGGTGCACATTGAAAATCATTTATGATTTGAGCCGACAGTTGGAAAATACTATCTTATTGAAGCCGGCATGAAGTGATTAAATCCTTGGTAGCAGATATATATAAGAGATCAGTTCATTCATTTTGGTGTGTGTTCAAAGTGTGTTGATGTGTATTACGAATATCAAAAGGGTTGCAGAGTGATTATGTGTAGTTTCACTTGTGTAGAAGAGGATTTTGTGAAACAAATTAAGGTAGAGCAGAGAGAAGTGTAGAATCTGATAGAAGGTCCAAAATTTGATTTATGAGCCTAACTAGAACTGTAACCAGGAATTTGTAGATGCTACTTTCTCAATTCAACCTTTTGATGTAATCCAAATATTTTGTAAGGTAGGAGCCTTCCTGATTTTGAGCAGTGATCTCTAGGAAGTGTGCATGAATGCAAGTGCATTCCCATTTTGTAAAAGACTTATATCTAAGTACTCAAATTGTGGATTGACCTCCATCGTGGTTTTTCCCCTAACACGGTTTCCACATAAAAATCCTTGTGTTATGGTGTTGTGGATGATTGATTTATGTGTTTACATATTTCTCTTAGTTGAATGTTATAAATGGTTTAAATATCAGATTGTTAAAGTTCAATATTGTTGAACACTAATTCACCCCCCCTCTCAGTGTTCCCTGATTCCAAAAATTGGTATCAAAGAAAATTTCCTTAGAAGAAGTTTAACAGCTTGAGGTGGATCTTGGAATGTGATGGACTCTGGTAGTCTTTAGCAATAGCTTGTGGTGGCACTTGATGATCTTGATCAATCTAAAGCAAAAGTTCAAGAATTGAAAGCAAATCTTCAGGATGCTAAGAAATTCATTCAAAAGTTAAAGGATCAGATTATTAAATCCAGGGAGAAGAGAAAGAATCTTTATGATCAGATTAAGTAAAAAGAGAGCAAAAACATGGATTATGATCACCTAAATCAAACCTTGAAGGAAATAACTGAAAAATGTGAAAATCTTGTCAGAGACAATGCTACCCTAAAGCATGAGATGGAACCTATGGTGATGAAGTTGACTAAGGAGATTGAAGATAGAAAGAAGAAAGAGGAGAATCTTGCACAATCCCTAAAAGAAAGATCTGATGAATGCAACATAATTAATGGAGAATTCATTCAGTTGGAGATTGAACTGCAACAATCTAGAGACAATGAACAAGATCTTGAAAGATAGATTGTTATTCTCAAGGATGAACTTGCTATTGCAAATGAATACAAGGATAAGTTCAAGATTAGCTCAGTTAAGCTTGATGAGCTAACTCAAGGACAGAAGACCGGAAGTGACAAGCGAGGTCTTGGATATGAGAAAGGAGAAAGTTCTAGATCTAGGCAAAGGAATTTCAGGCAAGGAAATTAGATGAAAAAAGAAAAAAGGCATCTGATAAGACAACCTAATGCTCAAAAGTTTAATGGATACTATTTTTCTTGCAATAAATTTGGTCATATGGCTGCTTGGTGTAGAAGTAAAATGAAATCAAGAGATTCATCATTCTCTGGTGAGTGCTTCAATTGCAATAAGTCTGGTCATAAGTCAATTGAATGCAAAAATATGTCAAACAACTTTGTTAATAGAAGAAATGTAAAATTTTATACTTGTGGAAAATTTTGGCATATTGCTAACCAATGCAGATCAAGAAAAAATCAATGGAATGACTGGTCTGGACAAGGAAATGTTGTGTGTTACAATTACAACAAATACAGTCACATTGCAAGATTCTACACAAATAGAAATATGGATACAAGAGGTCTGACATACAAAGGAAGAAATATGCAAAAAGATGACAAAGGAAAAGAGAAAGTGATTGTGGATGAAATAAGAGATCAGATGAAGAAGACATGGGTAAGAAAGAGTGAGTCTATTGCAGGAAATGAGCCAGCACTAGAACTTTCTTCTGGTAATTCCTCAAGGAATTCATTT
This sequence comes from Sequoia sempervirens, assembly GCA_007258455.2. Classification (NCBI taxonomy): domain Eukaryota; kingdom Viridiplantae; phylum Streptophyta; class Pinopsida; order Cupressales; family Cupressaceae; genus Sequoia; species Sequoia sempervirens. The sequence goes on from VDFB02105785.1 coordinate 525,374,535, forward strand.
TAGGCCATTGGCGTAGGGGAAGTTTTCAAGAAAATCCTTCAAACCCCCTACCGGTAATTGACACTAGGATGTGGATGAGTGTAGTGGATGCACTGATGATCTACATATGCTATGGAATCAGTTGGAAAGGACATGATGTTGAGTTGAAGGTCCACAAGAGTTTTTCTTGTTTGATGATTGGGAAAATAGGGGATCTGGATAAGTTAGAGAAAAATCATTTATTACAACAAAAGGTAAGGTGTGCGAGTTATAAAAAGGAAAGTTAAAACCCTCATTTTCCACTTTGTATCAAAGAAAAAAAAGAATAGCACTCTACAAACATAATTTTGAAAGAGTAAAGTCAATGTTGTATTGAAGAATTTCCATTTAATTTGTTGAAGAACTTCTTTTGTAGAATCAAGTCATGAGTATGGAAGGTAAAATGGAAAAAATCAAAGGAATGATAAACTTGGATGAGTATAGCAGTGAGAATATTAGAGCTATAAGAAACATGTTGTCACTTGATGAATTGAAATTGTTGAAAGAAGAAAAACGCAAAAGCTTGGATATTTGGAGTGAATTTTCCTATTTCAAGAATGCAGAAATCATTAAGTTTATTCTGAATAGATTGAGTAATGATACTCTAATTCTGGACAAACCCTACCATATCTCGAAAGAAGTGATTGAAATTTTAACTGGGTTATGCAAATTCAGGGATGTGCTGAGAAATAATTTAATTTGAAATAAGGAAGTTGAAACCCTAACTGGAGTAACTAGAGATCAAAGGGCACTGATAATCTCCACAATTAAAGATTTAGTAACAAGGTACATTTTGCATGGAGTATCCTATAAAGTCTTTTTTAGAAATAGAGATGGTGCAACTTTGGCAGCTGTTGTTTACATTTCACACAAGATGATAATGGAAGATGAGGATTTTGACCTTTGCAAATTACTAAAATATTAACTGATGGAGAATGTACAACTAACAAAGATGATAGGTTACCCTTTCAGGCTTGGTACTTTGGTTATATATCTTGTGATTTATTTTCTGAATTGCTTTCCCCTAATCATGAATGTAATATGGGAAGAGAGTGAATCGGTTTGCAAGAAATTTACATACATTCTAACAATTTGGAAAATTGTGATCAAGAATATGAAATTTTATTCAAAGGTTTGCTAAGAAAGTTTGGTTCAATTGATATTTCCGTTCCAGTAAAGGAAATTGAAGTTGGTTCCTCCTCTGGTGAGATGGAAAGAAAGAAGAAAATAGAAAAAGAAATTGTTTTTTGTGCTCCACCAACATGCAAAACCCCAAGAGTTGGAGGGAAAGGAAAAGAAAAAGTGATTATGGACATACCAGATGAGGAATCTAATAAGGAAACTAAGGACACCCAAGGAAAAGAACTGGAAACATTGGAACAAGAAAAGGCAATGTCAAAAGAAAGTGATGGAAAAGGTGATTTAACCAAAGAAGAGCTATTGCAACTTATTTAGGAGAAAGATGGAATGAAAAAAATAGCAAATATATGGTCTATCATACCTTCATATGAGTAGGACATGATCATAAGTTTACTAAGTGTTCATCATGTACACAATCATATCAAATTGGAGAGTTTGTAGAATACATTGCCAAAAGAGATGATTGAATGCATCAAGGAAATCATTGACTCTGAGTCTCAGAACAAGGAAGAAGGAGAGGTAATTCTTCACCCGAAGAAGCAATACATATTATCACTTACCAAACTGAAAATGAACATGAATCAATTAAGGAAATGCATAAGCTCAACAAATACCATTTACAACCATTGTTTTTGATGGCCTCATGCAATCAACAAGTACAAAGAGAAGCTAGAACAAATTGAAACAGACCTGAACAATATTGGAAAAAAATTTAATATTAGATAGTTTAGTGCGATCACTTTATTTGTTCTAAATTATATTCTGCATTTTTTTTTTGCTTGGGGAAATTGGTGCTAAGGGGCAACACCCGTCGCTTTTGACTGGAGCTATGAACTAGTGAGGCCACATTTGGGGGACCTCATCCCCACCATTCATATTCCTTGATTTGTATTAGGATCTATGACAATTGCTAATGAAAATTTTAATATGTCTCAGGATGTTGATGGTGCAATTAAGAAAAGGATTCAGGAATTATCGATAGAGGATACAAATGTTCAAAACACTAGGAACAGGATTGTTGACACCTTTTGGAAAGTGAAGGACATAATAGAATGCAGGTTGGAATAGTTGATTGAAATACTAGGGAAAGGAGAGATATTAGAAGAAGCCTTCACCATTCTAGAATCCCTCATCAAGATTATCAATCGGACATCTTAAAACAACAGCATGATCGTAATCACCAGGATTGCAGTAGAAGCATGGAAGAAGTTTCTTCCGAAGATGAAGGAAAAATAAAAAATAATCTTCAAATAGCAGTTGCATTTCTTCAAATTTTTGAATCAGTTTTTGCTTAAGTTTTTGGTTACACTTCATAGGGGGAGAAAGAAAATATTTTATTTTTTTCATTAATTTCAAAGGGGGGGAGAGAGCAGTGAAAAATTCCTTATCAAACTTAAGGGGATTTTTGTTAGGAGTTTTGTCAACTATGGCTTTTTGAAGTTTTGAAGGTTCTGACACTTAGTCATTTTTCACTAAGTGTTTCCATCAATGCCAAAGGGGGAGATTTTTGGCATATGGCTTCTATTGTTGCAATTGATGGCAACCTAAGTTATTGATCTGGTCCACATGACAATATTTGACCATACCGAAAGACAAAGTGAAGAATAGGGTATCCAACTAAAGTTGAGTTTGTCGATCCATATGCATTGTTAGTTTATCAATTTTGGGTTTTGGATCTTAGGGAAGGTCATTGGGTATCTGAAATTTCTTATTCTCAAGTTTGTTGTCACATCAAGTGGTATATGAGTTAGGAGATCTGGTCATTCAAAAAAAATTTCATCGGTGTATGAAGGCCGACTAAGTAATTGTATGGTGTTGCGAATGTTCGAGGCAAAATTATTTGAGGTATTTTTGGGTTTGTGGATTTTGTTTTGGGTCCTCACTATGCTATGGCCAACTTTGGTTGGTGCGCATTAAAAATCATTTATGATTTGAGCCGACAATTGGAAAATAATTTCTATTTTATTGAAGCTGACATGAAGCGATTAAATCCTTGGTAGCGAATATATATAAGAGATCAATTAATTCATTTTGGTGTGTGTTTGAAGTGTGTTGATGTATATTACAAATATTAGAAGGGTTGCAGAGCGATTATGCATAGTTTCACTTGATCAGAAGAGGATTTTGTGAAGTGAATGAAGGTAGAGCATAACGAAGTGCAAAATCTAACAAAAGGTCCATAATTTGATTTATGAGCCTAACTAAAACTGTAACCAGGCATTTGTAGATGCTACTTTCTCAATTCAACCTTTAGATGTAATCCAAATATTTTGTAAGGAAGTGAGCCTTCTTGATTTTGAGCAATGAGCTCTAGGCAATGTGCTTGAATGCAAGTGCATTCCCAATATTGTAAAACACTTATATCTGAGTACTCAAATTGTGGATTGACCTCCATCGTGGTTTTTCCCCTAACATGGTTTCCACATAAAATTCCTTGTGCTATAGTGTTGTGGATGATTTCTTTATGTGTTTGCATCTTTCTCTTAGTTGAATGTTATAAATGGTTTAAAGATTAGATTATTAAAGTTAAATATTGTTGAACATTGATTCACCCCCCCCTCCTCGTGTTCCTTGATTCCAACAATAAAAAAGTTAAAGGAGGAATTGCAGTTGAAAGAAGAGCAATTAAAACAAAAATCAATTAGATTTTATTCTCAACCTCCGCAGCCCCACCACATTACCTTGCTTTGCCTCCTATTACATATGATATTCCATCAGATGTTCCATAAAGGACTTGGCCTGGATATCTCTCTTTAGCAGCCATGAAATTCAAGCATGAAAATGATCAACTGAAAAAGTAAGTACATAAATTAGAAGAAGAAAAAAATAAAGTTGAAAGAAGACTTGAGCAAGCAATTGAGATAAGTTCTACAATGGTGTCAATGAGAATACCAGTAGGAGTATATTCTTTATTTCTCAGAGAGAAGTTTCTACAATGGAAGCTTAATCAATTAATTTTAAGGAGAAACCTAGATTATCACAATGATAAATATTTTCTGCAAGATTACTTCCATAGCCACCCTGATATTCAAAATCAAATGTGTGAGTTTTTCCAACACGGGTTTTTAATGGGAGATAATGATGATTCTATATTAAATGTTTATACTGGTGAGATACAAATTAGGTCCTTTGTCTCCTTAATGCAGAATCAGGTTGAATGGTCGAGTAGGATGGAAAAATAAAAAGGGGCTCAAAAAAAGTACAGTTTACCAATGACGCCCAAAATGCCTCATGCATAAAATTATATCAAAATGGTTTGATCAGTGGTAAGAAAAAATCACATCAATCCTCCTTATGTTTCAAATTTTTTGAATAGTATATCTACTTTCTAGAATGTAGAGGGAACACTTCCTCCTTTGGCAATAAATTCATGTGAAGAAAGATTTACTCATTCCTAAGTCAATAAGAAGAAGAGAGCCTATAAGCCCAAACAATCTCAAATGGAGCTTGATAAGAGTTAGACATGTGATCACCTTGATTGAACAGCAGCAGGAATCCTAGGTTGGTATGCAGTTCAGAATGCCAATTATCATCATGCCCACTCCAAAGCTTAAAGCATTAGCCAATATTCCAGAGGAAGTGATAAGACCCTAGTTTGAGAAGCTAAGGGAAAACCATGGTTTTGCACTCAATACCAGATTGCCACCACAGTACAGGGAAGGAGTGTTTGACTATTGCATTTGGATGGAAATAGTGAATAAGGAGAAGGAATCCACCATAATTCTTGACAAGGAATCATGAGGACATGGTTCACAACAAGTGGGGAAGAATGATGAGAGGCTCAAGAATACATTCATATAAGTCATTTTATGTTTAAAAGACTTGTTATTTTTGTTAATTAACATGATTGGCAGTAGACTATAAACTAATATATTTACTTACTTTTCTTTATGTTTGGCTAATTTGGTAGATATTTTTGAGGTAATGCTTTATATTAGATGTGTTGCTTTTGTGATGATATTGATGAAATAATTATGCAGTTTTAATCTTTTACTATCATAATTTGTATCCTTTTCTTAAGTATTTTATTCAGGGTATTTAAAAGACTAATGATGAGTTAAACTCCCTGTTTAATAAAATGAATACAATCATGCCATCGATCAGCCCAGCTGAATGATGAATCATGAAAGTCCAAATCAGCTTCTTTTTAGTCAGTTTAGGAACTTCTAGTCCCAGCACAGATCTAGCATATTTTTCTCTATCTATTCTCAGTCATGTTTTAGTTTTGTTTTAGTTTTATTTAAATCTCTAGTTTAGACACCTTTAATCTTGGCAATTGATGCCATATTTTGAAAAAGGATATAGTTATAAATATCCATGATTAGGATTTAGAAAGGATTTAGATAATTTCAATTAGAATCTTGTAATGGTTGCAATACTTTGTTCTACATCCTACTTTGATCAATTTGAATGAAGATAAGAAGTTAACTCGAATCACTGTGTTAAAGATCTTACCAGAGGAAGAGAAAGGCCCGCTCAACCAAAGGAATCGATCTTGTGTTTGGTATTTTACTAAATTTATGTTATTTTTGTTCATTAATATTAAATCTGAAGAGTTAGATTTTAAATCTGGAATGTTAAGTTTGTTTGAATCATTTTCAGTTCATTGGATGTAAATCTAGATGGCCAATTTTGTTTGAATTGTTTTCAGCAATTATGTTTAAATCGCTTCTAAGTTTAGTTCATCATGGTTAGAATGGTTTGTTAGATTTGTTGTAAGGTTTATTGAGTTAATCAGATTTAGATGTTGTTTGTAGGAATTAAGTGTGGTAGTTATATGTTAAGTTTAATTAGAAGCAATGATGGGAACTTATGGAAAGATGGAACTGAAATTTGTTTGGAATCTACTCATGGAAATTAGTATTTATGTTTTCTAGATTAATTGTCATTTCCTTGCAATTTATTTATGTTCTTTAAAATGGAATTTATTTTCCAACAGATCTTAAGATAGATTTCTTTTGAAGTAAAATAGAATTAATTTGGATTTCATATCTTAGATTAAGAATTAAAGTAAATGTTAGTCTTTTCAATGAATCAGGCTCAATCAAATCAAATGAAGTCAGAAATAAATCTTGATAGAACTTTAAATTAGGAAATAAGGTAGAATTAATCCTTAGGAATTAGTCATTGGAGTTCAGCTCTTGAGAGCTCCTAAAAACTCCTGAGGGAGTCAAACCGAAACTAAAATTCACTATTTATAGTGCAAAACCCCCCAAAATCCATGACAACCATCCTTATTACATATAGCTTTGAGACACACTCGGTTCAATAATTAATTGAATAAATGATACAAGTTGTGACATCAATGACCTTTCCCATCACTTCTCCTCAAATTTGGTGCCCAAGAATGGGCCCACTTAACTTAGCCTTGTAAATATCCTCTCATGCAAAAGGTGTTAACTCAAAGATACCAACTTGGGTACCCAAGATGGGTCCAAGTCAATCTTTGTTAACTGAAACATATATCTTCATCAATTCATGCAAAGAATATACATGATTTATCATCCCCACTTAACTGAATGTGTCCACCTATTATTTTTCATGCAACTGAATTCATTAGTCATGCAACTCAAGTCAACTGAAGTCAACTAGCATTCAACTGAAACTAGCTACATGCAACTAAAGATAACTAAACCATAATTGAACTAAACTAAACTAAATTGAACTCCACTCATGTAAATCAATCCCTAACTTGTAGGATCTTTACATGCATTGCTGAAGTGTTATCTATTCTCCAAATAGTTAACTTAAGCAAGATGAGTTCCACCTTCCATGTGGGTACCCCATGTGCTCCTATTATTTAGGAACTCTTCTTGGATGCCCTCACATGTTCCTATCATTTAGGAATAATTAAAAATGTCAATTTACATGTTAATTTCATTTGAATTTAATCTCTTTCTAATCCTAGTGTTAGCGAACACTTTCCAAGGACTTAGGAGATACATTAAATATGTTTAGGGTTGCAATTAAATGACATCCTATTCCCAACAATATCTAGAGAAGGGGAGCATGAGGAGCCTAAATCATCATCTGAAATAGAAACTTGGGGAGGTTCCTCAAATGAAACTTGTTTCTTACCAAAAAGAGTAGGTGAATCACACGCAAAGGATTTTCCCTTTGAAGTTTGAGGGGAGTTGGACCTTGTGACTCTGGGGTATTGGAAGGGGTGGAATAGGTAGTTGAAGAAGTGGTTTCAGGGTTACCAACTGAAATACCAGTAACTCCCTTGTGAACGAGCGGTTAATAAAATGATGGAGGGAAGATAAGGTAGGTGAAAAAGCCACATTATACCAATAGAGCTTGTAGATCAATCCCTAGTGAAGGGACATGGGTTTCCCTTTTTCTTGCAGAACTTTAATGGATTATTCTAATGAGGAGTGGATCCAAAAAGAAAAATTAATTTTAATGTTATGGTGGAAGCAATTTAAAATAGGGAAAAAATGAGCATTAAATCTTTTAAACTAACCATCAAGTGTAACATGCCTCATCAACACCTCTACAATATTCTTCCACATCCCAAGAAAATCCTCTCTATTATAAGCATTCTACAACTAGTTGACTTTCTCACCTTCCTTTAGAAAAAAAATTGTATCTTTTTGATAATTCTATTTAGTTGTTTTAGGAATGTTATCACCCTTAAGAGGGAGGATAGTGGTTTCCAAAATTATCTCCACAAAATAGAGGAGAGGCCCAAACCTCGGCAACACCTCCCTTTTAAAAACTCACAAACATTGTAGAAAGGTTAGGGTTGTGTCCCTTAAGGCCTCAATGTCTGAGGTGATCTTCCCCTTTTGGAGGATAGGTCATATCTCTAGATCATTCCTTAGAGATTCATAGCTATTGGTTTCTTCTTGAATCAATTCCCCACCCATAGCAGTCAACAGGGGAGTGATGGAATAGTAGTTGAAAATTGGCTTAAAGTGACTCTAGAAACTTGTAGCAACCATAGAAGAGGCAAGGTGAGCACGTAACTTGCTAAAAAAGAGCTAGAAGTAGGAAGCAATAATTATTTTTCATGCAATTGAGAGGATATGTGCTATCATTACAATCTTGAGATAGATATCAATCAATCTCTAACATGGTGTACAATTTGAAAGGAAAATTCATTAATGATGGAGTGTCTCACATTTTCCAGGGTCAAATTCACTTCATCCCAAACTATTAGTTTTAACAAAGGCCCATGAATTATCCATACCATTCACAAAATAATTCCTTTCCTATTAAATGTGCATTATTTTGCACTGTCCTATACTCATCATAGATAATTTGGTAGATTCTATGAGGTCACAAAGAGACTAGCTTGGGGAGACTTCCTCATTCAACATCATGATGGTATTCTTGGTGTTGGTGTAGTTTTTTATTTTCCTAGTTGAATAACATATTTTCCCTTATTTATAGGTTTTTCCTACATATTTATTAAGCTTGCTTAGGATAATATAGTGGGTTTATCATTTAATAACTAGGAGATAAAGTGATGAGTTGTCTCCACCCTTTAAGGATGGAGTGTTTACTTTTTCATCACTCTATTTAATGTTGTTGGTTAAGTGGTGGTCAATTCCTAGTGGTTGATTCGCCACCTCCATCCTCTTTGTAGTTCTATATAAACTCACTACCTAGATTTTATTTTTCATCGTGGAAGCTCTTAATATAATTTTTTCATCTTGGCATTGCATATCTCTCAAAGTTTTGGTTTGCATTTTTCATGCTTTTCCAATTTATGTAACTTTGAATTTCTCTTAAAAATTTCCTTGGGTTATTCAATCTATTTTAAATTTCTAACATGGTATTAGAGATTTTTTTTTTAGAAACCTAAGTACTTAGATTCCTAATTGAGAGATTGATATTTTTATGTAAAAATCTTGTGAATTCAGCTTGTATGCTCTTTTGCATTTTGAATGATCTAGAGAATCAAGAAGGGTTTGCAAAGATTTAATAACCTCTTCATATTGTATGTTTTTTTGTGAGATCTAGATGATTGTAGCATTTTTGGTTATCTAGGAAGCTCGTGAAAGTTAATATTGGTTTTCATTTCATTTGATTTGGATATTGTTTGAGATAGTTGCAAACATGGGTTTGAAGCTTAGATTTGGTGAACATTTTTGTAGGAGAATTTTCTACCAAAAAGGACCTTTCCATTGCATTCAAGAGACCAAGGAGATGTATTTTGACATAAAATTTTCCTATATTTTGTGTTGGAAGCCACTAAGGGAAAAAAAAATCCCAGGGAGTCATGCAGCTCCTTCGGTCATAGGTTGTATGATTTTTATTAAAAAATCATGAAAAATCTTGTAATATATATATATATCTTAAGTGATAAGTGCTTTAAGTGCTTGGGGTTTAAAATCCTTGCCCCAAAGCTATGGATCACCAACTATAGAGCCTTGAGGGTCTGTGACATAAGCCGCAACCAATGGTTTAATAACTGCAAGTGGTGGAAGCTGTGAGGAGTGTGGCCTCCTTCTTAAGCCACTAGTGGTCGGGGCTAAAATATCGACCATGAAACATCTAAGTTGTTGGCATTAAACTAAAACTACCAATGGTTCTGAAATTGTTGCCCTTTGTCCATTTCCATCTCCACTAATCAGTTTCCCAACAACCACTATCATTGGAAACACCACCTGAGGTCCATCAAGGCCCTCTAATAGGCCAAATTGGGCCTTTTTAAAACTTGTATAACTTTTGTCCATGGTGTCTATTTTTTGAAAATGAGACATCATTGGAAATCTGGAGACGAGCATTTTCCATCTATGGAGGTATTGAAATCATTTTTTCTATTTTCTTCTAGATATTTCAGGTTGAATTTGTTTATTGTTGATTTCTTCAAAAATCCATAACCTTCACCCTGATGCTTTGATTTTTGGAAACATATAGGAATTAGAAAGGTGGTGAAGAGCACTACATAGCTATAAGGCTAAGTTTTCCAGATTTTTTCTTAGGTTCATTTTGTATCAAAATTTGTAATTTTGGCTATTGTGAGCCTATTAAGCATTGTATCTTGGGAAAATCTTTGTAAACGTAATAAAATATAAAGTGTCAACCTTAAAATATTTGAGGGGGTGATTTTGATACTAATGAAAAGGGTGGGGATGTTTTTGTGTTCTTTTGTTCACTTTATTTTTGCACTTCCCTTTGCATCTCTTCATCATGGCTCAAACAATAGTTCCTATTCTAACTACGTACAACTATTTTGAGTGTAAGTCTAAATTTCAAATTCACTTAAGAAGTCTTGGTTTGCATAGAATAAAAATGGGATTAGAAACAAAACCTACTAAACATGAAAAAAAGCCTAAGTGGTTTAATAAATGTGATTCAAAGCATTATGTTTTTCTATATCTCCTTATTTTCTCTTTCATATTGAATATTTGAATAAGTTCCAAATGAAATATGGAAAATAATAGAATCTCTTTTTAGCACTCAAGATTCTATGAGGGGTCATATGTTGGAAAATGAACTAATTAGTTTAAGTCCAAGTAACTTCAACACAATTCAAGATTTCTTCACCAAATTGAAACCACTAAGGCTACAACTAAAGTAATGTAGAATTGATAAGAAAGATGAATTGTAATGCCCCACTCGAAGCACAAGGAAAATTTTGACTGAATAATTTTTTATTTTATTTTAAACACAACAACCACAACACCAAAGATACAACATCAACATGTACTTGCACAACAATGTGCACACAAGCATCGCATAAAACACAATGACACAACAACAACAAGGCCTCCCAATTGCATAAGAAAGGTGGAAAAAGTGGAAGGCTAACCACATGGGATAAATCCACCATGAAGAACAAGAGAGAGAGAAGGAACATCTCCAACAATACAATCATTTACAACCCACGAGCACACTCTCTCACAACATGACTCTAGAATAGGATGCTCAAAAATATCAACCTCCAATACATATCTAGACTTTATTAACAAATCAAAACAAGAAAAAAAATTCACCAAAGGATGTCAAACTAGGAGATACAAACTCTCCACTAACTGGAATGACCACGAGTCACTTCTAAACAAGCCACATGTTTCCAAGATGTCTCGTCACAATGTGACATTGGACAAATGGAAATATACTACAAAAAAACACCTCAAGACCTATGAGGAATATTGAGAACACTAAAAATACCAACAAAGAAGATTTACAAACTTCCCAAGACTTTACAAGACAAGGTGCATGATCTCCCTCACCCTAGGTTTGCTAAATGGCCAACTTCAAAAGAGTACACACTATACGATACAGGAGAACACACAAGTCCTCAATGAAGAATTTTAAGGAAAGCTTTCAAACATCACTAGACCCCTAAGACCATGATAAGAAAATTTCATTTACATTGTACTCATACAAGGTCCTGAAATTGAGAGGAACTAACAAGACCAAAAAGAGAGAAAATTTGACTAGGTTTTTGAAGACCTAGTCAATAAAAACAATCGCCATGAGAAAAAAGGCATAAAAATTATTTGACAAGAAGGAAAGGATTATAAAACCTCTATCTATTATTAATTAAGAGGATTTACATTATGGTTTTCTAATGGGAATGAGGTCACCCCTACACAGTACTAGGTCGCCCCAACACACTTAGCCAAAAATTTGCATTTTCTAGCTTACAAAACTAGGCTGCCCTAGTATACTACCAAGACACCCCAACATGATACCAAGCTACCCTAGTTGTGTTAGTTTTTTGGAGGCTAGATTAACTTAGCTTATAACAAGGCCGCCTATCATGAAACTATGAAATTAGACTAAAAATTTCATTTTAAACACCAAATGAAATGTTCCTAAGTTAATTTTAAGCCTCTAAGGCATAATCACATTTATATGCATATATGATCATGCCCAACACCATTGCCAAGACAAGTAACTAGGCTAAAACACTAACTTTCAAAAATAGATTACAAGCCATCTCACAAGAGAGGTCCACTTACAAATTACATGACAAATAAATTATGATTATATAACAAAAGGACTCAAATTTCCCTTAACAATTACATTACATTCAATTGAACTAAATACAAAGCAATGAACAATTGAGAAGAGGATATCAATTTTGCTTCATTCCTCAAATCTTTGAACCCCAATGGTGATTTCCACACCACCCTACCACATGAAACCAATAAGGTTCACTCCCACCATGCTAGGAGATAATCACATGGCCTAAACACAATCACACAAGACATGATAGGAGAGGACATACACTCATGCAAATCACAAAGTAAACATTCATTAAACATATCACACAAGGATAAAAAAAGGAAAATACGCATCACACAATGATCCATATCACAAAATCCACTGGCATGAACACAATGGCATACACAAGCACTCACATTGGGAACATTTTCCAATAGAGGGAACCATCCATAAACTCGAGAAAAAAGGACTAATTCCTAGAATCAACACATTTGTTGAACTCAAGTTCAGGCACACAAACCAATGCATAATTTCCAATTTTATCCAATTTCAATAACATTTTTCTACAATGCATATTATCACATTTCATGAAGTACAACTTGGTCAAAACATTCCAAAAAATTCATCACACCCTCCAACAAGTGTGGCACAAAAATCAATGCAAAATGCAATTTTCCCAATTTCAATGAGATTTGCCCACAGTGCATAACATCTCATTTCACAAGGTTCCAACTTTTCCAAAAATTCAAATTCAATCATTTTCATATAAAACTTTCAAATTTTCTCATATCTTCCATTGCATAAAAACTTGAAAATTCCCAAATCCGCCATGGATTTTCACCAAAATTTTAAATTTTGAAATCAAATTTCTAACAACACCCTTTGGTTGAAAATAAGCCCAACACCCTTAAGCTATAAAATTGATATTTTCATCATTTTCAAAAAAATGGGCATGGTAACCCCCCCATTTTGAGATTTTTTAAAATTTAAATAAAACTCTACACCACACCAATCAAATTGAAAAATAAAAGGATATGGGAGGATTCTACACTCCCCTAATCATTCTCCTACAAACAAATTTAAATAATAATGATCAAAAAAATTTAAAACAAATAAAATACGTCAATGCCCTCCAAAATTTGAAATGTGAAATTTTCCAAGCACTCCAAACAAGGAGTCACAAAATCAAGCAACCATGATCCCTTCCCAATTCTTATCCCAACAGATCTACCCTCATTGAATTCCAATAAGAATTGCACTCCTAATTAAAAAAAAACTTAAGTTACTAATAACAAAGGTTTTCTCTAAGAGGGAATCAGTGTGGAGGGGGTAGTTTGAGTGCTTCTGAGGGTGTATAAGTAAGCGATTCAAATGATGATGAGGATTCTAGTTGGGGGCTATAGATCATTGGCCATTTGGTGGGTGTTCGTTGGAGATTTCTTGTCCCTAGCAGCCTCTTTGGTGTGGGCGATCTACTGCCTATGGTGGTTTTGGATTTCTATGGAGAGTTGGTTTTGTGGCCTTCTTTGGAGCTGGGTTTGTTCCCTAAGCCTATTGGTCCTGAGCTTCTGTAGTTTTATGTGGTTGTAGCCCTATTGGGGGCCGCCACAGTGTTTGCTTAGAAAACTTTGGTGGCTTTTGCGGTCTTCTTTCAGAAGTGAGTGTTGTTGGCTTTTCTCGTGTTGTTGGTGGTTCCTCTAGGTGTGTGTGGGGGCATGTTTTTCTCGAGAGTGTCTTGCCTCTACTCCTCTTTTGTCCTCATATCTGGGGGATTGTTCGACGTTGAGGTTGGCCTTCCTCCTAGTGTTTGGGTGCTAGGGGATTTTCTTGTGGCTAGCTTGTTTGTGGGGATGTCGGCTATGCTTGGAGTGGGTGGAGGTCATCCTCCTCTCCTCTTCTTGATCTCTGGACCCATGTTTTTGGGTCCTCCTACTCATGGTGGGTTTCAGTTTGTGGCTTTTGCTCACCTTGGATTTCTCATTCCAAGCCTATCTTGGGGGTTGGTTAGTTTGGTGTTGCATGTTAGCTTGACGAATGGATACGGTTTTGACTGTGCTTTGTGTCATGTGATGGATGGGAAAGGATTTCCTTCTGTGAATCCTTTGTTGATAGTTTTAGCTTTGAGCTAGTGGTTTTGGTACCATTTGGGCTCAACTCCTGTAGGGGATTTTCTGAATGATATAGCTCATTTTTTGTTGAGCTTGTTGGGACTTCATGGTGATGGGTCCTCCTAGTGTGGGGATCTTGGTGGTGGTTTGGATTTCTACTCTTTATGGGAGTTGGGTTTCTAGTTTTTTGTTCTAGGGATGGTTCGTTTGTGTAATCGTTTCCTTGTGGTTTGGTGGTTTTGGTGTCCCTACCCTATTTTTCTTTGGGGAGGGTGGTGTTGTGAGATGGCTTCCTGGTTGGTGGTTGTGGTTGTTCTTCTCCCTTAGGGTCCTCAATTTCTAGCTCCTTTTGAGGTGGATTTTACTCCTATTCAGAGTGGTGGTTGTGGACTTGGGAGGGGGATCTGACCCCTACTTTGTTGGGTGCCCATGAAGATGGATGGTGCTTCAGCTATAGTTGGAGTTGATGGTCATATGGAATTTTGGGTTGGTTATGTTGTGGGTTGGGAGGATTTTTTTATTCTTCCTGCTAGTTCTTCCACCTAGATTCCTTTAGAGGAGCTGTGGGCCTATTCTACTGATGTTCCTTCTTGCCTCCTATAATCGTGGTGTTCTATTAAGGTGAATACTACTCCTATTGACGTGGACCTGGTAATTGTTGGCTTGGTGGGTGGATTCTTATTGAGGTGGTGTGTGCTTACTCAGGTGGGAGGTTATGTTGGCAGGCTTGATCCCCACCTCTTCCTCTCCTATAGAGGGGATCCCCAGCCTATTGAGGTGGTCTTGGGGTTGGTTTCAGGGTGGTTGGTGCTTCTAGAAGAACATTCCTCTGTTGTGAATGGTGATTCTTACCCCTTTGTGGTTGAGTATACATTTGGCTCTAGTTTTTCTTTCTCAAGTGGAAGATCTATTGCAGGTCTATTGTTGCAGATGGTTTGTGGCCTTCTGAGTGGAAGGTTTTTTTATGTCCTACTTCTAAAGGGTGTTGGTTTTATGTGTTTGGTGGCTTCTAGTTTTGTGCCAGGAATGGGTTGTAAGACTGTCTTTGGTTTCGATTGTTTTGGGTTCTTGGTTTCCTATCACTCCTAATCATATGTGACCAAGTGTTGTTTGTTTCTTTGTTGTCGTTGTGGTGTTCATCCACTGTTGATGGCCCGTAGGGCCTTGTTCTAAGGGTATGCACCCTTGTTTTGTTCTCTTTGTTGTTGGCCCGTTGGGCCTTGTTCTATAGGGATGGCACCCTTATTTGTCACTTTTAATTTCAAAAACAAATTTTTTCTCTCTCAATATTTTTCCCAATTTCACAACATAAAAATGAAAATGAAATACATTTTTCCTTTTTAACCCCTTTTCTTTTCCCAACAAAATAATATATATTTTCTTTTCTAATTAATCACATTTAATCCCTAATTTATGTCAATCCAAAATAAGACATTAAAATTCAGTCCAATTTACTATTCCACATTTAAATCACATTTTAAATATATAAAAGGCATATTTCACATTACTTTGAGAAATCAAGATTCAAATCAAATTAAATTAATATAACTCATATTTCCATTTATCCATTTGAAATTTCCACCAATAACTCCCAAGTCTCAAAAATCAAATTAAATTCATTTCCCAATATCATTCAACCTATAATTTCACTATTAAATTATCCATATAAGCATTTAATTGAATTAAATTATGGAAATGGGAAATTTGGCAAAACATCAACCACACATTAATGAGAAATCCACAACAAGGTTATGGTATCTGGAATCATACCAATGGTGGTATCAGGGTCAAAACGGGTAAAATAACAAGGGTCTCACACTCAGATCGAGTATGATGGGTAAGGCAATACAATAATGGCCAATGTGACATCCCCTATAACATATCGGGGTATACGCAAACCTATAGAACTAGGTGTAGAAATACCTAATACTTCTAACCACTCAATACATAAGGCTCACTTGGTTGCCAAAGGATTCACCCAAGCTCTAGGGATTGACTACTCTAATATTTTTGCACCAATGGTGATGTAGAGCAAGGTGGAGTATGTTCACACAACACAATTTAAACACTTCTTCAAGATTCTAAAACCTAACTATGGTGGGTTCTCACACAATTCAACAATTCTCCTTCTAAGTCTCCAAACCTCGGTTTTCAGGCATATATTTTAGAGAATTCCATTAACCCTCATACCATTGACCATCTTAGATACCCATTAGGCACCTCTTTAACATATCCAAATTGGGACTAGGGTTGTTTTGTAACCAAACCTTCAAATTTGATCTACTACGCTGCTCCAAGGAAAAATTAGGCTACTTTTCCAAACCAAGTATAAGAAATTCAAACACCAATCATCAATTCTTCACTCTAGAAGTTCTGGCACATCATATAGGGTCCCAATATGTAGTTTCTTTCAAAACAACTCATCACAAAATTGTTGTGACACTAAATCTCAATCCTGCCTAGTTTCCTAAGCCTAACACAAGGATGTTAGGCTAGGGCAAGCTCAAATCTGCCCCAAACTCCATCTCTTGCTCTAACAACTTCAAAATCTCTAATAACACACTCAAACCCTCCATTCCATTTATTTTATCCAAATTTCAACAGTGGAATGGACTGTAAACCATTATTTTTGTCTTCAAACCCTTGAACCTAGGGTTTATAGGTGGTTTCCATAAAAACTCTTCAAACTAGCATATTTCTCAATAAAAATCAATAACACCATAGCCAAATCAAATAATAAACATTACTCTACATATTCCAATTCAATTCATTTTAATTAGTGAGTGTGCAGAGCCATATAGAACTCAGAAACATTGCAAAACACTAAAAAATTCACAGAAAATAGAGCTTGCTTTCATTGTTTTTCACCAAAATCACTTATATAAGTTGCCTCAAAGTTTGTGAGGCCTTTTTAAACATGTTCTAACTAAAAAACAATTGTCTCCAACAAATTTTTAAAAAGGTGATCATTCAACTTCCTTACATGGCAAAATTTGCAAAGTTGCAAAGTAACTTTTTAACATTTTCACAACTTGACAAAACTTAACACAATGACCCTATATGACCCTAAAACATCAAAAATGATCTTAGTTATACCTTATTACATCATATGTGTGATTAAACACATCAAACCCAACCTAAGACACCTATTTACATCATTTTGACAAAATTTCCTAGGTGCCCCTGCACCAAATAGCTAGAATGAATTCCATCTGACTTGTCCTTGCTATCACCACAACACATAGATAGGAAGTTCATCAAATGGATGTGAAGAGTTTTTTTCTTCATGGCAATATTTAGGAGGAGATATACATGGAGAAACCATGTGGGCTCATACATGATCCTTCACTTGTGTTTCATCTTTGAAATTCTCTCTATGGCCTCAAAAAGCCCCCTCGAGGTTGCTATGCCAAGATGGACTCCTTCCTTCAAAAAGTGGGATTCACTTGATGACATTCTAATCCTAATGTCTACATTTTGTAGCAAGATGATGCTCACACCTTCTTCGTTCTCTATTTCAAAGAATTGTTGATCATAAGAAGTCACCCATCCACCATTTTGATGGACCCCTTCCTTCTAAAAGTGGGACTCACTCAATGCCATTTTGATCCTACCATCTATATTTTGTAGCAAGATGATACTCACACCTTCTTGGCTCTCTACATCGATGACTTGTTGATCATAGGAATTCACTCATCTACCATTCAAGCAATGAAAAATGCCCTTCATGATTAGTTTTTGATACTAGAGTCAGGCTTATTATACTAATTTTTAGGGATTGAGATCACTTAGTCTTCAGCGGGTATTTCTCTTGCACAGCCTAAGTACGCATTTGATATTCTCCAGAGGTTTCACATGGTTGATTGTAAGCCTACATCGACTCCATTCTTGTCAAGGGTCAAACTTGTGGCTAAGTGTTCTTCACCCTTTGTGAATGGAAATTTGTATCAAAAACTTGTTGGTAGTGTCATCTATTTGACTCATGCAAGGATCGACATTTCATATGTTGTAGGAACAGTCTCTCAATTCATGCAAAAGCCACATGATTTGCACTAGAAAGAAGCTAATTGGATTCTTCACTACATCAAGGGTGAATGGGATTCACTATATAACGAACATGGATTTTGACTAGGTGGGCCACATAGATTCAGATTGGGCAAGCAATTCTCATGATCTCAAGTCTATTTATGGGTATTTCTTCTCCCTTGGTTCTAGTCCAGTTTGTTGGTTGAGCAAGAAGAAATCAACTATTTCTCTTTCATTTATAGAGGCTGAGTATCGAGGAGTGGTTAATGCTATTATTGATACCATCTAGCTTCAAAAAATTATCACTAATTTTGGCATTCCCTTCTGGAAACCCACAATTATCTTTTGTGACAAACAATCTTATTCATATCTCACACAATCTAGTTCATCATTAGTAGACCCAGCACATCAAGATCCGCATGCACTACATTAGGGAGCTGATTTATTTAGAGATCATTGATCTCAAGTACTGTCTAACATCATAGTAGACTACAAAAATATTCAGTAAACCCTTCACTAAGAGAAATTTCTCAATTTACAAGCTTTTCTTGGGGTGTGGTTAGTGTCCTCTTTGGGGGGCTACTTAGTCCTTAGATCTTCTTCACTCTCTCTATTCTAGGGGGTGTTATCTCTCTCTTTGTTGAGGGGATTCTTCTTCTTTAGGGGGTAATTTGATATGTACACGGGTACTTGACATGGCCTCATTTTCAAGGACCCATCATCTTTTGCATCCTCCTAAGTTGTGCATAAGAGGGGGTGTTATTGTAGGTTTTTATTTTCCTAGTGGAATATTTAATTTTACCTTAGTTATAGGTTTTTCCTACACATTTATTAAGATTTCTTAGGATAATAAAGTGAGTTAATCATTTAATAAGTAGGAGATAAAGTGATGAGTTGTACTCCACCTTTTAAGGGTGGAATATTTACTTTTTCATCACTTTATTTAATGTTGGTGGTTATTGGTGGTCAATTCTTATTAGTTGATTTTCCACCTTCATCCTCTCCTTAGTTCTATATAAACTCACTACCTAGCTTGTATTTTATATCTTGGAATCTCTTAATGCAATTCTATCAACTTGACATTGCATAATATCTTGGAGTTCTAGTTTGCATTATTTCTAACATGGTATTAGAGCCAGGTTTTGAGAAATCTAAGTTCTTAAGATTCCTAATTGAGATATTGATATTTTCATGTAAAAATATTGTAAATTCTCGTACGCTCTTCTCTTTCGTTTTGGATGATCTTGAGAATGAGAAAGGGCTTGCAAAGATTTAATAACCTCTTAATATTGCATATGTGTTTTGTGAGATCTAGGTGATTGCAATATTTCTAGTTGTACTAGTAACATTCTTGATTATTCCAACACTTCTAGGAAGATCAAGAAAATCAAGATTGGATTTCATTTCATCCAAATTGGAGATCATTTGACAAAGTGGCAAATGGGGGATTGAAGCTCAGGTTCAGTGAACAGGTTTTTATAGGAGCATTTTTGGCCAAAAAGGACCTTTCCATTATGTTTAGGAGGTTGAGACAAAATTTCCAAGAGGGTCATACATCCCCCTTAGATCCTTAATACGACATCATAATTAAAAATTCACATACATACATACATACATATATATAAGTGTTGTTGGTAAGTGCTTAGCGCTTGAAATAAGAGCTTAAGTGTTGGAGATCATTGCTAAGGGCTTTGGATCCCATAGATTTATCCACTTGCAGACAAACGAAAGGTTGATTGTAGCCTTAGCAAGCCTTAGTGGTGTATAATAAACTGCCAATGGCACTTAGCCACTAAGAAGTCAACTTCACTGCCAACTAATGGTTAAATTCCAACAACAACCACAAACAAGTTTTTGGATAACTACTATAGTCAAACCTTAATTGCCAAAAATTAGCAAAAAACCACCACCCAAGCTTCACCCAACTCACTACCCAGTGTTGGCCTCCTACAATGATTTCATAACTAAGACTTTACAGCCATGATTCAAAGACTGGACATCTAACCTAAATAGTTCTTCAATCACCATGAAGGTGCAGTTAACTTGTCAACCTATGGACATTAACTTGAAATGGGTCAGCATAGTATGTGCACTAGGGGCTCAAGTAGTCATTGCACTCTACAGCTAAGAAATGCAATATTGAAAGTAAATTGCTTAAAAGGAAATAAAGCAAATGTTGAATATCAACCAACAACTATCCTAAGCTTAAATGCAGAGAAATAATGAAAATCTAAGTGACAAATAGGAGACTATTATGTTTTCTTTGGCTGCAGGAATAGTCACATAATGGAATTATAATGGCTATAGGAACAGTCGACGTCAGATTTCTAACTAAGTACTAAACAACAAGTAACACTAAACTAATGCTAAACTAAAAAGACGGATTACTCACCAAGTGGGCCTCCTTGGCTAAGTATCCTCTAAACTAACAAGAACTCAAATGCTCAAACTCATAACTTTATTTTATTCACTATAAATCATGCATACAAATAGTAATGTATCTATATTACTGAAACTAGAGAATGAGAGTACAATGTCAAATAGTGCAACCTCTTGAAGAAGGAGCATCAAATCATTATTTATACTATAGCTAAATAAGGTAGTCAACTCCACAACTGGGAGGATGCCATTTAGGGAAAATAGGGGAAAGTGGAGCGATGGTGATTACACATGCATGGAATCTGATCAGACATGCAAGTCAAGCGTAGATCCAGCACAGCAGTAACGCCCATGCATGCTCGATCATTAAGGTCCATTGCAAGGAAATTATGTTTAGTTGCATGAGGAATATTTGTTATTAGTTACCTTTGACTTGGAGCGATTTCTCAGTTGGACGTTATGGTGCATGCCTAGCTAGTGGTGTCTTCCTCAACTTGGCGTATTAAATCTACATGTCAAGGTTAGTACACATAATAACTCTACATCTATAACCACTCTAAGAAAAATTCAATAATCACATGCAAAATCAATATAGATGACCCACATATTATGCCAAATATCATTAAAGCTTGCAGAGATATGATAATATCAAATGTCAATGGTTTGAGTGAAACATTATGCCAATACTAACACTTAAGCATTAAATTCCATGACATCTATGAGCAAATAGACTATAGATTCTACCCAAAACTAGACCAAAAGCTAGGCTCATCACTCCCCCCAACCTAATGTTTTGTTGGTCCTCCAACAAGGGAAGAGTTGTTCTTCTACTTGGTCAAGTTCTAAAATTTGCAATTGAGAGTTGTCTGACATCAATGGCTATAGTATGTGAGTCAGGATCCCAATAGAATCCTCCCAATCTATCAAACATTTTCCATCTCTGCCTCTTTGTAGCAATGTCATGCTGGTAGAATCTGAAATTTGGCACGGGCCACATGAACATGGGTGGCTAAAAAGTCAAGGGAAGCCAATGCCATCCCTAAGTTCTCCCAATATGAATATGTCTCTCGATTCCTTTTAATGTTGTAGCATAATTGTGGATGGAATGAGGTTCAACTTGTTTCAGCTCATCATTCAAACTATTCCATCTATGGGATAAAAATCTCCTCACGATTTCCTCCTTTGTTGTTGTTTTTACCTCATACTCAGTGTGAACTAACTCAATCCAAGGCATAATCCTATTGCCATAACTTGTTATGAGTAGCATTCTATCCCATTCTCTGTAAATATCCCTTGGGTTGCTTGATTCAGCTCTAACAGGCAGAGGGATATCAGACTCCAATTGTTTATAAGCACCATGTTGTTTCCCCCAACTAATCTCATCAGTGTGGAAATTTATACATCTTTATCCTCAATATCTTCATCCTTCTTTTGAATTTCCTCCTTCAATTTTCATTTTTTTTTCCATTCTTCCTCCCTTCTTTTTTTTCTCTCCATAAATTCAAAATTATCGCATGTACTGTAAAACTAGGAAGATTATGAATTCCTACTATTCTTTTTGTTGATGGAGACTCCTCATATGGCACTATTTGCATGGACTCAATTTGTCCCATTATCTCTGGCTACAACGGTGTTGTTTCTTCTTCCTTTTGCTATAGGGACTCTTGTTCTTGTTATGGCTATAGAAACTCCTACTTTGGTTTTGGTTGTTGCTGCAAGACTTCATGTTGTAGGACCTCTTGCTCATTTTAAATTTTTTTGACCCAGCCTAATATGATTTGACACATGGACAATAAGTTCACAAAATATTTGCATGTTTTTCATTCCCCTCCCTCCAACCTAAATTTGGACATGTGTCCAAACATGTGAGATGGGAGTGGTGATTGACAGGAAATTATGGCATTTATGTGAATACCTATACTAGCATATAGTGATTAAATGAACGCACTTAAGAGATGATTAAAGATAGCAATTAATACGCACATACCTAAATGTGTCAAAGATTTTTTGCAAAGATCATGGATAAAGTAATGCTTGCCTTGTTGGAAAATGAATTAAGCAATAAATGAAGATGAGGTGGAATGAGGTGAACTGGAATGAATTAATGGAAGAGAGAGAAAGATGGTGATGGATGGGTGGATGGGCGGATGACAAAGAAATGGACTTCCACTTAAGTGAAAGTATTTGTTATGAAAATTACGTACCTCAATTAGGTTTAAGGAGGGACACTAGGTCCACCGCCTTCAACCGTAGGAAGCTCTTAGTGCTTGGTGAATTACTGCAAGAAATCTTCTTTAGAAGTTGGTTTATGGTATAATCTGAGGTGATGGCCATTGACAAGTAATTTGAACCTGACAGGGTCAATGATGGTGAGTTGAATAGCTCCATTAGGAAAGACCTCAACAACTTCATATGGTCCTAGCCACCTTGTCTACAATTTTCCTACATTGTCCTGGTATCTTGAATCATAGAGCAAATCCCAATCTCTTGGTTTGAACTTTTTGTCCTTGATAAATTTGTCATGCCACTTGATTCGTTGATTCTGCACTAATTCTATATGTTGCAAGGTTACTCTTCTTATCTCATCCAAAGCATTTAGCTCCATGATTCTTTCTCTCTGTGCTTCAAAAATATCCATCCCTAAATCTACTATAGTTTGTAGAGTTTTATGTTCAAATTCAATTGGCATCATAGATGTCTTTCCATACAGCAACTCAAATGCGGTGAAGCATGTAGCTATTTTCCATGTTTTCCTATAGGCCCAAACAACTTCTGGTAATCTGTTTGCCCAATCTTTCCTATGGATAGCTATTGTTTTAGTCAGAATGGCTTCAATCTCTCTATTTGTCACTTCAACTTGGCCATTAGCCTGGGGGTGATAAAGAGTAGACTTTATGTGCCTTATATTGTACTCATTCACTAGTGTTGCAACAAGAGTTGATGTGAATTGTGGCCCTTGATTATTCACTATTTCTCTTGGAACTCCATATCTTATAAAAATCTCCTCATAAAGAAACATTGCAACCTTTTTATCTCTTGCATGCTTCATGGCCTTAACTTCTACCCATTTTGTTACCTAATCAGTGCATACCAATATATAAGACTTACCATTTGATGGAGGGTCAATTGGTCCCAAAAAATCCAATCCCCACTTGTCAAAAGGAGTGATTACTATCTGAGGGAAAAGTGGCATCTCATCAGATCTAGTTGGTCTACCCATTCTTTGACATTAATCACATTTTTTGATATACCTTCCTACATCCTTGTGGAGTGTTGGCCAGTAATACCCTGTGTTCAAAACCTTCATTGTTGTCCTCTTGGCTACAAAGTTTCATCCACATGGTTCATTGTGGCATGCATGCAAAATGTCATATGTCTCATCTTCTCTCACACATCTTCTCATGACATGGTTAGGTCCAGTATAAAACAAGCATCCAGCAATCCAAGAGAAAGGAAAAGATTTTTCAATGAGCACCCTTTTCTCTTTTGGGGAGAAGGGAGAAGGAACTCTACCTGTAACCAAGTAATTGGCTATGTTAGCATACCAAGGTATTTGTACACTGAGAGAGAATAGATGCTCATTAGGAAAAGAGTCATCTATAGGCTGATTGTCTTCTGATGTAGTTAGCCTTGAAAGAAAATCTAGAACAACATTAGCTTTATCTGGCTTATTCGCAATGGTTATATCAAACTATTGCATCAACAATAACCATCTTGCTAATCTACCTATGATCAAAGGTTTATTCATGAGATACCTAATCGCTACATGATTAGTGTGCACAAAGATTTTGTAGCCCGTTATGTAATGTCTAAATTTTTTAGTGCATAGATTACTGTTAGCATCTCTTTCTCTGTCACTATATAATTGAATTCAGCTCCCTGCAAATTTTTGCTGACAAAGTAAATAGCATTTTCAATAGCTCCCTCTTTCTATCCTAAGACCAATCCTATGGCATAATCTGATGCATCAGTGTGGATGTGGAAAGAAAGCTCCCAATTGGGTCCCTTGAGTATAGGAGTATGAGTCAAGGTTGCCTTCAAGTCAAAAAATGCCTTGTCACAAGCTTCAGTCCACTAAAATTCAGCATCTTTACTGAGAAGGGTATATAATGGTGTTGCTACCTTGTTGAAATCCTTGATGAATCACCTATAATATCTTGCATGACCCAAGAAAATCCTAACATCCTTTTTTTTTGCAGGTGTAGAAAAATTTGTGATTACCTCAATTTTTGTAGGATCTACTTGAATTGTGGGAGATGTAGTGGCCAAGAACTAGAGCCTCTTGCATCATCATGAAGCACTTTTCACTATTTAAGGACAAGTTTTGATCCTCACATATCTGTAGGACTCTCTTGAGATTCTCCAATGCTTGATTAAAATCAGCACCATAAGTGGTGAACTCATCCATATAAGTCTCCATGCAATCATGAGAAATGTCTGAGAATATGCTAATGACTACCCTTTGGAAAGTTGCAGGTGCATTACACAAGCCGAATGGGAGTACCGAATAAGCATAGGTCCCCCATGGATAGGTAAATGTGGCCTTCTCTTGGTCTTCTAGTGCAATTTGGATCTAGTTGTAGCCACTGAATCCATCTAGAAAAGAGAAGTATTGCTTTCCTGCAAGTGTGTCCAAAACTTGATCAATGAAGGGTAAAGGAAAGTGATCCTTCTTGGTGGCTGCATTAAGTTCTCTATAATCAACACAAAATCACCATTTCCCTCCTTTCTTGGTCAGAATTACTAATGGAGTTAACCATTGACTATCTAAAATGGGGTAAATAAATCCTATATCTAGTAATTTTGTAGTTCTCCTTTCACAATTTCTCTTAGTGTAGGGTTAATCCTTCTTTGTGGTTGTCTTAATAGAGTGCAATCTCTAATATAAATTCTATTCATACACAGTTTAGGATATAGTCCCTTCATATCATGATAATCCCATGCAAATGCATGCTAATGGGCCCTTAATAGGTTTTCCAATAACAGTTGTTTCTCTTCATTCAATTTACTACTAATAGTCAGATATTTTCCTTCTGACATCTGGACTTGTGTAGTTAACTCTATCATGGCTACTTCATTAATACATGGTACCTTTAGTTCATATGGCAGCAATGTATGGAACATACATGTTGCTATAGGAAGTTTGTCTATAGGAACAGTGACTGTAGGAAGATTGTCTGCAGGAATAGTGGTTGTAGGAAGAGTAGGCATAAGTGTCCTGGTCGAAGTAGAAGATGATACTTCCTCCACTTCATAATGGTTCTGAATGAGATTAGCCAATACTTCATCCTCATCTTGGAGCTACATGAAAGAGCTTTTTCCTAGCATCATAAGCTATGCCACAAAATTAACTTCCATGGCCTCTTCACCAACTTGTGGTCATACAAAATATTTCTCATCATGAGATGGTTGAGCAAGTGGATAAAGAACAAAAAATTTAGTACTCCTTCCATTTAAAATGGACATGTCACTTGACCAACATCCAATGTATCCATCTGCAGTTGCCAACCAAGGCCTTCCAAGAATGATGAGATACCTGCCTATTTTAGTCGTAGGAGAAAGAATCATAAAATATGTTGGGTATTCCCAGGAGTCTAGAACTACCACAAGATCCTCTACTACACCATTAGGCTTAATAGTAGAGCTATCAGCAAGCTGTAGGATAGTAGGAGTAGATCTCATACTTGCAATATTTAGTTGATGCAGGATGTCTTTGGTCATCACATTGATTATTGCCTCTAAATCAATTAGAGTATTCTTCACTTGGATCTCGTTTATGACAACTGCTACTACAGGACTGCCTAGGTCATTATACTTGGGGATAGTCACCTTTCCCAGCATGATATCAGCTATTTGGCCCACCACATGAACTGTAGTTGGGTCTCTCTTCTTCCTTCTTGGCTTCTTAAGACAAGTTTCCTTGATAGCTTTGACGTAGATTGGAACATCCTTTATGGCCTGAAATAGGGGTATCTGAACACATATATGCTTTAGCTGATCCAAGATGTCAAAAGTGGTATCCTTCTTTTCTTCTTTCTTCTTGGAAACTTCCAATCTCTGGGGGAATGGTGTTTCTTCTTTAGTCTGCCTAGCTTGAATTGGTTCAGGATTGTTAGGTGCACTTGGATGAATAGGATCATTCAGAGGCTCCTCCTCCTCCTCTTCCATAGGAAGTGCAGTGATAATTGGTTTGGGAGGGCCTGATAGAGTAGTTCCTAAACTCAAATGGATGTCACCTATACTCATAGCATATGCAGAGAATTGATTTGAATCAGCAAACTATGTAGGCTATTGTTGTGGTTTGTTATTAGGATTGGGTGTGGGTTGAGCTGGTAGTTGAGTTGGTTTAGGTACATTTGAGCTTGGATTAGCAGGTGGAGGCATTAGAGAAGGATGTTGGGGCTGAGAAGGTGGTTGCATGTAACTAGTTGTCTAGGTAGGCCATTGTTGTCCTCCTCTCCATTGATTTGTTTGTTGTCAATTTCCTGGAGGTAATTGCTAGTGCCCCTGAAATTGCTACCAATTCCCCTGAGGTTGTTGCCACTAAGGTGGAGAAATCTGATGATTGGACCAAGCATTTGGAGGGTTACTCCAAGGATATGGTGGATATCCTCCATAACTAGGGGGATATGGGGGCTACCATTGGTTACCAGATGAATAAGAGTTAAAATATGGCCCAACATAGGATAGTGGATCTAGTGGCATACCTTGTCTTAGAGCCCAAGGCTTCCTTTGTGCAACATAGTAGACTTGGTATTCTTCAATCTAAAGGGGATTGAACTCAAGTGAAATCTTCTTGATTTCCAGGTTAGCTACCATCTCACATCTGTAGTCCTTCTTTTTTCTATAGTGAGGACAATAATCTGTCAACATCATCTCTTCCTCTTCTTGCTTCTTTCTGGCCTGAAGTGTAGATTGTTGATAATATCTTGCTTGAAGTTTGCCAGCAAATGAGTGATCTCCATTCTTGAAACTTCACCAGTATTTGACTTACCCATGGAAGATTGATAAGCTCTCCCTTTCTTTGAAGCTTCCCTAGAGTAATTTTGGCATATTTTATTGATATCCTCCCAAGGAACTTGGGAGATATCTCCTCTTGCCATGAGGTCCAAAGCATCAGTGCAGTTGTCATTGATGCCTCTGAGGAAAAGAAACTTTTGTGAGTCCTCATTAAGTGCATGGTGTGGGGAATTTTGTAGGAAAAATAAGAACCTTGCAATGTAGTCTTCCAGACTCTCATCTTCCTTCTGCTGCATCCTGAAAATGTCACCTCCTCTCATGTCACTACCCCTGTAGTATTCCTTCTACTTTTAAAGGAATTTTGTCTTCATGTCTTCCCAATTTTCCATAGTATCCCTTCCTAGTCTCATGAACCATCTTAATGCAGCCTCTTTCAAAGTGGTGGGAAATAACTTAAGCCTATGAGCATCAATAGTGTAATCTTAACTCCTACAGAGTATGTCAAACTCAAATAAGAAGGTATCAGATCTTCTATCACAAGTCCATAAAACTTGGGGAGTGCTGACGTAAGAATGTTCTTGATGTTGTCAAATTCATTTTGATGGGAAATGGGGAAAGGAAAAGATGGTTGCTTTGGTATGTTCCTATTTGCATCACCCATGCCTTCTTGATGTGGTTCTCAGACAAAGGGGTTCTCAAGCTGATTTTGATCTTTCGAGGAGACTTTAGAGCTAGTCAGATCAGGATATGCATCAACAAAGGGGTGTGGATCTTCTTCTTCCTCTTCTTCTGGTAGGTTCTGGTACTCAACTAGCTGAAATGGATGAGGATTTTTAGGAAGGAATCTCCCATAAGAAACCCTTCTCCTTCCTCTATGCATGCGGTATCACTCACTATCAGTCAATTCACACAAATAATTGGTAAAGAATTAGGGGGGGTCATTACTTCCTAAGTGAGGATATGCTAAGAACAACTTTCAGAAACACTACAGCAAGAAAAACTACCAATGACTCCAAAAGACTTCCTAGCTTGACACCATCCCCGACAACGGCTCCAAAAATGTTAGCCTCCTACAATGATTTCATAACTAAGCCTTTACAGCCATGATTCAGAGACTAGACATCTAACCTGAATAGTTATTCAATCATCATGAAGGTGCATTTAACTTGTCAACCTAGGGATGTGAACTTGAAATGGGTCAGCACAGTATGTGCACTAGGGGCTCAAGTAGTCATTGCACTCTACAGCTAAGAAACACAATACTGAAAGTAAATTGCTTAAAAGGAAATAAAGAAAATGTTGAATATCAACCAACAACTATGCTAAGCTTAAATGCAAAGAAAGAATGAAAATATGAGCGACAAATAGGAGAATATTTTGTTTGCTTTGGCTACAGGAATAGTCACATAATAGAATTCTAGTGGTTGCAAGAACAGTCGATGCCAGATTTCTAACTAAGTACTAAATAGAAAGTAACACTAAACTAATGCTAAACTAAGAAGATGGATTACTCACCAAGTGGGTCCCCTTGGATAAGTATCCTCTAAACTAACAAGAACTCAGATGCCCAAACTTAGAACTTTATTTTATTCATTGTAAATCATGCATACAAAGAGTAATGTATTTGTATTGCTGAAGCTAGAGAATGAGAGTACAATGTTAAATCATGCAACCTCTTGAAGAAGGAGCATCAAATCATTATTTATACTACAGCTAAATAAGGTAGTCAACTCCACAACTGGGAAGATGCCATTTAGGGAAAATAGGGGAAAGTGGAGCGATGGTGGTTATGCATGCATGGAATCTAGTCAGACATGCAAGTTGTTGTGCAGTTTTGCACACACGCCCCACTGAAAGTGGGGACCCTCTTTTTTTGCTCTGGCTTTTGGTGTCTTTTGGCCCCTTAATTTTATTGATTTCATTGCCTTCAGAGCTCCTTAGATGTTCATCTTGCTTGTCCAAGTCCTTCCCCCCGAGTTGTGCTTCGAAAAACTAAGTTTTGAACAAAATCCAGGCTTTTGCCCCAATCTGGGATTTTCCTGTCCGCCTGGATTTTCCCAGAATCCTGTCCACCTAGATTTTCCCAGAATCCTATCCACCTGGATTTTCCTAGAATCTTGTCTGCCTAGATTTTCCCAGATTCTTATCCGCCTGGATTTTCCCAAAATCCTATCCGCCTAGATTTTCCCAGAATCTTGTCTGCCTGGATTTTCCCATAATCCTATCCGCCTAGATTTTCCTAGATTCCTGTCTGCCTAGATTTTCCCAGATTCTTATCTGCCTGGATTTTCCTAGAATCCTATCTGCCTAGATTTTCCCAGAATCATGTCCGCCTGGATTTTCCCAGATTCCTATCCGCTGGATTTTCCTAGATTCTGGTTTGGAATCCGCCTGACCTAGATTTTCCCGGATTTTCCCCTTGGTCTGATTTCCCCGGAAGGGCCCAAATCCTAAAATTTCCCAGAATGGAAATTTTTTCAAAAATAATTATTTATTTTTTATTTTTATTTTTCCAAAATGGAATTTTTAAAAATGTTCTTGAAATTGAAAATTTCTTGAAAAAGATTTTGAAAATGAAATTTCCAAAAGTGGAAAAAATTCTGAAAATGGAAAGTTTCCTTATAAAAATGTAAGTTTTTTTAGAAAAGGTCAAACTTTTATTCAAATTTATTTTGGATTGGATTTTTAACATGTGGGCTATTGATGATGATATCTATTTTTTAGGATTAAATAGATATTAAAAGTGGGACCTGCCTAAAAATCTGTGCCAAAACTGTCTACAGCTGGAGGACTTTCTGGAAGACACGTGAATCTGATCTTGTTGGAGATCATAGGCCAACATGGATAATATTCATGCATTTAATGCAAATCTTGTCCTATTTTGAAATTCTCCTAGCCGACCTATTTTGGGGCCCGTTATTATTGTAAAATCTAATTAGGCCGACCTGTTTTGGGGCCAGTTATTATTGTAAAATATAATTGGGCCGACATGTTTGGGGTTTTCTATAAATGGCATTTTTGCCTCATTTGTAAGGGGATAGATAGAATAGAGATTAGGAGAAGATTTGATAGAGAGCAAGTTTAGCAGTAGTTAGAGTTAGGAGTTAGCTTCTTTAAGGAAAATGCTATAACAGAACATTGGAATTGTTGTTGGAGTTTGGTGATTCAATACAATTGAAGGCATTGTGATTTTCTGGTGATCTCTTTTGTGTTGACTTATCTTGCATGGTTCTCATGATTCAATCTTTTAGATTGTTCAAAGTTGTTAGATTTAGATTTAAATCCGATTCAATGATGTTTATGATTTAATGTTTGAAGTGTTTTCAGCAATCCCTGGTCTAGACTTTTTGCAGCTAGCTGATTGTTAGTTGCTTTGCAAAGTTAGCTTGGACCTTTATATTCATTGTGCTTGGTTCAATTGTGGAGATTTATTCATTTCAACTGCAATTGGGTTGTCTTGGGTGAATGTTCATGATCTGAAAATCTTTAAAACCTTAGAAGATTGCACTGTTTCTATAAGATTGTAGATTTATCTTGGTCAAGCAAAGATTGGTTTCATTGGGATTGGTCCATTTCAAGTGTTTATCATTTGCATTGTTAAGTCTTAGAAATAGTTTAGATTTAGAAATTTCTTTAAACCGTTATCTCTTTTGTTGTTTGTTTTGAATCTGGGTTAGTTTTAGGATTGAAAGCATCACCATATTGTTGCATCTGATGAAAATTCACTTCTAGCATTGTTCATTTGTAAGACCCCTTGTGATTACCAGCATTTTCACATATTATCTGAGTTGTTTATGCATTGTTATTACCTGACACCCGAGAGACCTTGGGGTGATTTTCAGCAATTTATTGTTGAAGATTATCTTTCAAGAGAGATAGAATATCATTTTCTGTCTAAGTTGTTGCTATGCAGAAAACACCATCAACACAAGTCAAGTGTAAATCTAGCACAGCAATAACACCCATGCATGCTTGATCATTAAGGTCCACTACAAGGTGGTTACGTTCAATTGCATGAAGAATGTTTTCTTCTGACTGCCTATGACTTGGAGCGATTTCTCAGCTGGACATTATGGTGCATGCCCAGCTGGCGGTGTCTTCCTCAATTTGACATATTAAATATGCATGTCAAGGTCAGTACGCATAATAATTGCACATCTATAACCACTCTAAGAAACATTCATTTATTACATGCAAAATCAACATAGATGACCCGCATATTATGCCAAATATCATTAAAGCTTGCAGAGATAGGATAATATCAAATATTAATGGTTTAAGGGAAATACTATGCCAATACCAACACTTAAGCATTAAAGTCCATGACATCTATAAGCAAATAGACTATAGATTTTATCCAAAACTAGACCAAAAGATAGGCTCATCACCCAGTGGCCACTGTCACCACCGGTGCCACCCAGTGGCCACCAAGGGGCCACCAGAGCCCTCTAATTGGCCAAATTGGCCCTTTTCTTTGAACTTGCATAAATTTTTTCCATTGTATCATTTTTTTTAAATGAGATGTCACCAGAAATTTGGAGGTGAGAACTTTCTATCCATGAAGGTATTGATAATATTTTTTACCAAATATTTTAGGTCGATGTTGTTTGTTTCTAATTTATTCAACAGGCCATAACTTTCACCCCAATGCTCCATTTTTCGGAAACAAATAGGCATTGGAAAGGTGGTGAAGAGCACTACACAACTATAGGGTTAAATTTTCCATATTTTTTCTTAGGTTCATTTTATATCAAAATTTTTAATTTTGGCTATTTTGAACCTATTGAGCATTATATCTTGGAAAAATATTTGTAAACGCACTAAACTATAAAGTGCCAACCTTATAATATTTGGGGGGTGATCTTTGATACTATTGAAAAGGGTGGGGGTGTTCTTGGTGTTATTGTGTTCACTTTCTTTCCACACTTTCTCTTGCATTTCTTCATCATGGTTTCAACAATAGTTCCTATTCTAACTACATACAACTATTTTGAGTGGAATTCTAAAATGAAAATTCACTTAATAAGTCTTGGTTTGCATGGAATAACAATAGGACTAGAAACTAAACCTACAAATGATGAAGAAAAACCTAATTGGTTTAATAGATGTGATGAAGCATATGGAACATTGTTTTTGTCTGTATCTCTTGATTTTCTCTTTCATATTAAATCTTTGGATAATCCAAATGAAATATGGAAAAAGTTAGAATCTCTTTTTGGCACTCAAGATTCTTTGAGGGGTCATATATTGGAAAATGAGCTAATTAGTTTAAGTCTAAACAACTTCAACACAATTCAATACTTCTTCACCAAATTAAAATCACTAAGGCTATAGCTAAAATAATGTGAAATTACTCAAAAAGATGAACAAATGATTCTATGCATTCTCTCTAAGATAATTTTTGAATATTTAATGTTTGTCTCTACCTTTTATGCTAATAAGGATGCATTTGGTTTCAAATTCACCATGCCATCTTTGGATGATTTTGCTACTTCTCTCACATGGGATCAGGATAAGCTAATTTAGATGGGAACTCTTAATTCTTATAAGTCACATGCCCTAGTTTCCAACCACAGCACAAATGAACAATGAGGAAAAATTAGTAAGGATAAGAAACAAAATATTAGCAAATAGAAATAGGATCAAAAATTAGCTGCTCCAAAGGCAGCTAATGATACCTCATCTTCAAAGGGTGACAAACCTAAGAAAGAGAAGGTAAAATGTGCCTATTATAAATGACCTAGTCATGATGAGCACAATTTTTTGAAGAAACAAGTAGATCACTTGACACACATTCTTGAAAATAATAATCTCAATGTTCTTGATTACATCAAGCAACATTGAGATGAGGGGTCTCACAAGGCCAAAGATAACAACAAAGGGAAAGGAAAGGGAAAGGATCTTGTAGCATTTACTTATCCACCATCCACATGAGTTCTTGATTCACGTGTTTCACACCACATGGCTTATTCTTAGGATGATATTGCATCTTTGGAGTTGTATATTATGCCTTCCATTTTGATGGGTAATGACACTCCTATTGAGGTTTGTGGGAGAGCATCTATTGATATGGGGGATGACACATTTTAGGATTCTCTTTATGTTCTCTCATTTTCAACTAATCTCCTATTGATCTATCAAATCACTCACACAGGTAAAGGAAAGTGGGTTGGGTTTACTCCTTATTCAATGGTGATTCATGAGTTTCAAAATGATTCTATAGTTATAGTTGGGAGAGAATATCATCCTTCATGGCTTTATTTGTTCTCTCACTTTGTTCCTTGTCTGCCTTCATCTATTCTAATCACTCATTTATATGATTTGATTAATTTGTTCCATCATGGCTTTGGCTACTTTAACTACAGCTACTTGCAATAGCTTAGCCAATAGGACATGGTTACAAGATTATAGTTACAGTTGGGAGAGAAGATCATCCTTCGTGCCTTTTTTTTGTTCTCACTTTGTTCTTGGTCCACCTTCATTTGTTCTAATCACTCATTTAGATGATGTGAGTATTTTTTTACATCAAGGATTTGGCCACTTGAACTACCGCTACTTGCAACAGCTTAGCCAATAGGACATGGTTATAGGATTTCCTATAGTCCACTTTTTTTATTGTGTTTGTCAAGGTTGAATTCTTGGCAAGCATATAGGATTTGTAATGTACATGACCCCTAGCTATATAGAAAGCTATTATTTGTGTCATGTACCCTCCTTTGTATGTATTGATTCCTCCCTATCTATTTATATCCATTTTTCATTTGAATTAATCAATCATATCACTATCTTATTCTCTCCTCATTTAGAATTCCTCTATGTGTTTGTGCATTTGGTGGATGATGCCTAGTATTGAGACAATCTTTCATATCAAGTTCTCCTCTTAATAATAAATTCATGTATGCCTTGTATATTCCTTGTGTATGCTTCATTCATGATTTATATATGCTTCAATGTGTTTTCTTCATGTATGCTTTGTGTATGCTTTAAGTGCACTCTATTGTTTTCTCAATGTATGATTGATGTATGTTTAAATTTTGCTTCATCTTGTATGTGATATATCTATTTTATGTGTTTGACCTCTTATCTTGATATTTTGGATTGATAGGATGTTATGTTTTGGGGCTATCACATCTCTCAGCTTGGAATCATCTTGTCTCTTCAACATTTTGATACATAAATCTATCTTTTCCATACTTTAGTGTGAGTATGAATGTAAGCCCGTACCCTCACTAAAGTGGGAGCTAAATGAAGTATCATAAATTGTCACCCCTAACAATTTCACACTAGGTTTGATACTCTTTTTTTCATGTATAAATAATCATATTCATAATATGTTCATTTTGGGGCCAAATAAAGAAAATACATTAAATTTCCCAACATCCTAAATTTTCAAAGTGAAAAAGACCCAAATAGGGGTGTTGGGAATCCTTGTCCTAGGAATTAGATTTTTAAAGTTATAAACTCAAGTTTCAGCCTTTGGTGTCCTAAAATTGGTGCCTTGTCAGCCTAACTCCAAAAATTACTTGAGATGCATATACAAACTTGAGTCTTTCCCTCTCATTTTGACAATTATTATGAATTATGAATGATTATTCACTAATTGTGAACACACATGCAACTTCTCTCTATTCTTCTCTACATCTTTTCTACAACACTCTATTTTGTTATGTGGACTAACCCTTGCAATTATTCAATGAAATTTATTCCTTCTTCATCAATTCATTGTGGTAACTTGTGGTACGACAATACTTCAACAAGGGTTTTATACCTAAGGTAAATCTATTTTATGTTATTCTATTTATTAAAAAATTTATCATTTACTTTGCCTATGTTCCCATGAGAGAACACACTATTTATAATCATTATCATTTCTATTGTGGAGGTGGGAAAACCAAAAGGGGTTTGACTATGGAAAAATCCTATACATCACAACCATTTTCTCTCTTTTGTATGTGCAGATTTGAATCTGAGATTTTCAACAGTGATAGGTTACAGGAACACAAAGAAAATTGTGATAGGTTGAAAATACTTTAGAACATCTCAAAACTCTAATACTAGGGAATCTGGTGCCCTTGTCCCTGCAATTCAACCTTTTCTTTCAATGACAGGTTCCCCTTTGTCTACACATTTTAGAGATGTAGCTATTTTTGTGATTTTATGTTTTCATCTATGATCATTCATATTTTCATATTAAGGCTTATATCAATTAGGTTAATTAAATCATACTCATCAAATATTCCCTCTTTGTAACAAAGGAACATAACTTGAGCATATTAGCTCTCCTTTGCAGAAGTTTCCAACCATAACACCTTTGTTAGTTTGTGTTCCAATGTCAAGCAAAGAAAAGGTTGATTTGGGTTAAACTATAGTAGGATCTAGGATCTCCTTACACACTTAATAATTATGTACTAAGTATTATTTTTATATCTTCCTTGGGTTATCATATAAAAATAAAAATTACCACAATTTTGATTATCTTAGTCTTTTATACTCTCTTAGCTTCCTCTATTCTCTCATTGAAAACACTTGCTAAGGGTGGATATGAACATTTAAAACCTTCACCATTCCAGATATTCCTCCATGGCTAAAATTTGATGGTAGTCCATTATTGAAGATATAATTTTCTCCCTATCATTTCTCCTCACTCCAAGATCCATAGATTTCTCCTAATACTCCCTAGTGCTTCCTATTCCAAATCCATCACACCAAACCTCTCATTATTGTAAAAGTACCCTCTAAGACCCTTTTTGTGTGTCCAACTTTCTTTGTTGAGATATCAAGCATATAAGTGGCATTTACATCACCCATATTATCCTCCTTTGCACAAGCACACACCAAATTAGCAATATCCACCCTCTTAGGGTTATTGGTAGCTATAAAACCTTGCACACACTTCAAACTCCCCACCGTAACAACATATAATCAAATATTTATCAAGGATATTTTTGAGGATAAAAGTAACATATTAAGGGACTAATTGAGGTATTCTCATAAATGGCCAAACCGTAGTCTTCCACTTCACACATTTAGAAATAAAAATAAGACATTGAAGACAATTATAGAGAAATATGGGTAGGGATAGACTTAGGGTACATAGATAGCTAAATATTGAAATTATTAGGACCTTTAGAATAAATACACTAGTGCTAGATTGTTTGGGTGATCTACACCAATTTCATCATGCTCAAGTGGCCTACATTAGTGTCCAAGAGTCAAAATTCACATGATACTAATTTCTATCACCAAATCTTATCTTCTATTACACTATATTTAGGTGAAACTTTCTAGAAGCCATTTACCCTCCTCTAGAGTTTGTTTCCAATATTATATTCCATGTTACATGTATATTATTCTAATTATTTTTTCAATATTATTTTTAACATAAGCTAACTTCAATTTTCATTCTCAACTCTTACATTTAATCTATTTAAATATAGAAATCCAAAAGTTAATGATTGATTGTTGTATCTACTATTATTTCTCATTTTATAATCAATTTTTAAATACATCAATAAAAAATATAATATTTACCTAGTTAATTTTCTTCTTCATTTATAGAACACTATTAAGTTGAGATCTTTTATTTGTATTTTTCAAATACAAAAAATACATTAAATCATTTTTACTATTTAAAATGGTTTAACTTTTTATTGAAAAGTAAAAGATTCATTTTACTTTGAAAAATCCTAAAAGGCAATGAGCCTTGGAAGGTGTTGATCAAAAATAACATAGAAAATGCAATCCCCAAAAATGACAAATCCTAGAGGAACTTACCTTTATGCGATTTAGTTTTTGGTAGTTTCACAGTATCCCTTGTTGGTTCCAATATTTTTAAAAGCTTGTGGAAAGCTTGGGAGCTTAGTAAGGAGGTATCTTAACTAAATACCCAATAGAGAAGGGTCTTAATAATATTTTTCTACTTAAATCCATCTGGTGGAATACCTTTCATAATAGTAAACCCCTGGCTCTCCTTCAAGGATGATCAACAAAAGAGTGGAGTAACAAAGGTATCTCCCTTTTCCAGAATCTAATAAGGAATAATAAACTTATGGGTTGGGAACACCTCTGTGAAGAGTTTGACATTTACCATACTCAAAAAAGAACCTATGAGAGAATCAAAAACCTAAAAGATAAGATTGAAAATGCCAAAAGATGTACCCTAAACAAAGCTAAAGGCTTTGAGTGGCTAGAGAATGATGGCATAATAAAAATAAAAGCCAAAGAAATTTATTAGTTAGTGGCTCCCCCCCTTAACCTTTCTAATCAACTTAACAAAAATTGGAATATGATTTTAAGTCAGGAAAATTGGAACAAAATTTTCACTAACCTATGGAATAATGTGATTGAACCCAAAAAAGAAGGTTTTAAATGGATGTTATTGTTTCAAAAACTTCCTAACTTTGAACCTAAAGGTAGTGTAAGTATATGTGAAATTTGTAAGAGAGAAAAATTCATTTCTCATTTGTTTTTTTATTATTACTTTGCTAAAGAAATCTCGAATCTTTTATGTATTGATTTAACTAACGGTGGTGAAAATTTAGGTAAAAGGAAACATGAAATCTTGATTAGTAAAATTGTTGGAATAGGAGAAGGAAATAATCTATATTGGCTAATTCTAACTATTGAAATACTTTGGTATCTTTTAAAAGCCAAAAATTTTGAAAATTACCAGGGTGTTAAAAAGGCACATACAAATTCTAACAAAAGACTCACTATCTACAATGTCTTCATGCAGGTAACCATTACAATAGAAGTGACCAAGGAAAAATTTCAAGATCTTATAAACAAAGGAAAAACAAAAGTCACAAAGGAGGAGCTCATATATGCCAACTAGTGGATATACCTCAAACCAAACCTGGGGAAGTTCATAAAAGAAGGACCTGAGACCAGTAGAGGCCCCACTAAGGATAGTGAAAAAGTGAAGATGGACTAAAGTAGAGCAAAGTCTCTAATCACAGCAGATCACAAAATTTTAAGGCATTGTAAACAACAATAAAAGAATGTAAATAACTGCCTTGTGTGGTAGAAAATAGAAAAGATATATATATATATATACACTCATGAAAAGCTTCTTGAACTATAAGAGCAATTTTGTAATGTAAACCTTGTATGTACTATGGTCTTATAGAGCCATTTTTTATATTATCATGAATACAAAAAAAGAGTAAAAGATCCATCTTAAGGTGAGTTTAATATAGCTTTCTAATATTAATTTTCAATAATAAAAAAATAAGTATGAATTTTAACTATCAAATACATTTTATTGGAGGGATTGAAATGTTTCATAATAATAGTTTTTAGATTCTTTATATAATTGAACCAATTTTTTAATTACACATATTTGTATTGATTTTTGAGAAATATTTTTATTCTATCTTTTATGCAAATTAGTGTATTTTATTTTTTTCTATAGAGTGTGTACTATTCATCATAAGAAATAATTTTTTTTTCCTTTATAAAAATAATAGATACGTCTATAAACATCTTGTGATAACAACCACTATTAACTAAATATGATAATATGAATGTTAGAGATCCATATTTGCACCCATCTGCCAAATTGTGAAAGAACTTAGGAAATTTGGACTAACATGGGACTACTTTCAGGCTGTGGGTATCCTATCATGAAAGTAGACCTCTAGATTATGGGTTGGCTCCCCTTTCGATGTCACCTAAACTAATGATTTCTTGAGGAAAAAGTAAAAAGATGCTTTAAATGAACTTAACTAAAACTTCAAAGGGTGATACACCAAAAAACTAACTAAGACCTGCAAACAACTTGCACACATTCAAAACAATGACAAAACCTGGTTTAC
Source organism: Sequoia sempervirens (assembly GCA_007258455.2). Lineage (NCBI taxonomy): Eukaryota > Viridiplantae > Streptophyta > Pinopsida > Cupressales > Cupressaceae > Sequoia > Sequoia sempervirens. The sequence goes on from VDFB02105785.1 coordinate 525,413,893, forward strand.
ACAACTCATTCTCACATGCATTCTTGCATAAGTAATTTATAAAGATGTTTTTCAGCTAAACTCTTAGAAGAAAAATATTTCACAACTAAAAGCATTTGCATTTACTAACACAACTTATAACTTGCAACAATACAATTTTCTACTAAATAGGTGCCTAACAATGAGACAAGACTACAAGGAAAAGATAAATGTCACAAGTAATTTGATCAACCACTAAATGCACACAATAAAACATGAAATGAGAAGGTAAATATTCAATTTCATTGATTCAAAGTACTCACTAGGATACAAATCTGTCTCTGGGTTACAATACTGCTCCTGCTAAAAAGATAACTCCAAAAATCAAGCTATCACTCTGTTGGAAAGAAAGAACTAACTTCAACCACAAAGATTGAAGTTACTTAAGCAAAAATTCAAACAATTCTCCCACACAAGTCCATCTAGAAGGTTTTGGCCAGATGCAGCAGAAAAGGCCAAAAAGAACCTTCTAAAATCACTCCAAAATGTCCACATGAAGCAAGGTCAATCAAAGACCATAGTCACACTAAAAATGTGACAAAAATGCCTCCAAATAGTCTCTTCCCTCCAAAAATAGTCAAATACAACCCTCCACACATTTCTCATGTCTACCAGTCATCATTTGTCTCCAAGAGCTTTGACCCACACTTTTAGAGTTTTTGCAAAGGCACAAGACTCTATTTTGCATTTAAAATAATAATCTAATTAATTCATAATAACATCTCTTAATCAAACCATTTTACATTTCAAAAAAATGCAAAATATGAGGCCCCACCACCTCCTTGGATTACATCAACATCTGCATTATAAATAACATTGAATAAAGTAATTTGCAAATCACCTCAATAATGTTTTACAATTGAATAAATGCAGAAAATGATAATAAATCACTAATTACTCCAAATTCTTTTAAAAGCATTTAATCCAACTCAAAACTCCTAAGGCATTTGATAAAATTTAATTCACCCCCATTTTCTGCATTTCAAAGCCAAAAGTGACTTATGACTATCACTTGGTCAACAATTCTCATTTCAAATATATGTAAAAAGTGTCAATGGTTCGGCCTATGTGAGCATAAGGAAACTCCAAATTATTTGAAAGGCATATTTCAAAGTCTTGGAAGACCTAGCATATTTCAAAGAAACAAGAGATTCACTAAGGCACATGGTCTTTCAAATGAACACAAGGCAAAATCGCTTAAGGCATAAAACTCCATCTCTAAGCCCACGTAGCACATTAAATTGTGCTTGCATTTTTTAAAACACAAGGTAAAAATACCTTGGTCCTCCTCCATAGGGTTTCCAACCCTAAACCAAAGCAATGGGAAAAAAAGAAAAATATATTCATTTTGCTTGAACCTTCTAGAGCTCCACTCTATTGCCATGGGGTTTTGATGGGTGCACTATAGAATGGCCTTCATGGCAGATTTTTGACTGTTTTTTTAATGAAAACTTGTGATTCCTCATTGGAAGAATGAGGTAAATGCATTTTGAACAAAATTTGGCCTTTTTTTTCACCATTTGCAAGCCATTTTATGCATCAAGGCCGCGGCCATAAGTATTTTTTAATGCAATTTTTTTAACTTCATTTTCCTCTATGGTTATTCTTTTGTTTTATCGGCCATGATTGAGGCTATTTGAAGCTAAAATGGAGGCTCTTCAATAGTGAAATGCTTGCACATTTAATGAAAAGTGAGTCGTTCGAGCTCAGGCAAGCTTTTTCTAATGAATTCTTCACTTCTTTTCTGCAAATAAAGCTTAAACTTTGAGCTCCTTCCATTGATAACAAGTGAAAGTTTAGCATTTTCCTTCTATATTTCAAGTTTGATTCAAAAACCCCAATTTTTTTTGTGTGATTTTGTGAAGAAAAACTGATTCTTTGGTCGTGGCCATGGAGAATTGACTAGGGTTTTTATATACTTTTGTACTTTTTCTGAAAATAGAACTCCATGCTATTCCTTTCAATATCTTTGTATTTGCAATTTTATTGCAAAACCCCAAGTGGGTTCTTGAATTGGTGTAGAAAATCTGATTTTTACCAGGCCACTAGCATGAAAGACAATTGGAACTTGACACATTTTCTCATTCTGAAAAATAAATTTATGCTGCATCTAGGTACTTTAGATCTTGCATTTTCCTCATTAAAGAAACCATAACTAGAGGGTTTGTATTCCTTTGCATATTTTATCTTTTTCAAAACGGCCATGGCTCAACTTCATGAAACCCCATTGCATTATGTAAAGAAAAGAAATAGAAAACTCATCATTTCATTCCTCATTTTGTGATTGTGGATAAAACCCAAGTGGGTTTGTCATTTTTCCCCTTTACTAATTTTCAATCACAAGCCTCTATACATGCTATAATACCTTACTTTGTCATGTATCTTCACAAGGAACTTCCATGAACCTTTGTATCTTGTTCTCATGCTTATCATGATTGTTCTCCTTGTTATATTTTCTTAACATTAAACTAATAACCACTGCCTTTATTCATGAATTTTCTGTAGGGCACATGACCACCATCAAATTGTCATCTTGTTTCTATTGTTCTTTCAAGAGTTCATGTGACTATCCTACTATCATATACCTTGCCACTGTCATCTAACCCAGGACTGTCACTTAATACTCACATGTCTTCTAGGCACCTTCAAACATTGCTTCACTGTATATTATTACTACAAATATGGCATTGTGCTTTCAACTGATTGATATATCAAAAATAGAGGAGCAGATCTTGTTGCATGTTTCATTTCATCATGGTTTGAGTATTCAATGAACTATACTTATGCATTCAATGATTTTCCCATGTATTGAAGCCAATGTCCACTTAATGTGGATGCACACATTTATCATTATAGGTACAAAACAAATTGAATGTACTCACCTTCATCTTGATATGATCTTGCATAAGCATTGTTTGTTGTGTGTGCCTTGATTGTCTACTTGTGAGATTATTGTTTATTGTCCATTACATTATTGTGCTTTGACACATTCGATGCTCTGCCACATACATAATTTTTGTGTATGCTACATTATTAGTGTCCTTAAACCATCATCATGCTTAAGGTGATTTTCCTTTGTTCTCATGCTAACTAAAACACAGCTTTGGACATATTTTCGGTTGGCTCCATTCACTCCTAACATGCTTACTTATTTTCAAGCAAGTGTTCTTATTCATTGAAAAGGCAAGAACATTTTTTTTTTAAAATGAGCATCTCTCACTCTTGGTCTTTCATGTGTGGTCTCCTAATGTATATGGCCGATCATTTGCCATGGTTGCAACACTTTTGTAATAGATGATTTCCCATTGATCCTTGTTGTCCTGTAGCATCAAATGACTGTGTAGTTGCCTCTTCATTTGTGCACTATCTTGCATTACTTGATTGTTAGTGTCTCCTTCCAGTGCTTTCAAATGTTCAATGTTGGCATCCTTTGTGAAACACATTTCCTCCAAATAGTCTTTTGTGATGATCATACTTGGGGCTTCTCTACTTTGTTCATTGTTGTTTGAAATGCATTACATTCATTGTGACTGATATCATCATGGTTGTAGATAATGTAGATGGTTGCTTCATTTGAATGCAATCTCAATCTTGCATTGATATTAGTCAAATCCACCAATCTTTGTCTTGCTTAATCTTGCTTGAAGAGATGGAAATAAGTGAGTGCATGGTTCTTTGAGTTCATGGAGACTTACTGTATAATAACATCATGTGCAACGAATCTACACTTGAAATGTTTGAACCAAGATTTCTTAACCATGTCTTTTGGGTTGTTCCTACTATCTCAACATCACTATTCTTTTGCTTTACTCTGTATCTATGCTTTACAAGGAGCTTCCTTCATCTCCATTTAGTGAACTGTTTATTGATATTGAACATTGATGCCTCCTATTTGTGCTTCCAATACATGACCATGCTCCTTTGTGACTGCCCCAATCCTTATTCACATATTTTAGAGTGCTTCCTTGTAAGGTTGTTCTTGTAGACCATGTTGTTGATTTAGCAATCACAATTGTTTGAAATACATTGTCCTATAGCTCAATGTTTTCCATTTCAGAATGCATATAGTTGTTTCAACACATTGCACTTCTTTATTTATTTGCAAAGGGAAACCATTTGATATAAATAAAATCTATCTCTTCTATTTAGGAATTCTTTCATCTTTCCACCATATGACTTGATCCATGGCACATGTGAATGCATCTTTTAATGAAATTATTGCCCATTGAAGAGTCATGGCTTGCTGATTTCATTTTTACAATGCTTGATAGCTCTTCTTTGAAACCAAGAAAAGCTCCCCTTGCTGCCCTATAGCAGGCACTCATTATTGTTGTCCCTTCATAATATGTAGCATGATTTGTTGCTATCCTTTTCATGAGACCATTTTTGTTGTCCTCTTACCCATCTAAGACTGCCCTTTGCAAACTCTTAAAATTTAATGTTATACTCACTTGGCATCATGACCTTGGCTTCAAAAATGAGTTTCACTCTATGTTTCATGATTGCTTAATGAATATCAATACTCACTACCATTCCCTTTTCTTTAATCCTAATGGGTAGACATGTGTCATTTATGGTGATGACCTGAATGCTCACTATCATAAGCGATGTGTGATTGTTCAATAGGATTGAAGTGAGATGAATTGGGTTGTGTCTCTTAATGCAACAAGGCATGACTATCCTTGTTCTTATTTTCTGCCCCATATGACTCTTGATGGTTTCAAACAAGACATGATAGCTTCTTCATTATCATTATATGGATGCATAATTGAGCTTGATGCATCTATAATTAAACTTGATGAATCATAGAAATAATTTACTTCTTTAATAAAATGGATCTTGGATCCACTTAAGAAGATTGAAAGACATATCCAACAAAATACACATTTCTTTTGGCATGATGGAAACCCATTGATTGATTCATTGTGAAAAGATGAAGGGTAACTTTCTTGACAGTTCACATTATGTGTTGCATCTTTTGAATCTGATAATGAAATTTGATCAACTGGTATGATCCCATATTGATTTAATGCATCAAGAATATGTTTATCATTGATTTGATGAAGTTGTTCAATTTTCTATCCCTCCTAAAACATAAGAGGGAAGCATTTTGGGCTCAACCCTCATGGGAGCCACATTTTACTCCACATGTTGTAATTAGTTGAATCAAAACAGTAACAAGACTTGATCTAAATCTACACAAGGAACAAACTAGTTAGATAAACAATGTATATCATAGATTTGTTTGATCACTTTTTTATTGTTTTCCTATACACTTATGGTATGTTATCTATTTTAATGCTTATGGACATCAGATTACATGTCTATGGATGTTTTGCACATATTTTGATCAGTGACCTTTCATTGCTCTAATAGCACTCTTTTTTCAAATGCAGGAAACCTAGGAACAATGAGGAGAGTGTCAAACGGAAGTAGGACAAGTAGGGAAGACAATGATGTAGGACAAGGCCAATGAGATTCATCATTCCACTAGGAAATGATGGGTCCTTTTTCATTTTATGTGCACTTCTTTTAGTTTTATCTATAAGAATATAGTCTTTTCTTTATAAGCATTAGACTAGTCAATCCTTCAGCTTGTGAGGGACATTATACACTTATGATCATCAATAAAGATTACATTTGCAATACATGTTGGTTCTCTTTCTTATCTATATGTAATTGCAAAACCGGACTAATGCAATCTATTTTGACAATGTCCTTTATGCACATTAATGAAATTTAGCAAAAAATGATGCATCTTTTATTCTTAAATGCAAACACAACAATAAGTTACCTAATTTAGCTAGAAGCAAAAATTGGGTAACAATGATAAGAAAGCTAAATGCCATAAAATTCTTAGTAGATTCAAAGATAAGTAGATGTTTGCATTAATGTAAATAAAAATTATAAATGATATGGATAGTGCAAGAAAACATTTATTTAATATATTATTGAAGAAGCACTATATCTAACCCATGAAAAAACTGTTGATATGAATTGGCAATGAGTACAAAAATCCTTATAGACTTCATAGATGAACAAAATAATGTTGACAAAGAGGAGTGGATCTTATCACACTCAAGCACCTCCTCAAGGTAAGGATGCATATCATGTGTGTATGTAATTATTCAAGATTCTATATTATATATGTCAATTGACATTTGTGAAACAATGTATAAATGACATAAATAGATGCCCTTCACAAGTGGTTCATCAATATCTAGTCTAATTGGGAAGATGGTGGGGAAAAATCATATATAAGATCACTCATGTATTTAACTTGAGTGATATTTTAGTATAATTCAGGTCTTAAATGATCCCAACAATTGAAGTATTTTATTAAAAATTGATATGTAGAAGGGAATTTGATTATCCTTGAAATTGTTTCAATAGTTAAAACTACCTCGTAACTAGAGAGATGCAGGCATATTGATTGCTATTGCATATGTTGCGAGGTGTTGGAAAATGAAATCTTTGTCACTATGGAATAAGGTTCCATTTAGGGTTTTGGATTTGGAAATAAGGTTGGTTCTCAATTTTGTTTTTTATTTTTTTATTTTTATTTTTATTTTTTTATTTTTTGGTTAGTAACGCGAGATATTTTATTGCTTGAAAATAAAAGTACATACATTTCTAGTTCGATACCTTCCAAAAAATACCAACAGTAGAGAGATGAAAGTATATAAGCATGCCAAAAAACCACTACAGGCCACCATAACTACTATAATTTTTATTGTTTACCCTACCACCAAGAGTCTTCATACACAGACCTACATTACTACCCGACAACAAGAACTCCCCAATATAAACCTAATAATTTTCACCAAAAAACTTACAAAAACTTAGAACCAAACAAGAAAAACTAACAGGGATCGTCAAGGGTCCTACTTTTTTGTTCGCTCCCAGAAGTCGATGCTCCTTCATTCATCTCTCAAACTTGCCTTTTCCTCTGTCGTTTCCTATGCTTCCTCCTTGAACACTTCTTCAATCGCTTTCCACACACCACCTTCCCTTGCACCTCCACTTTGGCCTTCTCTATGAATTCTTCTAACTCCACAAGCTCAATAAACAATTTAAGAGCTTTCCAACCTAAACAAGCTTCCTCTCAACATCGTGCCTTAAAATTTCCTTTGGGCCATCGAATGAAAGGATTTAAACCTAAGTAACCATAAAGCAACTCCATTTCCTCATCAATTATTCCTTCTAAAATGTCCATGCCAACCCCCGGAACTACCCATTCAAAAATTGACTCCATGCCCACTAGAAAATATTCATGAACAATTTTCTTCAAGACTTTTCTCACCAGCTTCACTGGCTCTCCAATATCGAAACCCCAAGTTGAAATCAAGGAATACACATCTAAATTTGTTCTTAATTTGTGTCCCAGTGCACCAAAGTCTCTACCAATGATCATTTGAACACACTGTACAATCCTCTCATCTTCGATGAGAAATAGACCCTCCATCCTTTTTGCAGATGCATCACCAAAGAAAGGATTCAGAGATCTCTGTGAGTGAAAAGTGAAGTTTTCCTCCATGGTTTTGAATCCCACCGCCTTCACCACCTGTTTCTTCAGCTTCTCAAAGTTGCCTCTTCAAAATGTGGGGAAATCATCATTACTTCACCTTATAACCAACTCACAACCTTCAAATCACATTAATAGTGTCATGTACTCCCCAATCATCACTCGACTTCCCACACTCATTATGGCCTTTTCAAGCTCCCACTCTCTATCTATTACCTTTCACATTTAAATCATCGTACTCCCATTCTAATCAAAATCTGCCAACCTTACGTCCCTAAAATCTTCAATTTTGACAACTCCCATCTCACCAAAAGATAGCACCCTCTTAGATAATATATCCACTTCCACATAACAACCTCTCTGAATATGACTAGCTTTAAAACTTTCTAGGGATGATAAATCCTCCCTAATATTATCCACCAAATTTTGTAGGTTCCAAGCATGTATCATTCCAGTCATCACCACTTGAACTATAACCATCGGATCCCCTTCCAGATGTATCTTTGTGGCACCCAAATTTTTACCACATTTCACTACTAATAAAGTTGCTAAGGCTTATGCCATGTTGTTTGTACCATTCTGTAACTTCTTTGCTCCTAAAGCTACCACATCCCCATTCCAATCTCAAATTATAAATCCAGCCCCGGAAGGTCCTAGATTTCCCTTCGAGGCCCCATCAAAATTTATCTTCCACCATCCTTCAGATAGTTTTTCCCATTGGACCTCCTTGGAAACCATCCCAATTGGATTTACCCAACCCGGCCCCTTAACGGGCCGCAGACAAATACCTGGCCAACATTCCTGAATTTTCTTGTGTTTTGAAGTGAAAGGAGTTTTTGGGTTGAAATGGAGTGAGGTTGTTGCTCCAACTACCTCCTTTGTGGCATGGTTTACTCTCCATTTCAACCTATCCAAATTCTCAGCTCTATCTAAAAAAATTATTTTGTTTCTTTCCTTCCATAGCTCCCAAACAACTAGGGACAAACTAATTGTCCAAATACATGAGAGAACTAACTTTCTTCTTGCTATAGGCCAGCTTTCAAAAAAATCTTCAAGGTTTCCGGGTTAGGACTTTTCAACCTCAAAGAGCTCCTTAACATCTCCCAACATTTTGCTGCCATATTACAATGTAAGAGTAGATGATCACTGGATTCCTCTGCATTTGGACAGACTAATGAAACCTAAGTTTTTCCTTCGTTCCCCCATGAGAATGTGGCCTTGAATTGCGAGCCATGAAAATGCACCTACTTTAGGGAGGAATTCTTTCCCCCAACACAACTTGGTTGGCCAATTTCCAATATCAGCTTCTGAATCCAGAAATTGGTAACCCAACTTCACCAAGTATTTACCATCACCAGCCCCACACCATACCACTTTATCTTCTTCTTTTTTTCTCATAAACTTTCTAATCCTGAAAGCCTCTTGCATAAGAATTTTTTGTTGATCTACAATATCCACCTCTTGGAGTGATTTCCATCCCCATTCACCCCCAACCTCATCCTCCATAAACTCCAGGTAGTCACTAACCTTTTGTCCCCAATCACGAGTGAACCAAAGCCTTAACTCCTATAACTCCTCCTTATCTTTCAATGTTGGAAGACCCTACCATGAGTCCTCCCAAGACTTTTTTTTGCCCCATTCCCTAGCTACCATGTGATATGTTCAATAATTATATTTCAGCAAGAAATTACAAAATTCCAAATAGCTGAACCAAAGGGGGGTTCTACATAGTGAAAATTCTTGTGTTTTCCATTGTGTCCAAATACTTTGCCTTTTAAGATCCTTACCCATAGCTGAGACGGCTATGAATAGATGTTCCAAACCAACTTTGCACCCAAAGCGTCATTCATGAGATTCTAGTCTCTTAGCCCCACACCACCTTTTCCTTTCGCCTTACAAATTTTTGCCCATGCTAAGAGGGGGATTTTGTCCTAATATAAAGACTCGTTCCAAAAGAATTTCCTCATTCACTAGCCTATCACTTTGATAATTTTTTTGGCAATTTTGAGGCAAATCATAGAAAAAATAGGGATGGCTAAAATAACAGATTTTAACATTAGAATTCAATCGTCAAAGGTCAGCCGTTGACTTTTCCAACCATACATACACTTCAAACAATAATCAACAAGATCCTTCCATATCGTTTCCTTACTAGCTCCTCCAAACAAAGGGATACCTAGATATCTTCCTGGGAGAGAGCCCATATTCATGCCAAGAATGTTACATATTTCTCTTTTTTTCTGACAGTGGGTGGCAAAGAAGAAAATCTCATACTTTCTCCAATTTATGCATTGACCTGACACATTACTGTATTTATCAAGAGTGTTCATCATTCTCGCTTCTCTAAAGGAGGCATCACCCATGAGGAGTGTGTCATCTACAAACTGTAAATGAGAAACAAGGGCTAAGCTTTCCACAACACGAATACCCTTCCAAACCCCTTCCTCTCTCTTATTTGAAATTAATCTCCCCAAAGGCTCGGCCATTATGATGAATAAAAAAGGAGAAATGGGGTCACCCTGCCGAAGTCCTTTGTCAGAGGAAAAAAAAACATTGTGGACTACCATTTAGAAGAACTGAAAAATGGGGATTGGTTATGCAGCTCACCACCCATTTTATCCACAGCTCATTGAACCCAAACTTTTTAAGAACCTTTAAAAGAAAGCTCCTATTCACTTCATCATAAGCTTTCTTGATATCTAATTTCACTAATAGTTTTCCTGGTCTAGCTAATTGAATTGAATGAATAACTTCATGAGCAATTATTATACCCTCAAAAATAGACCGATTAGGGAAAAAACCACTCTGCTCTGTAGAAATCGCTGAGTCAAGAACACATTTTAACCTATTTTCCATTACCTTAGAGATTACTTTATACACTGTGTTACAAAGTGCAATAGGTCTGAAATCACAAAAAGATATTATTTCTTCTTTCTTTGGGACAGGTGCTATAAAAGTATTGTTGAAATCTTTCAATATAAAAACTTTGAATCTTGCCTCAACCACCTCCCATAACTCTTTAGCTAATACATTCCACATCCATTGAAAGAAGAAAGTTGGAAACCCATCCGGCCTAGGAGCCTTATCACCACCCAAACTAAACAAAGCCGATTTGACTTCTTCTAAAGTGACTGCCCTTGTGAGATCAAAATTTTGGAGATCAGAAATAGATCTAGGGATTACATCCAGAATCTCATTTTCTTGTGCTAAATCTACTTGACTAGTGTTAAAAGCTTCAATGAAGAAGTGTACTGCTTCTTTACAAATATCTTCTTTTTTAGTGAGCAAGACTCCATTTTGTCCTAAATTGAATAAATTTTATTAAAATATCTCCTCACCTTTGCTGTATTATGAAAAAAAATTGTATTGCGATCACCCTCTTTAAGCCAAGTCTCTCTTGATTTTTGTCTCCAAAAAAATTCTTCACAAGATAATACCTCCGCATATTGCTTATTCAAAATTTTCTCCTCTTTAAAATCATCCTCACTCAATCCATATTTTATTACTGTTGAATGTAGTTTCTCGAGCTCTTGTTCTAAAAAAAAAAAATCTATAAAAATGTTCTTAAAAACCTCTCTATTCCATTTCTTCAACTATTCCTTTACAAATTGCAGTTTTTCAAAAAAGATAAAAGCTTTGTTACCTCTCCTTGAAGGCACCTTTACCCACCAATTAGCCACCAGTTCCACAAATCCTACCTCTTTGAGCCACATTTTTTCAAACTTGAAAGGACAACATTCTGGGGCTTCCTCTTCTTGAATTCGCACAGCAATCAGGTAGTGATTAGATCCTGTAATTGGGAGAATCTCAGCCTGAAAAGACCATTGGAAATTTTCCCAATTCCCTGCTAGAAAGAATCTATCAAGTTTCTCTACTATGTTTAGAAAACCAGAAAGCCTATTTGTCCATGTATAATCCCAACTTCTAAATTGAAGCTCAAAAATACCATTATTAGTAACAAAGTCACTGAAATCTCGTTGCTTGTGATTTAACCATCTTAAGCCCCTTTCTTGTCTGATGGCCTTAGGATTGCATTGAAATCTCCACCTAGGAGAAATAAACTATCCTTATTACCTGCAATAACTTCTGAAATCTCATCCCAAACTCTCCTCAGTTCTAGCATATTATTTGGACCATAAACATTCAATAGAAAGAAACTAGAGAAAAGCTAGTTAGAGGTTATTTGTACCCATTGCCAAGATTTTTCTAATCTGAGCATCTCAATTTCCATAACAGCTTCATTGTAGAGAAGCCCTAGACCACCTGAGGCTCCTATAGCTTCCACTAGAAAACACTTCCATGTACTGAATCTCTTTCCAAAAGATTCAATCTCACCCCCACTTATTTTTAGCTCTTGCAACAATACTAAATTGGGTCTTGTTTGATCAAGACATCTCTTGATCAAATGAATTTTTTCAAGAGCATTGCAGCCCCTGACATTCCACGAAAGTACCCTCATTGCTCCCGGGAAAAGGCATAGCCTTTTCTCAATCTTAATCTATTTTGTCCTACAGAACATCCAACAATCTTCAACTTAACCCTAATGGGTTTAGGACCTCTTTTCTTTTTCTCACCCACTCTCACTTTACTTTGTTTCACTGAGGTTTGTTCCAAAGTTCATTTTTCTATAATCCCTGTTTCAAAATTTAGTCCCAAGTCATCTCCAGCACCCTCCTCCTCCTCCACTAGGGAGTTCATATCCAGTTCTTCATAAAGACTGTCCATGTCTCCTTCATCCTCAAAGGAGCTCTTTAAATTTTTGATAGGTGAAATCTCTATATCCTTGAAGAAAGGTTCCTCAAATTCAAAGCTGACACCAACCCCATTAGCTTCACCTTGCAAGTCAATCTTGGAGACATTAATTTCCCCTGACTCCACGGCTGGGTTCTTCCTTCTCTAATCACTTTGAATATTTTGGATGGTGTTAACCATTTTTGTTATAATTTTAGCAAGACTTTCCCCTCTTATGACCAACTAAGTTTTCGACATGCTTGGAGAAGGAGAAGAAAATAAACCACATTTTTCCTCTTCAATCAAATCGCTTCTCACACCAAACTTAGTAACCCTGAGAGCTTCCCTTTTTTACCCTACCTTTTGAGTCCTCAGAGTGATAGTTGATACTGCAATAGCTAAGTTTTCCCATTGTTTTGAATATCTAGAGAGGTTTCCCTCTATTGGGACATTTACTCCATTTGTAGATGTTCAATTCACCTTCCCTAACTCATCATTCAGGGGAAACCTCTAGAAACCTAGGGCTCTAACCCTCCAAATTTTTCCCCTATTATCAAAATATTTGAACCTCTTGGAGCCAATACATCCTCTCTGTTTACTTTCTTCATAACCTAATCTATCAACAAAGAATTTTCAAAAAGTTTTTCAGTCCCTCTAGCAATTGTATTTTCCTTGGATGTTTCCTCAGACCTCAATCTACCCTCTCAACTTTCTTCACCTTGAGAGTTTATCTTTGTGTCCAAAAGTGAATCATTTTTGTGTCTGCCCCATTCATCATGTCCCCAATATTCATTTTTGTTCACATTTCATCCAAAAAACTACTATCTTCTGCCTAAAAGTCATTCTCCTTTAACAATAACATTTTCGTTAGAGTAGTTTGAATTAAACCCTTACCTTTCTTTAACTGAATACATTCCCCTACTGTGTGCCCTACCCCTTTACACCCAGAGCACATCTCTACTGATTCTTCTACTTCAATCCCTTGCTTCCATCTTCCTTCATTTGATACTAATTCTACCATTGCTGGAAGGGGATGTATCACCTACCATAAAATACATATACGGGCATACATGCTATAGTCTTTATTGGATATAGCTTCATTTTCTTTAACAAAAGTACCTAGCTTGTTACCAATCTGTTTTAGGGTTTCAATATCCCAATACTCATGGGGTAAGTTATAAAGTCGAATCCAAATGGGTACTTCTAATATGGGCTCAATCTTAGGATTTAAATTTGGAGACCAATCTTTTATATAGAACCCTTTTCCCCCCATTAAGAACAACCCACTATTTAGAATCCATATTTTATCTCTAGTTGTCGGACAGATAACCAGATAAAACCCATTCGGGAGAGTTTTCAAAATAGTAGCTTCCCCCCAGTGCTCATTACACCAATTTCACACCCTACTGAAAGCAGGCCATGGATGACTCCATTTCATGAAAAAAGCTTTCTCTTTCAGTTGGTTCACCGACTCATTCCAAACCTTGCCATCTACCAATAAAGAAACTGTTGTGGTATGTTCTATGTTAGGATTTACCTAGTCTGCCAAAACCTCTTGGTGCTTTGGCCTCCAAAATTTGTTTCCCATGTTTTTGAAGTCGACTAGCTCCATCAGACGCATATTGGCGTAGCCCCACTTATTTCTAACATTAACCTGTTGCGACATTCCCCCATTCTGGATAATAAGAGAACTAGAACCACCTATTGTCGGAGCCTTCCATGCTTGCTATGGAGCACACCACGGCAAGTTTGGTGGTCAATCCCTCTGCCTTTGGTTGTAGGGCCATTTGGTCTGAGATCTTCCAAAACCATGAGCCTCCTACAGCTTGCAATCGAAACGGTCACTCCTTCGCTCCACCATTTTCCACCCCTACGAGTTGTTTTATTTTTAGTTTTATAAACATGGTTTATTAAGGTTATTTTAAATATTATTTAATTTAATGGTCAAAGATAAGTTTTGGTTAGTAAAAAAAAAAATTAAATATTTAATTTTTTAGAGTGGATGAGATGTAAAATTACTATTGATTATTTAATCATTTAAACATGTGATATTTAAGTAGAGTGGTTTATTTACTTTAACCAAATAAAATACCTATTATGCAATTTTAAGATTATAAGACACATTTAAAGAGTGTTAATTTTTATGTTGGAAGTGATCCTTTTTATAAACAATAGATATATCAACTAAAATATATTTGATCTTATGATCAAAGTGTTAATTTTTTATGTTGGAAGTGATCCTTTTTATAAACAATAGATATATTGATTACAATATATCTTTTTTTTAAACTGCAGGAATCAAATAGCCTCCCCTATAAACTATAGTGCACCTAGTAAAAAAAATTCACATGACCGGTGATGTTGTCACAACACACCCTTTGGTACCACAAGGATAGAAGGGAGACTAAATTGACTACAATATATCTAATCTTTATGTTGAGTTAAGATTATTTTATTCTTTATGTTGAATTAAGATTATTTTATTCATCTCCTCTCCTAAACATTTCATACTAATATTTGAATTTACTTTATATCTCTTATCTTATAAATTTTGTCTTCACCTAATTATTTTATTTATAAAAAGATAAAAGTGTTGTTATTTTTTTGTATAATTAAATATCTTTTATCTATTAATTTAATTAAGAAAGTCTTAGAAACCGTTATATTGATTCTTCTTTTATAGTGGAGGCCAATGATGTTGCTAAGTAAATACAAAGAACATGGAACTTCTAAAGGGAAATGATTGAAGAAGTATGATTGTCATAAGTTGCTTTTGAGTTTCAATAGTTTATCAATAATCATAAAATTTATGAGAAATAACATATTGAAAAAATAAAAATATCCATAATTATCATCTTGTAATATTTACAATCATAATGACAAAGCAAAAAAAACAAATATCTAAAAGATTTTTGTCTTACCCTTCAATGCAACGACTAAATAACAATGGTCATTATTGTTTTATAATATTTTATTATTTATGCTACTTTTGTTTTGGAGATATTGTTTATTTACAATCCTTCTTTTAAGGAAGGTCTTTTAAATATGATTTTATGGCTAGAAAATATAATGTAAGTTTATTTTCTTGTCATTAAGTTTGAAAATAATATCTTTTGGTTTAAGAAAAAAATAATTATTTTTATAGTTTATAATTATGTATGTAAAAATTTATATGGATGATAGATTATGTTTTTTTTTTATTGAAGGTCTTTTAAATATGGTTTTATGGTTGAATAACAATAATTTTTTAAGGTCTTTTAGTGTTTTGTTTTATTTTTATTTATTTTGGGGGTTGTCTTATCTTTGTTGGGGGTTCGCTTTGTGAATGTTTTGTTATGCTTGACTAGGCATTTTTTGTTTTATATTTTAATGTAATAGAGTTTCAAGGGTATTTCAAAACTTGTTTTTTCTTAATAAAAAAATAATAATATAAGTTGATTTTGTTATTGTTAAGTTTGAAATTTTAAATTATTTTGTCTAAAATCAAATTAATTGTTTTGATAGTCTATAATTATATATGTAAAAAAAATCATGGACAAATAAGACATGAGTCCTCTTCTATTGAAGATTTTTTAAGACCGACTTTATGAAAAAATTCATGGACAAATAAGACATGAGCCCTCTTCTATTGAAGGTCTTTTAAGACCAACTTTATGACTAGAAAACAACAATGAAAGTTTATCTTGTTGTTGTTACATTTTAAAAATCGCATCTTTGTCTAAATTTATAATTATTTTGATATTTTAATTGTGTAAAGTAATAGGTATAATGGTCAATGGACTATAAATTATTTTATAGTCTATAATTATGTTCAAAAAACATATGAAATCATGAATGAGATTAAAATATTGATGAACATTTATAATATAAATTGTGGGGCCCCAACTTAAATTGTGAGTTGGATTAGGGGATAATTTGGCTTAATATTCTCCCATGATATTGTCAACATATTACTTATTATTATAAGATTATGTATTGGTGACAACATAGGACATGGGCCCTATCAAACACCTAAAATCTTGTTTGAGAAGTGGATTTATAATTGTTTTTCCTTCAACTACATGTTTATGGTTGCTCATTTTGTGTATACGATATATATGCTATTGTTGGTGTGTGAATGCATGTATTATTTATAAAAAGGTAGTTGCATTAGTTAAGTTTTTAATATGTATACATTGTTTTGAAATAATTGTGGTGCTTCTAGGAAACTACATGTCTTGAAAGAAAAATAAAATTATCCTTCTTACAATTAACACTTACCATAATAATTTTATGTATCTTTAAAAATAATCAATCCTAATAAATCATATATTTATCTTCAAAATCATTTCTTTGAAACATTAAAACCTATTATATTATCACACCCACTAGTAATAGCACTTAAATATGCTATTGAATGATTGATAGGCATATATATTTATATTTTTATTAGTCAAGCATTACACAAAATGACTTTGCTAAAAAAGTAAAAAAGTACCTTGGATGATTTATGATAGCTATGTTCATTTTTCTTTGCACTTGTTTGGTTGTCTTTTATAATGTACTCATTCTTTTGCTTTTATCAATAAAAAAAGGTTAAAAAGTTGGAGGCTAACAATACTATAAATACATATCTATTAACCATCCAATAACACCTTTAGTTACTATTACACAATTTAATACTTAAACTCATTAAAATAAATAACACCCCAAAATTTCAATCTAATAAAAAATAAGATTTATTTATATTTAAAAATATATAAATCTTCATATCAAAAAATAATATTCATTAGCGCTCGAAAAAATATTTAAACAATAATATTTATAATTTAGAGATCACACTATAGGGATATAAAAGCAATTCAATAACTTGGTGTTATGGATTATCTAATATGAAAAGGAGAGAACAAGTTATATCCATAACTATGACATTAAAAATTATTACTGTTGTAAGAATGAAGGTGTTTTCGTTGATGTTAATTGGTCAATTGGTTATCAATTGGTTGTTGTTTTCATTGATGTCATGGATGTAGGTTATTGGTTGTATATGTTGATGATATTGAGAAAATTGTAATGAAGAAGGATTGCAGGTGTTCAGTGGTTGCTCCAAGTTTTTCTCCAGGGTTTGCTTCTATGTTTGTGTGGTTCAGATATGTTGATCATGGTTGTTAGAAGTTGTTATATCAATATTTTTGGCTTCTGATTCATTGTACAGTGTGAGTTATGTTCACCAGTTGTGAACTGTGGTTTTCTATGTTTCTGGCTGAGGTCTGGGAGAAATGTTGTTGGTATGGATTTCCTTTTGGTTAAGTCTTATGACTTGCGGTTCTAGAGTTAAGTTTTTATGATCGTGTTGAAGATAAATTTGGTGTTTGGAAGGATTTGATCATGTTAAGGGTTGTGTGAGCTTAATTGTTTTATGTGTTTTACATTGGTTTGGTCGACCTTGTGTTGAACACTACCTTCAAAGTTGATGAAGCATGTTGGTACCTATTTGGGTCCTCATCAAGCATTTGTTTGAGTCGCCCTCATTCTAATTCCACCCTAGGATGTTTTGGCACTGACCTAATTTAAATTTAATGATGGATGGCTGACTTTGGATATGTTTCAAAGTTGAAGATGGTATAAATACAGGATGAGTTAGTGGTGAAATATGTACAAAGAGATAAATGAAAAGAAATAGAGTAGATAGATGTGAAATAGATGTGAATCAATGTGTGTGTGTGATGCAAGTGTGGCAGATCAGTGCAAAGTCTAAATGTTGAGTTTTCGGATGCAGTAAGCTGAAAGTGTACTCTATCATTCATGCATGTCTGCAAGTTGTTGAGTAAATTGTGGTGGAAATCTTTGTTGCATTGAGATTTTCTTCTCTCTGTAACATCTCTTCTATCTTCTTTATATCTTTGTGGCAGTGAGCCCTACGAGTGGTTAAACCTATTGGACAGTGAATCCTTATTTTGGCAGTGAGCCTTTCCTCGGGCAACGAGCCTTTGTAATCAGTTTTGATATTCTTTATAGTGTGATTTAATCCTCACTGTAGTTTTTCCCTTATTGGTTTTTCCATGTAAATCTAGTGTTACTGTGTTTGTGTAATGGTTTTTAGAATCTACACTTGCACTTAATGGTTAATCATTCTAGCAAAGTTAATGATTTGTGATTGATCTAAGTTCTATTGAATGTTTTAAAAAGATTTAAATTTTCTACAACGGATTCCCCCCCCTTAGTTGTCTTGTTCAACAATTACATCACCTCATGATGGAAAAGAACGTAGTTCAAACCTATACTAAGTGGTATAGCCATGTTCCCAACAAAATGAAGTTCATTTTTTGTTGGATCCTCTCCTATTAACCTAATATTGCATTCAAGATTGTAAATACTAAGTTAATCTTTTATGAAAATGTCAACATGCCTGATTAAGAGATTTAAGAACTTAAAGTTATTATTTGAGGTTCTAGACAATAACGATGTAACCACATTAGTTATGTTTCATTGAGTTGTTCATAAACACCCTAAAAAAATTAGACTAGAACAAATGCATCAATGCATGCATTATCCTTATAGATCACCATATGATTGGTTTTCTCTTTGATGTGATGTGAAAATAGTTACTTTTCCTCTTTTTTCAAGTATAAATATGTTGGCTACTAATACTTAAATTTACAAATAATGGGTAAAAATCAAGAAATAAGGGTCCATTGTTGAACACAACCATAGCAACTATTGGAATGCAATCATCTAATGGGTCCTTTCTCCTATATAAAATTGTAAGAGGATAAAATTAATTTTCATAAATTTAGATAAAATATAAATTAATAAATTAAATATTAATAAGTCAAGGTAATCATGTTAGGTTAGATAATTGTAATAAGTGTATATAAATAAATGTGAAGGTTAGGGATACTTAGTTTTAAAATTGACAATGGAAATGTTATACTTAGTATGAACTAATTCACAACTTCTATAAAATTAATGGCCTCAATAATATGACTATCTCATAATTTGAATTGACATATAAAAATGTTCAAGGTCAATCTCAAGTGTTATAAGTTTGATCTTGACTATTGTAAATCTAATTTATTACATGAAATTTATCTATACTACTTTAATTGTAATTGAAATAGTATACATTTTAAGAGTTTCTTGACTTCAACTTCTTGGTACCTATATTTTTCAAGGTGGTGTCTAAAAAAATATTTAAAAGTTTCACAACTAAATAGGTGAATACCTTCTCCTAGGTCAAACTATTTGAGTAGACTATATCAATGGTGGAGTGATAATGAAGATATTATACATAGACATGTAGATGGCCCATTTTATGTGCATCTAAGTCTTTATTTCATTTAATAAATAAAAATGTTCCCTAATGATTTTCCTTGTAATTGAATCTGTTTTTAATGATTTATTAATTACACATTAAGTAATTTAAATACCATAAAATAACATTTCATACAAATGTGTACCAAGTTAGCTCATAATGACTAGTAGGAATGGATGTGAAAGTTAAAATTTAAATTTTGGGCTCCTTCTTGTACACCTTGGGATTGAACCAAGTTAGTCTTGAGTAACATATAAATGAACTAGAGGGGTAATGTAATGATCTTGATAAATGGAGAAAATGTATGGAAGTGCATGTAGATAGAAACACAATAGGAACAAATAGATAGAGAATACATAAGGATTAGGGAATAGAGGGATGAAATAGAGATGGATAGGGATTTAGTCCATGATCCAAGTGTAGGACAAGGGTATGACACTCTTTGATATGTCATTGTAGTAATACTTCCCACCAAGGTGATGATAAAACTAAATGGGAGTTGATATTGGTAATGCTAGTTTAAACATTACTAAAATATATAGTCGTGACAATTATTTTTTAGTGTTTTCATGGTATTGCTACTTATTTCCATATTTAAATAATCCTAAATTGTATATCCTTCCCAAATGAGTACTTTTTATGCTTTTACTATAAAAATATGATATAAGGGTTATGTTGTTTGTTTTTGTTTTTGTTTTGGTATATTTTACTTCTTATTATAATGGTGACAATTGCACACCTTGTATATTTCCCTTTTGTTTTGGATTCACTTGGACCTTTTTGTTCTTAATGTGATGGCTATTGTGTAAAATAATACATTTCACCTTGATGTTATAAAATAGTTTAATTCTATTTGCACTCATTCTTAACATCTAAGCCTAATCCTTAGATTCATCCATTTCCTACCCTATATCATATTTATAATTATGAAAATGAATTGGGTTAGATGTTCAATAATATAAATGACCCAAAAATATTTAAATTCAAATTTAAATCTTGAGACCAAAAAATTTCTTACATAAGCAATTATGGGCCAATTTTAAGTGTAAAACATTCAAATTGCATGTTGGGGTCTTGCATTTAAAACTAAAGATGATAAAGTAGTAAAAGGCATAAACAATACTATAAGTGAATTATACCAATTACCTTTCCTTTCACCTTTTCATTTCATGTATAGAGCTTAAGTGAAGGTTCCCTTCTCCACTTGATTTTCTCTTTGAAATAGCTAGAATTTAGATTTCTCTCAATACAACATAGCCTTTATATTAAAAGGATTGTGATGATTGTTTAATGACATAATTCTAGTATGACTCAAGATTAATAAGGATTGAGGGACAAGGCTCCAGTTTATATATTATTGGTGGCTAAAATGGACAGTTGAGATGGATGACTAGGATTTTGTAGGAAGATGAAAAGTGTCACAAGGTGGAACAATGGCGTGTGGCATCAAGAAGAAAGCTAGGTGTCCTCACACATGTGTAAGAACACATTGGGAAGAACATGAGTTTGAAAAGTGGAATAGAAGTGGTAAATGTAAGAGGGTGGAAATAAATGAGAATGGCATGTGGATGAAGAGGAAAGTGTAAGCTCGGTAGGGTGGCTCCACATTTATGAGAGGGTCTCACACATGTGTGAGAAACTAATGAAAGATTTGGTCAAAGATGAGGTGTAAGGTGATAGTGACTTGTGCATGTTCACACATGTGTGAGAAATGAAGATGGATAGGGACACTTGTCACATGATTGCAAGTTTGGAGATTTAGAAGAATTTTTAATTCAAGGAAATATTAATGATGATTAAGATGGATTAATTAATTAATTAATTGGGTTTAGAAGAATTAATGAGTTGGATCTAAGGTTGAATTAATTAAATTAATCAACCTTTAGAAGAAGGGGGAAACATAACAAATTAAATAAAATTTAATTAGTTACAAAACTAAATAATAATTAATTAAATTATTTATTTATTTAATTAATTATGGAAAATTAGAAAATGGTTAATTATGGTCAATAAATAACTAAATATTAATCTAATTGATTATGTGACATAAATAAATTTTAGGATGTCTACATTTTTCCCCTCTTTGATATGGTATTCTAACTAACAAAAGTGGCATCATATCAAGAAAAGAAATATCCTAGTTTCTTGGGAAAGAATGAAAGAGGTGGTGGAATGATGCCCCATCAAGAGTTCACCCAAGAAAAATATTTTAGGGTAAACTCTCAAAATGAATAAATCGAGGTAAAAAAGGTTTAGACGGTGAGAAATGGAAGTGGGTGCAAAATAAAATGAGAAAAAATGTTGAAAAATGAGGAAATAGAGAAGAAATGGGGGAGACAATAGAAAAATTTAGGACCTATGAAATTGGAATGGGCTTGTGGGACCTATAAATAGGCCTGGGGAGGTTCATTTAACCTCATTCAATCTCTCCTTTAGAAGATAAAATCTCTCTTGGTGTAACTAGTTACATACATCATGATGTATATTCCCTACCATACACATACATGAAGCGAGTTTGGCAGTACCAATAGCTAGAGAATGTAGGTGCATCTATATGTACCAATAACCAAGTCTTTGGGGGCAATTAAGAGTTCGATAAATGCTAGTGGAAAGGGAGAAAAATATAGGTGCTACTCCACAAAGTAGTTCTTACGCCTTAGGATTAGCACTATCATGAACCATTTAACTCTTTTGTAGAAGGCTTAGTGCTTGCACTCATTATAGAACTTACATGCGGATGGGTTTCTCTTTTGTAGGCATAGTCACGCTTGTGTTAGTGTAGC
The DNA here is from genome assembly GCA_007258455.2 of Sequoia sempervirens. Taxonomy (NCBI): domain Eukaryota; kingdom Viridiplantae; phylum Streptophyta; class Pinopsida; order Cupressales; family Cupressaceae; genus Sequoia; species Sequoia sempervirens. The sequence continues at coordinate 525,436,244 of VDFB02105785.1, forward strand.
ACTTTGGAAAATAGGGTAGCAGTTTCACATGGTAGCACTTTCTTGGAGTAGCACTTGAATAGGATGGGAAAATAGGGTAGTGGTTTCACATGGTAGCACTTTCTTGGAGTAGCACTTGAATAGGATGGGAGTATCACTTTTGCAAAATAAAATTTCATCAAGTTAGATCAACACTTGCATTGAATAAATTCTTCTCGTAGAAATAAGTGCTAACTCTTAATAGAGCTTATGTAGGGAGGAGTTGTGCTTGCACATATTGGGATAGGCAGACAATAGAAGGCTTAATATGATTTAGGCTAATTATTTGTTTTGGATGGAATGTAAGAGTAATTATCACCACTATAATTGTGGGAGAGGTGGCCAACTACTATAAGACTACGATTATTATTGGTAGATATAGATTGAGATTTTCTATCAGTTGTGGGATTATATGAGGCTAGGTACTAGACATAGATTTGTTCCCACCATGCCATCATGACATTGTCACAATGAGACTAGCAGCTTTCACTTGCCTCTATGTAAGATGATGATTATACTAGAGGACATGTGGAGTATTGTGTGCATCCCTATTTGGGGTGCATTGGTGGAGATTATATAGGGACTGGTCAAATATATGTACTTGGAGAGGATATTTATTATGGATAATCTACCTATCAAAGGCATTGATATGGACTTAGCGAGGGGGATGGATGCTCTTCATGGGCCAATTGATAAGAGTAGGAAAATCATAAAATTATGGATCCAAATGGTCAAGGAGGGTATTTCTAGACATATTTATAGGATAAATAAAGAGGAATGAAGAAAAAGTAGGTATGATAGCTTAGCCACACCCTTTTCATGAGGATATCAAAATAAATTTGTCATTGAATACCACTTGCACTAGCTTATTGGTCTTATAGACCTAAATATATCTTATCAATAGATTAAATATAAAGTTACAAATGTAACCAAAGAGGTATATCAAAATTATATTTTAAACTTTAGTTTCATTTTTTATTTCTTACTTAATAAGCAACTTCAAAAATCAAAAACACTAAAACTCTCTAAAGATAACCTAATAGGTTCAAGCTCTCATGGTATATGACAAGGTAGGTATCATTGAGATGTAGATTTTTATAATTTAACCTACACAAATCTAACCTATATGGAATAAGGGGTAAAATACAATATATAGGACAATCATATTACCAAACAAGTATTGGTGCCTTAGTCTACTTGATGTAGTCAAAAACCAAGACCCTGAATTGAGGTGTTGATCTTCACAGCCACCACTCAAATCCTTTAGCTTTATTAGATACTTACAAGCAATGGAATGAAACCACATTTAAATTTATTTAATTCCATTGAAATTCTAAAAATGTGCTTAGAAACTAGTGACAACCCACTTTTTGAAAATTAAATTGAACTTGCAAATGAGATTCTTTTCTTGTAAAAACTTGTGAAAAGGAAGCTCCCATATTAATCCATGGAAATACATGCCCACTATAATTTTAAAACCATAAAAACCATGTTACCTTTCAAGCCAAACTTTCAGAAAATCATTTTCTAAACACTAGATTTTGACCCCTTCCAACAACTTTTCTCAATTCTCATCTTTTTCCCTAATTTCTTTAAAATCCTGTTGGATAATTAATACTAATAACAAGCACAAAATAATTAATCTGAATTTTTATTTTAAATTTTGATTTCCTACAGCATATATGAAAGTATAAGATTTCAAATTTATAGAACAATGTCATTCCTATAACAACTAACTACAAGAAAACATGTGCAAACTTCACACATTCTGAAAAATATCAACTACAAGCAAACAATATCTGATCACCACTCCTCACACTAGAAAAAAGCACCTGTCACAGACACCAAATTCCATAAAATTCATCTTCAAGACAAGAATTTATTATTCCTCCTTTTCTTACATTCTTCTTCTCGAATTTTCATCATTCTTTTCCTTGTCAAAAACTCTCTTGGCAATCTGGGTATGGCCTTCTCTTTTCCCTGCCTGTCAAACTTTAAAAATCATCATTATTCCTCCCTGGGCAGGGGTTTTCCTCTTCCAAGTATGAGCTTTCAATTGCAATTCAGAAATTGCCTTCCTGCTCCTCCACCCACTCTCTCCACTCCCTTAATTCCCATGCCTTCCATTTTCTCAACAAATGCAATTTCAAAATTCCAAAATGGAGTTACAATGTACATTAAATTTTCCTACTCATAGGCTTGGGCATTGGATTTTTCCTTTTTGGAAAATCAACAATTTACTAGCATATTTTTAAAAAATTATAGAAGTAAATCAATTAATCAATTGATATTTTACATTCCCAATATCAAAACTTACTATGTCGGGGGAGTTGAGGATTTTAATAAATTGTGCCTACAAGAAAAATAGAAAAAAAACACAAACATTAAAAATTAAAATGTTTTTGGATGTGCAGGATTGTCTATGAACCTAGATGCTCTGCATCACTACTAGGTGACATAGTAAAGATTTGAAGAAATGTGTAAAATTTCTTACAAATATTAAAAAAGAACTATCATTACATCTAAAATATCATCAATTTAGATATATTTTTATTTAAAAAATAAAAAGAGTTAAGAAACTTCACACAAATAAACATTCTATAATAATATTTAACTATTCAAGGAAGTTCCATTTGTTATTTTGTAGTTGGCTTTTAAATTTATCCCAATAGATGTATTTCATTAAAAATATCAACTAGTTGTGGATACATCCAAATCATCTAGAGGCTTTCTACTTGAAAATACCTTCTCTAGATATTATAAAAAGTATATATGTGGCAAATATGTCTACCTAAACCTCATTTTTGTTACCTGAGAAAGGTGTCTCAACCTTGGAATCAGAAAAGGTTATTATTTATAGTGTTTATATTTGAGCATGGATGGGTCTAAGTTTTTTCCCAAAGCTATGGAATGGCTAAATAAACATGCTAGTAATTTTTTCCCAAGATCACGTCTAGATTTGAAGATATTAAAGTTTCCATTTTTTTAAGTTTCATAGTCTAGTTTGAGGCGCATAGAGGTCATTTTTGGGCTTGAAAGTGGTCATAACCCACAAAGCCAATTAAAAATTGATAGATAACTTCATGAGATTTAGTACAGTTTAAATGGTTCATCAATCAAATTCTCATATCAAAATTTATGGCATTTGGAACTTGGGTCTCCCGAATTAGAAAATGTGAAATCATGTTGGAGACATAAAAGAGTTGTAACAGGGAGTTACACATGTTGGTGTGTGATTTGACACATCATAGGGAGTCTTTGATTGGAGATAAATTGGGCTCCACTTTTTGGGTGGTTTTATCTCGAGGTTTTGTAAATAATGTTTGAGGGTTTCATGTATTGTATCTCCTATATATTAGGTGCTTGAGATGGAGGTCATGTGTGAGATTTTTATACATGTTGAGTTGTCTTTAGATCTCTAGTTGGTGATACTCCTATGAAAATCCCACACTGCAAGTATATTTTAATATTGTTGATTTTTTAATAATATATTGGGTAGCTTTTGGAGTTTGTGGTTTTCTCTTGAAAGGGTATTTTCCCACATAAATCATTATGTTGCAGTATGAATGATATTTATGTTTATTTATATTTAGTTTTTATAACTGTTATAAAATCTTAAAAGAATTGCATAACTCTCCTCTCAATATTAGTGTAGGAAGTTATTTTTCTATATAAATATGCTTACAAGTGGTATTAGAACTTGATCACCTTTGGTTTTAGTTGTGGGTTGTTGGGTTTCTTGAATTAATATAGTTTTGAGTGGGAGCTTGTGCAAAAGATACTTTGTGATATTGTTGTAGGAATATTTAGATGGAAGTTATATTAGGGAGAATAGAGGTATAGAAGTTTATTGGTAATAGTTTTGAGATGTGGAAGCTAAATCTGGAGGATATGTTAATTGATTGAGATCTATGGGATGTTGTTGATGAGAATGCTTCAAGGCCTATAGATGCTACTTTAGATTTTCAATATAATTTTATGGACTGTAAATCCAAGGGTCTAATCAAATTTTCCCTAATAGACTTTACTTTAATTGATTTACATGAGTCCTCTACAAAAAATCTATGGAAGAAACTTGGTGAGATATATCAAGCCAAATCTTTAATGAACAATATTTTCTTGAGAAATAATTTTTATTCCTTGAGAAAAAATGAGATTAGATGGATTATAAACCACATGGAAGCATTCAATATATTGGTGGCTCAATCAACATCGGTTGGTGTAAAAATGGATGAGGAGGAGAGATTTCAAATTTTACTTTTTTATTTTCTTGATTCATGGGATTTTCTCATTATGGCTATTGGAGTACTTGTATTGTCTTGAAGGTTGAGGATGTTGTGGGTTCTTTGAATTTTGAAGAGATGAGGAGGAAGGTATCCATCAATACTAAACAAGACCTAAATTTTCATGGTAGACATAAGGAAAAAGGAAAGAAGAGTGAAAAACAAGATAAATCCAAGTCCAAGGGGAGATGGAAAAATCTCCTATAAAGTTGAAAGCTATTTTTTGGAATCATGGAAATCATGGACACTTTTGTAAGGAGTGAAAAGAAGAAAAAAAAGAAACTTGATTATGATTATGAGTCTAAGGAAGATGGTGATGCATTCATTATAGCTTTGGCCACTTGTGTAGGTAATGATGCATGGTTAATTAACTTGAGTGCATCTTTCCATATGACCTCTTATAGAGATTGGTTTTTTAAATATGAATAATTTGATGGAGGTAACTTGCACTTGAGTGATGATTCTTATTTAAATATTGTTAGTCATGGTAAAGTTAGAATCAATTTTCTTGATGGTAGAGCAAAAAGGATTAATGGTGTGTTGTATATCCTTGGATTCACAAAAAAAATATTATCTATGATCAAAATAATATGTGAGTCTTGGTCATCCCACAATAATGGGTCTCAAACATGAGACATCCTATTTTTTTCCTAAAATCACATATTTTTTAGAAAATTATTGATTTAGGCCTTGAAGGGTTCCATCTAAAGGGTTTTAATTGAATAGAGTTGGATAAGACCCCCTAGATCAGACCCCCTTGGATAGAACCCCTCTAATATTAAATAATACCCACAATGGAGTCTCCTTCACACCTATCAAAATGCTAACAAAAAACCACTTTTTCATTACCTTTTGAGGGATAAAATAAAGTCATTTAGAAATTAAATTTTGTAAGTATGTAGCCCTTATTATAAGCTTTCAAAAAAGTATAATTTTGAATTATTTTATTTTTTATTTTTTTTGGATAAGTGCTACCAAGATGGGGGTAGCTCCCTATATTGATAAAAAACAACCATTACAATGAGAAGTTGTGGAAAGGCCATCAATGGTATAGATACCCAATGCCATCAACAATATCTATAAGCCTTTCAACCACATTTTGATCAATGAGATTGGGATTTGCTTCAAGGAATTTCAAAAAGTCCTTGATGTTATATTTTTGCTCCATGCCTTTCTTGAAAAATTCCCATGCCTTGTGTAGTTTCACTTTCTTCTTGTCCTCGTTCAGATTTAGAATTCCCAACACAAGCCCAAAATAGAGATCAGTGAGCACAACATCAATAGCATCCATAATGAAAATATCTAGTTCTCTGTCTGTGAATCTTCCAACTGCTCTCACACCCCACAACCTAGCACCCACCACTTTCACATAATTATTGAAGAACCACTCAACCACTAGGCCATCATGGGTGTGACCACTAGCCCAAAAGTTTACCCCCACCACCTTCTTCACTATGTCTTTCTCCTTCGTATATACCTTGTTGAACAAGTAAGAAATTTTCTCATCACAATTTTCACTCGACGACCTAGCCCCGCTGCTTCCACATCTACAGGCAATCCAAAATGCATAGCCATACTTCAGATTGAAAGAGAAGATCATAGGAGCTAGATAAATAGCACAACCCAACATCTAGACCCTTTGGTAGCAAACCAAAAATAGATTGGCAGATCTTCCCAAATCCTAACGAACACCACAACACCAAGTACGTAGCAGTGGCCAAGGAGACAAAACCATCCACCGTCGAACATATATAAAAACATATTTGATTTAGACCATGCTAAAATTGATGTGAAATGGCACCCAACATCAACTCATATATGACCTAGCAAATCACCCTCGAGAATCTCTTGCCATGTCCACATTTAAACATTCCTACAAGCCACATGGGATGGAGTTGGCCTTGAAAACCTCCCGAACCAAGGACACCAGTAAAGAGACCCCAAGATTGGCCAAAAATTCTACCACGAAATTAGCCTCTCTATACACATGCGCCATTGAATAAGAGTCAAAGTATTCTAAGAGCACACAATTTTAGATGGCTAATTTTTCAATTTCCAATTTTGTATAGATTTCTTACAAATTGCATTGATGCAAATCACTAAGTCACCCTCCACATCTATATCTTTAATCCCTTTCTCAATGCATAGTGACAACCCACATGCAAGGGCCTTCATCTCTTCCTCATTGTTGGTAGCAATCCCCACATTTTTTTTCCACATCCCACAAACATTCCCCTAAATTGTCCCTAATAATGCATCCAATTCCATGTTGGCATGCATTACCTTTAGAAGCACCATCAAAATTGAGCTTGTATCGCCCACCAACAGGAGGAACCCACCTAGCACCCACATGGGAATTCCTAGAGAGGGGAGGATCCAGACATGGAGGTTTGAGAGCAGGAAACCTCTTCTGTAAAGCATCATATCAACCTATGAATCACACATCCTTAGCCCTTAATTGCTTTGAGTTAACAATTTTAGAGATTCTTGCTTCTATATTTATGATAATCCCCTCCACTGGTAGATAGGACTCGCAAAAAACTCGACAGTTCCTTTCCTTCCATATCTGCCACACCACCATTGATGGTGCAACCACCCAAACATCCACCCACACATTTTTCTTCTTCCCCATAGGCCAGCTATAGAAAAACTCTAAAAGATAATTTTTCCTTGTTGTTGTCCAACCAAGTGACTGTAATAATCAATCCCAACATTTTGAGGTAAATTTGCAATTTAGTAGAAAATGGTTCGCAGACTCCCCATCCTTGCGATAGAGCAAACACATACTTGGTCCATGAATATCAATCAAAGGAAGTCTATCCCCATGAGGATCCTTTTATGCAAAGCAATCCAAAGAAAGGTGTCAGCCTTAGGTAATATTCCAGAATGCTAGCAAAGTTTAGACAGCCAACCACTCACACATTGGATTTCATATCCCAGCTTAACCAAATACTCCCTTGATTTGGAACTCAACCATATGATTTCATTCTTGACATTGGATAGCAAAATTTTCACTACTTAAATAAGTTGTTTAGTCTTTCTTACCATGAGATTTTATTACTCTTTTCAACCAATCTTTGTTGCCAAAATTTTCTAAGAGGGCCTTGTGCCCCTCCCAGGAATCATACCAAAAATCTACCTTGCATCCATTCCCAATCTTCTAGAGGTCGGATGATTTATAATGACATCTTTACTCCCCCAAATAAAATTCCAAATTATCAAACTTCCATTCGAGTTGGCTAATATGAGAATCCTACTTGGTTTGTCATCATCCAAGTACTTCTTATAGTTTATCTTACACCATTTCCTATCTGGGTTGCGATAAATACACCAACTGAGCTTTTCTCCCAGCACCTTGTTTTGTGGCTCCATCCTACGCAACCCCGCCCCTCCTTGTGATTTTCTCTAATAGGTAGTATTCCAATTGATCAATAGAATTCTCTTCTCATCGTTTGCTCCTTCCCTCAAAAATTATTCAAAAAACCTCCGATGTCACCAATTGCCTTATTAGTCATACTGAAGCAAGATATTACATAAATCAGGATAGCAAATAGAACCAATTTTATCATCAGAATCTGTCCAGCCAATGAGAGCCACTTGCTCTTCCACATCTCCACCTTTTTCCTACATGGTGAGATCATATCCTGTCAATGTTCAATCCTACAAGCACCTTGGAAGAGAGATTCCCTAAGATGCTTGGAAGGGAGAGAGCCAATGGAGAAGCCAAATATATTCATGATCTTCTTGTGAGTGGAACCTTTTATGTTGAAAAAATATATTTTTGATTTTTTTTAATATTTGACCAGATGTCATGATATATGCATCGAGCACACCCTTTATGGTTTCCTCTTCTCTTATAGTAGCTTCTCCGAACAACATCGTATCCTCAACGAATTGAGAATATGTGATAGAATCCAAACCATCTGCAACTGCAACTCCCTTCCAAATTCCACTGTCCCTCAACATCCTAAAATTATGCCCCATGGCCTCAATTATTATCACAAATAGAAATGGGAAGAGCAAGTCTCCCTACCACAACATGTTTGTTGCACCAAAAAATCCACACATGGATCCATTCACAAGAACCGAATAGCAGGGAGTGGATATGTTGAAACGGATCATCTCCAACTAGTTTGGATACCAAACCTTTCATGACATCTATTGGGTGAATATTTTGTAATCCCTTTACAAATTACAAAATAGTGATTTCATCTGTAGTTATGATGAGATAAATCTCTCCTCTCAAAAATGGGAGGCTTCCTTCTTACTATTTATTGAAAAAAATTAAACTATGCTAAGCTAAAGGTATTTACACTAACTTTAACCATGTAGGGGGGGTGTCACATTCATCATTTTCTCTTCTTTCAAAAAAGATGTTTACAATATTTCATGATAATATTCAATAATGCTTCTACACTTCTAATATTAACCTAAACGATAATCACCAATATTCTTGATTAAACGTGCAAATAATCAAAGAGTACCAGTATAAATATGTGATAAGTGACCAGAAGACATGCAAAAGCACAAAGTCTTTTCCTTGCCTTTAATGAGAGTTCTATAATAACCAATGATGTAAGTTGAAGCACAAAGCCTTTCAACTCACTTCACAAAAAGATTCACACACCAAGTGAATAATCCCAAGCACAAAGTCTTCAAATTATCCTCCAGAAAGATTTTAAAATAACAATATCACTAGTTGGAGAACAAAGTTTGTCAACTAATAATACCATTGATCCATGAAATGAATAATCACAATCTCAAAGTATTGATAATTCTCCACCAATAAACACTTTCAATACACACAATTTCAAGTAAATGATATAACACAAAGTTCATATAGCTTATCTTGAAATTCCTCCAATCGTAATAAAGAAATACCACTTATCCAATCAACATAAAAGAAATCAATAAGAATGACATAAGAACATATTTATTCATACAAATTTGATTCAACGCAAAGTTTGATACCAAATTTCCTTCTTTATTAATTGGAATTGATTTTGCAATTTTAACTCAAAGTCTCAAAGTCGATTCTCAATTTGGGAAGCACTTCGTTACAATAGATTAAAGGTAAAAATTACAAATGAGCTCTCTCATATTTACAGATGAGAGCTAAAGAGTTAATCTAGGAAAATTCTAACTACTTTGACTTATTCAACATTTGAATCCAAATTTATTGGAGGAAATCATTTTTGTTACATGTATTTACAATTTTACAAAATGATAAATGACATGTAAATTGTCTTCAACTAACTACAAAAACTTGTAAATGACAAAAACTTGAAATCTAAACTAAGGCATGATCAGCCTTCTTTAGCATTCTTCATTAGGTATTCATCATGCTTTTTCAAGATTGTCTATGCTTCATTTTCATCTAGACCTAAAGTATGTTTCATGATGCCAAGAGGTCTTGATACCGAATATCAAAGATTCAATCCATTAGATGCATTAAAAACGCTTGGTCTTCAAATTCCTTATGAATCATGCTGACAAACTATTGAACCACATTATTTGGGGGAAGTAAGTTCTAACTATCATCTTGCAGCTTACATGGAATTTATTCAATTTTATTAATAAATTGTAAGTCATGTTCTTCACCAAGTTCATGTGCAGATTATAGATCATTGAGCAAGTTGGTGAGAACAATGTATTTGTGAATTAGAGACACTTCAATTTCCACATACATGTCTCAATTGGGAATGATCTCAAGTTCCTTTAGGTTATCTAATTTAAGTTTCCTCATTTTGATCCAAGCCTACACTTTATTTTTCGTATCCTCTTTCTTTTGAGAGAAAGCATTCACAGTGTCATCCAATTTTATTTTTATGCCTTCCATCTTTTCCAACTTCTCCATGGAAGATCCTAACATTTATGTTCCCAATGCAATCAAACAGTCAAGATACTCATTGACCAATTTGCCTCTAGTATGCACCTTTTCCACCTTTTAGATGATAGGGTTTTCAACACTGACTACAATGGCTTCAAGCTCAATAGACTCAGAGGATTGAGTAATCTTTTGTAGTACGACGGTAAGCTATTTTTTCTTAGCCTTATAGTGATCCTTCATCTTCTTCTCCTTGTCAAATTTCTCTATGAGAGAATCTGGGTGAAATTGAACATCTGCCTTTACGCTCTCATGAGTTACCTTGCCCAATTCTACTCTTGTGATATAGTAGTCTACAATATCCACTTCTTCATAAGTTTTGTCAGAGGGAGGCTAAGCTATCTTTGCATACTTATTACCCTCTTTGTCAAACATCATGGAAAGAGTCTTTTCTTTCTTCTTAGTTCTTGTCTTGGCACATGAAAGTTGTGTAAAGTCAAACTCATCCAAAGAGATGGCTTCTTTCCTCCTCTTGTGCATTTGTGATGACAACTATGGTAGTAACGGTGAGCTCTCCTCAAGTTGTGTAGCCATTGTATGGGATGTAGTAGTTGTATTCAAAAAGGTGATAATCACAATGGCAGGAGTGCCAGTCAAAACAACCTTGGGAATCTTAGCACTAGACACTTGCATAGAGTCATTTAGGAACTGCTCTAAATTAGAATATGGTGTAAGGTCAAAAGATGGTGAGGAAAAACTTGGTAAAGACATAGGAGAACAAATCACATTATCTAACCCTTGTTTTGGGCTTTCAAATGAAAACCCTAAGATAGGGGATGAATGCACAAAATGAATCAACATAGTAGGTGCGACAACACTTGTTATTGAAGGAGGAGCATTAACAAGAACATTAGACATAAATGGGGTCATAGGAGGAGCAAGAATATACACAACATTGGTATTTGAAGGAGAGGAAATAGGAGGATCCTCTGGAATGTTCTCATGAGGAGATAATTTAGATTCCTCATATCTTTCTTCCTCAACATGCCCCTCTTCCTACACATGCTCCTCTTGAGCCTCTATGGATGGTCCATCTGCATATTTTGCAATCTTCTTCTTGTCACCCTTGACCAAAAACTTGATTTAGGTTTTGAAGGTCTACTAGAGCTTGGAGCATCATTTCTATTTTTGGTCCTTAGCTCCAATTTCTTACCTGTTTTTCCTTCGGATTCATCTTCTGATCCAGTGAAGAAATATTTCAATTATATATCCCTTTCGTCTAACCAAAAATTTGTATTGGCCAAGATGGGTTCAAACCTTTCTCAGATTGATATCACTTCTTTTCAAGACCACTGGATGGAAGGGAGAGGAGAAGCTACAAATCTACTTCTCTCATATTCAATATCTAGAATAGTATCTTCATCCTCCATATCCTTTGGGATATCAGCAAGATACAAATCCTTAATATGTTCTAAAGTTAACCTGCAATAATCTATTTTTCGGATATCTTGCTCCATTCTTATATCTCTTTAATTTGATGTAGATGAGAGAAATCCATTTTGATTTGAGACTTCATACCTCTATAATCAAAATTAGATTTTTATTTGTACAATTTTATTGTTACCTACAACATTTTTTACTACACCACCTTAGCCTTATGTGAAGTCTGAATGGAGTATCTTTCGATTGCTAATGGAAATTTGAATCCGAGTTTATGGGATTCCATTTGTTTACTATGCACCACAATAATCTATCTGCATAATTCCATAGAATAATCTTTTCACTAGGATAACGTGGAAGCATATATGAATAGCTAGCAAAGCACCCAACTCTCAAATAAGTAAAATTTGGAAATCACAAATAAAGGAAGCCATATTTGTTGACAACCTTCCATGCTTCATCAAATACTCTCTTATTCTCCAATTCAAGATTAAAAGCACACATAAGCGAAGCAAAGAAGGCATCATTTACCCTTATAAAATGATTAATACTTCCCTTGAGAGTGATTTGCAGGAAATAGTTGTAAACCTATGTAACCTTCATGTCTCCCTGAATAGTCGTACCTAGAAAATTCCTCATGGATGTTGCAGCATAGACCAAATATGAATTCATATAAAACTTGTGTGTTATAATCACTTGGGTCAATTAATTATGGAGAGCATTGTTGATTTCCTCGCCCCAAAACATCTATTGTTTTCCTTTTAGAATAATCTTGATGTACACGTACATCTAGTCCTCAAAGGTAGATGAAGTAGGTAAACCATGTACTCTACTAAGAAGTGTAATGACTATTAATAGGGCCCCTCCTATAGTTGTTGGATTGTTCAATTACTTAATTCATCAACCCGCTACAATTCTCCCAATATGGATTGTCTGGATCCTTAACCAAGGGTGTGGAAAGGGATAGGACTTCATCACCCCCTATAGGCTAGGGTAGTTGCAAGAGTAGTTCCTTGTTTAGTATGGGTGGATTTAACTATGAGCCTTTTCAATGAAATCACTACGAGGAGGATTTTTAGACCATCTTGTAACACCTAGTCTAGGGGCATTCAACCATTTACTATTTATCATCCTTTTGGAAAAATTAGGATCTTTATCATATTTTCCTATGACGATTCTTTGGAAATATCCATATATGTGTTAGCACTTAGGCACAAGAAAACTTTATCAAAGAAATTTGCATCTAATTCCATTACCACATTCTCATTTGAATCACGAACCTTCTTGTCATGCTTGTTGTAGTGAGAGGCAACTTATAGTAAAAACTTGGGATTCTAAGCAGCTATTGGAAACGAGGCCACAAGATGTATGTTACTATGACTAATTGACTTCATTCCATTGTCTAAGGGTTGTTTCTTGGTCCTCTCAATGAACTCAAACATTTCCATATGACCGATCTATGTATCCTTGATTTCATCCACATGCGATGAAACCATTGTAGGAGGAAGCACACCTTGATATTTGTACTTCATAGCTTTCCCATTGGAAGGAGACAGATCTAACATTGGCAGAAGAATGGCCTTGTAGGAGTGCAAATAAAAGACAAACTTGAAAAATTGCACAAAGAGTTGCATAACAAGATTAGCATTTCATAGATGTTGGGAAAATTTTGCATTTAGGAAATAGCATTGAGGATGAAAGAAAATGATTGTGCAAAAACTAGGATTTGAGCACGATGAATGTGGAAAACAGAGTGCAAAGGGTAGACTTGGTAAAGCAAGAAAATTTCTAGTGTTAGTAAAATTTTGGTGAAAATGTGTGTATGTGTTGCAAAATGATGAAACTGCAAGTGGAAATGATCTCTGTAAAAAGTTGTAATGTTGTTAAATTTACCAACATTATAAGTGAGGAAGAACTTAGCTTTTTTCAAATTCAGCAAAAAACACTAATTTTACAACTTTGGGAAGACTTTTGTTTCTTTTCAAATCATTAAATTTTAATGATTATGCAAGTTAATGTTTGTTTTTATTGTCAAGTCGAGGAAAAACCCCAACCATACAAGAGAGGTAGAACATTTTCAAAAAACTTGTACTAGCGAGGAAAAACTTTGACCATACAAGTTGAACTTGTTTATGTACTTTCATATTTGGTGAAAATTGTCGATAATACAAGTAATATGGGTAATCCACAATCATTTGTAATTTCAGAAAAAATTGTCGATGTTACAAATAAGATAGAGAATTATTTGTAGGATTGGGGAAAAACCTCGACCCTACTAGTGGGAATAATGTTGCACTTGTAAGTTCAGCAAAAATTTCCAACTATGCAAACTTCACTTGGTAAATCTTGATCACCTTATATGGGCGGGGTTTTAAGTTGCACATACAAGTGTCACATAGAAACATTGTTGGGTCGAGAAAAATCCCCGACCATACAACTCAAAGGATAGGGCTTAACTTTCACTTGCACCATCATCAAAAATTACCGATGGTGCAACTAAATTACTTAAAAAGTTTAGTTTTTACTTTGGCTACTGCGGGGTTATATGACACACACACAAGGAAAAGTAAGTGACAACATAAAGTCAAGAAATTTTCATGACCTTGTGCAAAAGGTAAAACATGGTTATTCTCAATATCTTAGTGGAATTTTCTCTCAACTAGGTGTCGACTCATATAAAAACCCTTGTGATGTCTACAGGAGTCACCAATTCCACAAAGGATGTTAACACAGGGTGAGATCACGTGGTTTTAATTGAAAACTTCCACCTTTGTATGTGATGTGGGAGATCTAGGATGTTGAAATGCTCTATGGCAAGTAATTCAAGACAAAGCATGATACCTTCACAGGTTTGGTAACCACTCAAATGAAGAATACAACAAATCAAGCAAAGTTCAAAACAAAACCCAAAATGAAAGATAAAAATGAGGAAAAACTAGGGTTTATGAGTAGACACACGGGATGAAGGATAAATCGACATACAAATTAAATCAAAACACAAATAAAACTATTTTAAAGTACAATAATATGTGAGAAAATATAAAACCCTAAAAATTTAATAAATGAATCAACATAAACAGAAAGGTAAAAAGGGGTGAACATACCCAAAGATAAAGATGAAATTTTAGGTCAAGACTAATCAAAATCCAACACGAACCACACCCACAAATGAATTTGAATGCCTCAAACAAGTTTTCAGTAGATGAGGGGACAGATAACAAATGAAAATGAGGAGGAAAATTGAATTAAAAAGCTTTAAAACTTGTTTGAAAAGACAATAAAATGATAATTAATGCACTCGTGCAAAAACCGAGATTGTAGGAGCAGGCATTTATGGCATGCTTACAAATTGGATTTGACATAATTTATAAAATTGACATTTTTTAATGATTTTCCAATTAAAGTTTATGTAAATTATAAGGTCGAGGAAAAACCTCGATCTTGCAATAACTATTTATTTTGCAACCTTGACTTGCAAGGTTGGGGAAAAACCTTGACCTTGCAAGTCTAAAAAAATTCTAACTCCTAAAAACTATTTTTTGCAAATTTGAGCAAAAAGATGAATTTTGACGAGCTAATGGAGGTTAACGCTCGAAAGGAATTTTGAGACATAGGACCACGCACGAGGGAAAATTGAGATTCACCTAGTTTTGCATGCTTAGAGTGCACGGGCTATGAAACCAACAAGTTTCATAGGAGTTATCCTGTGAATCAAATGCATTTGATTTCAGGGATAACAACATCCAATAAAAATTCCCATCATATCTGATCATACACCTTACTAACATCAAGTTTAATGAGCATGCTTTTAAGTTGATCCTCAACAATGGTGTGGATAGTTTCCACAAAGATGATAATACTATCAAAAATTTATCTGTCAGGAGTAAAACCATTTGTTCTTTAGAGATGACCAACTCCATGACATGCTTTAGTCTTTTTTCTAATGCCTTGACTACAATTTTATATATCAAATTACAAAGTGTTATCGGTCTATAGTCAAAAAATGTTGAGCACTCACTTTTTTTAGGATTAGGGTGATAGTAATGTTTTTGAAATCCTGGACGAAATTTTTTCTTTTTTCAAAATTCCTCCACAATGTTCAGAATGTTCGGCCCCATGAAACTCTAGTAGTTCTGAAAGAACTTTTCTTTAGTCCCTCAAACTTCAAGGCCTTGTCAGGATGAAGCCCAAAAATAGCATGTTGGACCTCATCCAGGTGAAGAGAGCACACAACATCTTGTTTTCCTCCTCTCCCAAACACTTTGGAATACAGGTTAAAAAAATGTCATCGGACCTCATCCCTAAGTTGTTGCTCATGACAAGTAGTGATTCAAAATAACTTATAGATTCTCTTTCATTTCCATCCCAATCACAAATAACAGAACAATCTAAACAGACAATACTCTCAATTTGATTTAGGCTTTGTCACGCCTTGGCCAAATTATGGGAAAAATTTGTGTTTATATCCCCATCCTTAAGCCAGGTCTTGTGTGCTTTATCTCTCCAAAATATTTCTTCTCTGGCAAGCAGTTCTGAGTGTTTGGCTTTTAGTTCTTTTTCCAACTAGTATTCATTGAGAGACATACCAACACTGATGACTTGTTCATTTAAATTTTCCAAGTCCTTTTCGACTTGTTCTTTTTCTGCAAAGATGTCCTTGACTATCTCTCTATTCCATGATTTTAGCTTGTTCTTTACATTTTTCAATTTCTTCACAAAGCAGAAGTCTAGAGTCTCATTTGTGTGCAAGTTTTTTGACCACTAAAGTTCCAAGTTTTTGAGTATATTTTGATCTCTCCACCACATCGACTCAAATTTGAAATAGCCCCTTCTAGGCTTCTTACTCAAACACAAATCCAATATCACCTAGTAGTGATTAGACACCACCAAAGGAAGAATGTTGGCCTCGCAACAATATTCCACATTAAGCCACCCTTCACCAACAAGGAATTTGTCCAGCCATTCAGCAATATTAGTAAACCTAGCTCTCTGGTTCGTCCAACTATATGATCCAATCTTGGGGATAAAATCAAAAGTCGACATCAATCTAACAAAGTCCTTGAAATCTATCATTACCTTAGTTTCCTTTCTTAGCCCACCACTTTTTTCTTTTAGGCCCATTATTGCGTTGAAATCACCACCCAAGATTAGTAGATTATCATTCAAACTTGTCATTATGTATTTTATGCTATTCAAAACCACCACCTTATCCTCCAATTTGGTGGGCCTGTAGACATTGAGGAGATGAAAATTGAGATTTGTTTGTTTGAGCTTACCACACACAAAGACTAATTCACATGGGCCTCACAAATCTTGATGTTCACATTGGCCGAAGACCATGGGATCCCTAGACCGCCCGCAAATCCAGAAGCACCCCAGAAGTTCCCAGACCATTTCCTATAGTAACTAATGAATATGTTGCCATCTACAGAGCATAATTTTGTTTCTTGAATAAGAATTATGTCCACAAATAATTTATTTAGGTGAGCTTAACTAAGCACCGCTTATTAGGGGCACTTAAGCCCCTGAAATTCCATGTGAGGATCTTCATTATCCTCCAAGGGAGAGCTTGTCTCCCTTGGATAATAGAAAATATTTGATGCTCAGAAGGCCTTTTTCTACTGCCTCTTCCTCACGTTTTTACTTAAGTATCTTCTGTCCTTTCCCCTTTTTAGCCATGTTCTTGATCTTGGTTGTCATTTGACTAATGTGTCATGGGTCGATGAGACCTAGCTCATCCTCACCAAAAAAATCACTATCTAAATCCACATCTTCCATATCTCTATTTTTGAGCTCGCCCTATAGAGCCACCAAGCTCAGATCTGACTCCACTTTCTCTGAGTCCATATTTCCATGTCCATGCTCATTATGGTTAATGGGTGAATCCAAAGCATTGGAAAAAGGTGCAACTATATATCTAATGTCAACTATATGGGGCATCGTGATAGAGTCTACCACCTTTCCTTCCAAGCTAAAGGGTACCACTGGACAATCCTTCAAAGTGCCACCATCTGACCTAGCCACATCTCTTAGGAGAGTCAAGGAAAGATTTTGCATCGTTTGGGAAGCACAAGGTCTCCAAAATTTCTTTGTTTTCAGCTTCCTTGTGTATGATTCCTCCATATGATTCCTACTATTGCATCTTATATAGAAAGCCTTGTCCTCGATATCCACCTTGACTAATCGATGTCAATCGCCAACACACAGTAAGATCTCTTGTGGGATCATGGTGATTGCCACAACTTGTAGCCTCACATAGAGATACAAATCATTATCAATTATTTTTTAGTCTACTTCTGTGAGAGTAGCAAGCATTCTACCAATATTTTCAATACATTCTTCCACCCAGTATTCTAGGGGCAGATTATAGAGATGGATCCAAACCAGTTTTTTATATGGATGTGCCTTGATCAAATTGAAATTAGGGCACCACAATTGCATGTAGATTAGCCAACCGTGCCTCTTCCAAAGACCACCCTATGCCACTTGATCCCTATCCTCAACAGAGGTGAAGATCGCCACGAAAAAACCCTTAGGTAAACATTTGACAATAACCATTGATTTCTAGTTTTCATCCATCCATGCCCTAATTGTCTTTCTTTCTTACTTTGATCCAATAACATGAAAATTTATTACTGGATCATCCAACATTATCACATCCTCCTTTGCCTCCATTGTGAGATCAATTGCAACATAATTATCATGGAGGTCACCCAAAAATATCATCTCTTCTACCGAACCTTCAACTGCACCACCTTTGCCATCCTCTGGCTCTGTGACTTTTTACACTTTTCACTCCTCTTACTCCTCTCGCACCATCATGTCATGTAATAACACTACTTATACACTGTAGTTCCTTACTTATTTGAGGGGATTATGTTTAAATCTTTTTGGGATATAATAATAAACTAAAAAATAAAATAAAAAATAAAAAATGAATATTTTTAATTTTATTATTATTTATATTTTATTTCTTGTGAATGTGTTTTTTTTCACCAACCATCAAGTATTTGTTTTACACACATGAAAAAATAGAAAAATAGAGAAAAAAGTTGAAAAAATATGTGTGCCCTAGGTATTGATGTCCTTGTTTTAGAAAAATAATAAAAATTAATTTCAATACATACAAAACAAGTTATGTGTCACGACATACACCTATGTCCAAATTATAATTACTAAGACTTCAAAAATTAATTAAAAAATGCAACAAAAAATTATGAAAAATATGCGTGCACTAGATATTGATGTTACAAATCTATATTTTAAAAAGTATAATTATATCCTTTCAATTAAAAAAAATCGATACGACATAAACAACACTTTTTAAAAATGTTGTTTACTATAAAAACAAACTTATTAAAAGTTACGTAAATAATTTCATAATTTAATTCTATTTTTTTAAAATATATATATTTAGAATCTACACACAAATCCTCGCAAATAACTAGTTCACATAATTTTCAAATTATTAATGATTTAGTTTCTATAGGTTTCATAAAGTGAAAATTTTGGTGAAATTTTTTTATTTCAATGTCCTTCTTTGGCCAAAAATGAGACACGGTATTGTGGGTTGACCCATTTGCAAATAATATTTCCTAATGTAAGATGTAATATAGTTATAGGTGCTATGGGTATTGTTGTTGGTGTTAGATTTGACATATTGTATAAGCTTGATGCATACATTGTTGATTACAATTTCTCTATCACTAGTGATAAATTTGTATATATTAGAGATTATAGAAATGAAATGTATTTTACTATAAATTATCTATATTATGATAAGAGTGAATTATGTGACACAGTTTATGATTCTCCTTATTTTATATATCATCCTAAGCCATATTTCAATGTCTTGATTCTTTAGATAGAAATTTCCACTAGGAATAGTTCTCATGATCATTCTTATGATACCCTTATATTCTTTGCATGTTATTGAAAAACCCACAAAATCATGAACCACGGGATCAAACAATGAACAAAGATACCTTCCATACAAGAGATCTATAAACAATATATGCAATATTCCTCAATAAGAAAAAGCTACAAAATCAAGAGATTATCAAAAGATATGAAAGCCTGATAGATAATTACAATGAGGGTTGAGTGCTATATAGGAGAAAAACCCTAAAAGAATAAAAGCACTCCTAATTTTAGCTTAATTGCATTAGAATAAATTAGACTAATAATTAATTAAAGGGTAATTAATTATTAGCTAATGCACGATTACTCTAACAGCCCCCCTTAAGATGAACTTAGGGAGTACCTAAAAACCCTAAAAAGAATGCATGATGGGTCCCAGAAAACAAGTCCTGGTAAGGTACCCATGTACAAATAAAAGATCTCCCAAAACAAGAGAAAAGGAGAAACCCGTTGTGGGAGAAAACTCCTCTCCAAAATAGAGAAAGGTGAATGAAGGACTGAGAAGCCTCCAACCAAAAAAATTCCTGAAAAAATAGGAACATGTAGGACATCACAGAAGCACGAAGAAGTTGTAGACAATTGTCAAAAGATGAATAATACAATGCTAAAATGAAGAACCTCTTGAAACAGGAATGCAAGAGTGTCCATATGGTAAATGATCCTTCGCATTGGAATGCATGTAACTAGTCATTGATGTGCATTGCATTCAAAATTACATAGGAACAAGAACTAGATATGTGGATCACTCCAACACGAAACCAAGAAATCATTAGCACCAGTAATAGAAACCCCCCCATAATGTTGAAAAGGGAGAGCCATGAGAGGAACACTGAAATGCATGTAGGAGAAACAACTTGCAAATAAAAGGGTGTGCAAACTAAGGCACACACGCATGAGGCAAGAATCATGGGGATTCACTACTGTCATGGAAGGAACACTCACTTGAAAAAGGTGTGATGGAAAACCAAAGGAAAATATCAACCCCCATTACACTTTATATCATAGTGTGAATACAAAAAGCACAACAAGATGTGAAAATCCCCAAAAAGTATACACCAGAATGGCACTTTATCTCAATATATCTACAAAAGAGAATGTGCATGACAAAGATGTCTACAATTCTCAAATAGGACATAATATTGGAAATACATATAGAATATCCAAAAATAAGTCATCCCATGCAAACAAAATTTTTCCAAGAGCTAATATGACTAAGTAATTCACCAGAGTGTGAAAACACAAAAATTTGAATAAAATGTACCTAGAGAACAATCTGGAAAAATTGCATGGATAGAAGTGAAGAGATGTGAAAGACAGTTCCAACATCGTTGGAATCACAAAAAATGGAGAAAATGGTCAAAAGTTATGAGCTTGAGATTGAAAATAACACCTCTAACTTCAACAAATTGTAGAGTACACCAACATCAAAAAAAGGTGACCACTGGAAAGTTGGCAGAACTAGCTTTTCGATGATATCTAGTTCGTCAAAATCTGACATCGTATGCCCAAGTTATGGCCAAAAGAAAAAAAGACCCCCTTTAGGGCACAGAGGGATCTTAAAGGGGCCCTTGTAGGTGTTTGTATTGCTAACATCAACATAATGTCATGATGACATCAATGGAATATTCCATGTACCCGAAAAAAAAATTGGCCCCTTGAAAATAGAAAAAATGACAGAATATTTTTTGTAGAAAATGGAATATTATGTGGTCGCCCCTGTCGTCGAAATATGCCAAAAAAGATTCCACAACCCAAAAAATAATTCACCGCCAGAAATCTAGAAGTTGTTTGGAAATGACAAAAAAGAATGCCACCAAAAAGTTTGAAAAATGTCGAAAGTTTTTGTGTTTTGGCAGTTGTTATAAAGTCATCGTCGACAGGCTTGTACAACCACCAACGGGCTTAAGAGTTGTCAATGTGAGTAATAAAGGGCCCGCAGGTACTCTATGCAAGGTACCATCCCTAGTACACTACACAGGTTTAATAAAACCTACAACCTTAAATTTTTTTGTTTGTTTTTTCTTTAAATTAACCTACACCAATAATATATATATTAATTTTTTTAAAATAAATTTATATATTAAAAAAATGTTGACCTTAAAAAATTTTGATTTATTTTAGTGGATTGCGTGCAGCGGTTGTACAGGGGTCGTATGAGCCCCTGTACAAAAAAAAAATGCCTCAAAAGCCCCGACGTCAAAATAGGGCATATTATATATCAAAATTCATTGAATTGGCCTCCTGAACACAACCGTGAGGTTCTTTTTGCACCAAAATACATTGAAAACACAACTACCCTATGGATCTGGAAAAAAAAACAACTACTTCAAACCCTCACAGATATGACCTTAGGGAATCCAAATCAAGCCAAATAAAGGTCAAATCTGACTTTCTTGATAGCTCTTGAATCCAACATAAGACTCTATTTAGTGCTGCCACAATAATGGGTTACACTTTTTGGGACATCCTACTTTTTGCTTGAAATCACATATTTTTAGAAAATACAATGATTTATGACTTTAAAGGTTCCATTTAAATTATTTTAATTAAAGAGGGATTGATCAAACCCCCTTGGATAGAACTTTGTTAGATTTAAACCATACATATAATTGAGTCTCCTCTACACCTATCAAAATGCTGATAAAAAACCACTTTTGATTTACCTTTTGGGTGATCAAATGAATTCATTTAAAATTTATGTTTTGTAAGCCTGTAGCCCTTTATTATAAGCTTCCTAAAAATATAATTTTAAATATGTTTAATTTGATTATTATATTTATTTTTATTTCTTGTGAATGTAGGATTTCCGATGAACATCAAGTTCTTTATTTCACACATATGAAAAAATAGAAAAATAGAGAAAAAAATTTCTAAAAAATACATGTGCCCTAGGTATTGATGTCCTTATTCCAACAAAAAAATAATAAGTTAATTCAAATGAATACAAAAAAGTTATGCGGCGAAGTACACCTCTGTCCAAATTATAATTACGCTGACTTGGAAAATTAATTAAAAAAAATATATGTAACAAAAAATTATGAAAAAATATCCATCCCCTAGATATTGGTGTGAAAAAATTTTATTTTAAAAATCAGAATTGTATCCTATCTATAAAAAAAGTTACGTGCGCCGAAGTGAACATCACTTTTTAAAAATGTTGATTAGTAGAAAAATAAGTTATTAAAAATTACATAAAATGATTCACAATTTATTTTTTAATTTTTTTTAAAAAATATAATTAGAATCTACACAAAATATCTAACAAATAACTAGTTTGATTCATCTTCAAAACTTTAATGGTTTAGCTGCTATAGGTGTAAGAAAGTGAATGTCTGGTGAAAAATCCTAATTTTAATGTCAAGTTTGGCCAAAAAATGTAACCCATTATTTTGGGATCACGTATCCCATCTCCAAAATTTTCAAAAGAAACAAAGGGGATTTAGATCTGAAGCTTGTAACTGTTGTTGAAGAAAAAAACCTTAGAAATCGAGAAGGGGTTCACTAAATCTATGCTCTGATACCATGTTAGAATTATGAAAACCCCACAAAACCATGAGCCACAGGATCAAACAACGAACAAAAACACCTTCCATACAAGAGATCTGCAAACAATACATGCAATATTCTTCAACAAGAAAAAGCTATAGAATCAAGAGACTATCAAAAGATATGAAATCTTGAGAGATAATTACAATGAGGGTTGAGTGATATATAGGAGCAAAACCCTAAAAGCATAAAAGCACTCCTAAATTTAGCTTAAGTGCATGAGAATAAATTAGCTAATTATTAATAACTCTAACAATTATTTACCTTCTTAACATGGTATTTATGAGTATACAACACTCTATATTATTATTAAATATTAAGATATTGTATTCAAGTGTACATTAGTTAACAATAGATATAGACTAAACATCTGTAATATACACTTTATAAATGTGATTCAAGCTAGTTACTCCAATATTCCAAAATCTAAGCTAAATATGAAAGGATTTAACAATGTTATATGGGAATCCCTTAGTTTTGTTACTTTACCTATCCTTTTAAGATCCATTAAATTATTGAAACTACTTTCTATGTCATGTGTGGAACAAATATTTAATTCACATTGTATACTTAAGAATAAAAATAAGATCTAGAGAACACTTCACTTTCTTAAAGGAAAAATAATTATAATCTACATATAGTATGCCTACATTCTCATTTATGATGTCTTTGAATCTTTTTAAGAGCTATAAATATAATCAAACTAGGAGTTTGACCTAGGATCTAATTTGAACCTAGAAATAAAATATATTCCTCTTAAGTGTTTACAAATATGATGGTGCTTACAAGATTATTAGACATCAAAGAACATAGTAAATAGGTTTCATATGCTTTTCAACATTTTAGATCTACATTTTAGAGTTAAAATTTGTGATGATCAAGATTTGATTCGCTACGTGCAATATTGAACCTCAAAGTTTTTGAAATTGTTCAAATTCCAAGACAATCATTAGGTAGAGGGCATAATTTTTAAAATAGTGATGAATCAAATTTTGTGTTATAAAAAAAAATCACTTCGTTAATGTTATAGCTAGGCCCTTGTATCTTTTTTTTAATTGTATAATATTTAATAAAAAACCATTGGGCCCTTTGAGTAATCTTGGTTGATTATTTTCTTGTTGATTGCACTTATTTAATTATCTTATGTGAATGTAAAAGGGATTGCATTCCCTTAAAATTATTTTTGAATTAATAAAATTTATAAATGTTATAATTTATTGTGGAACTTGATATTGAAGATATGGGATGTTGATTATTCTATAAAAATATTAGAGTTATGTTTCAAGAAAATTAGTTGTAAATTTGATGAATAAAAGTATGAACTTACAATATGTTTTGTGACATTAATATACTCATACAATGGGTGTCATACCATCCACATTGCATTTGACACTAAATTTTATTCATCAAAATAGGAAATTTATGATAAAATTTGATGGTGACCCACTTAAATTTTATCAAGTCATTAAAAACAATAACATATTTGATATCTCAAATGCAACTCATCATTCCTAAAGTGTTTTATATCCCTTATCATCCTATATATCATGTATTTACTATAAATATTATTGGGATCCTTCGATTTTAAGACATTAGAGGAAGATGAAACACTTACCCTTTGAATGATGATCTTAATTTATATGCTATATGACGTATAGGTTTTAATATATTTTATCATTCCAACAAAGGTGATAAATATTGTAGGTATAAAATTAGCCAACATATGAATAATAATGGGCTCTGCAAATCGAGGACAAAAATGGCCACCCAACAACTATAATTTTGAAAATGGTCATCTTAGATTTCAATGTCGAGGCTTCTAAGGAAATGATAAACTAATGCATCAGCATCCAGGACAGCATCAGATGGGACAATGGATGTATTCTAATAGAAAATTTCTTATAATCACCACTGGGCCCCTTTTCGTCCTCATAGATGTTTGCTTCGAGAAAAGTAGGATGTTTTTGACATTTGTGCAGATGATAGATCAGTATACTCAGGGAAAGCTAATCGGTTAGAAGCTGGCAAATTTTCTTGTTAGGGTTTTCAAGAAAACAATGGTAAAGCAGCAACCTTGAAACCGCCTTTTCAAGATCGACAACATAACTTTACATCAAAAAATTCACCATGGTTTCGGTCATCGAGTAAAATAGCTTTTTAGAAAGATGAAAATGGTCTGATCTCCCACAACAATAATCATTTAAGGAAGATGTTTCCTTCAAACCAAAAGCACAAAATGAAAATATTCAATGTTTGAGGATTTTATTAAAGGATAAAAACCAAATAGGTAGTAATCCATTCAACAAGTTTTCCTCTTACAAAGATGTTTCTTTCCCCAAAATTGCCTCAAAGAAGGGTGCTCCCTTCAAACCAAATCTACAGAATCATATTAGTTAGAAGAAAAATGACCTCCTCAAAAATTAGAAGCAAGATCAACATGTGCAAGGCCATTTTCATCAAAAGTCATAAAAGTAAGATCAACATGCAAAGGGCTCAACAAGAATGCAACAACGGAGGCATAAAAAGAAGGCTACTAAGAAGAAGGGAAATAACAAGGCAGAAAGTAGCAAAAAAGTAGACTCTCTACAATGGAGGTGTAAGGAACCTCAACAAGGAGATATTCCTATGAAGCAGAATCCAAAATCACCAAGGTAAATTAAAAGATCAAGGAACAGAGCAAAGGGGTATTGTCAATATTACCTTATCTAAGGATCTTCTAGAGCCACAAGTCCAAGATCTTCATCAAAGAGCTTTAATTTGTAAGTTTTGGAAGCTTACACTTGATTTAGAGATTTTAAAAGTCTTATTATTTGAAGAATGGGATGGGGCTAATAAAGCATTATATTTAGATCAAGGAAAAAGTATTTTTGTTGTGCTTTTTCATTCAAAATCTTAAAGAGATACAATATTCAAAGTGAAATCCTGAGTTTTTGAAGGGTCTGGTTTATTCATGCAACCATGGTCACCAAATTTTAAAATAGACAATTTTGTGACCAGATTTATCCCCTTCTGGATTCAATTGCAATCTCTAGCTCTTGAATATAGGGAGTTGAATCTAATAGAAATCTTGGCTAATCATGTAGGGATTTTCCTTAAGCATGATCTCACTTTTTTTAGAAATCCAAAAAAACTAGTTAGATCTAGATTCATCATGAATCCATCACATACAACCAAAGAAGACATTTATCATTTTATAATAAACAATACATATTTTTCCAAGCAAGCTATCAATGATGCTCAATCTTTTCAAAAGCATATAAAGCATAAAAGAGTAGAATCAACATGCTTGTTGAATGCTAATCCCAATTGAACTAACTGACTTCCTAGCTCAATGCCCTCCAAGATCCGTTTGATGACTCTTCATCAATTCTCCAAACCCGCTCACAGAAATTTCTCACAATAACTCTCACAAATATCTTCACAAATAAACTCTCAGCTCAAAACAAGAATATCTTAGATAAAAAGCAGTAGAATGCAAGTGAATTGTGCATCTTGATGAGGAAATCCTCTCCCCTATTTATACAAAAATATGATACTTTGCTACCTACAAATAAGCTACGCTAAATGACACTTCTCAGCTCTTAAGATTGACTCAACAAATAATCTTAGTAGGTGACAGCATTAAAACTTAATACTTAGCAAAACAGAACAACAAGTTGCTTTATTCAAAGATAGTAAGAATGCATTTCATATATGCAAGGTGAATGATCAAACAGGTTGACTCAATTCATGCCAGCTTCTACTTGACTTATTCTCCAATTTACTTCGGTTTCCATCGCTAGACAAAGCTCATAAAATAGACCTTTAAAGCAATGCTTTTATTCATTAAATGGTGTCATACAAACATCTTGTGTGCCCTATTCTTATGTTACCTATTTGAAGTCAAAGTCTATTCTCACGTTTTGTTTGTTTACTCACAACATTTTGACTAAGTATTATATCTTTTCCCATGCATCCTCTATTATGTTGTGCCTCATTCCTTATTTCATGTGTTGTCAACACATGGTTATTCCCTCATATATAACATTGATTTCTAATACTCAGCAACTTAAAAACCAATCTCCTTTTTTCATCCTATGTGATGTAAATATGTGCAGCCTACGTATTTTCTCAACATTTAAATAACAATGCATATTCTTTATTTCATATGCGATATTCATTATATGTATGCAACGCTTAATATAATGTGCTATGGTGTGCAACCTATTCACTACTTTGAACAGTCTTTGTTATTGTATAAAAGGTAGCGCTATACTACACGCTTAAGTTTGCTATGAAGTATTTTCAATATGAATATATATATATATATATATATATCAATTGACATTTATATATCAATAGGTCTAAATCATATCATTTCCAGTCCATTATATATATATATATATCAACTAATTCATAGTATAATATATATGTATGTATTATTAATATATATATACATATATATATATTAATGTATATACATATAGTATTATATTTATATGATAAATAAATGAAAATTACGCCTATTCAAATAGATATATGTATAAATATTTATCCAAATATCTATATCTATATATATATGTATATATATTTATTTACGGAGACGTAACTTTATATACGTATATATTAATATATATATCATTTGTATATATATTGTTATTACTATAATCATATTAAATAACATATATGTGAGTAACACATTATCTAATATTTAATAATATTACACATATATGCATGTACTTATATATATGTAATTTCTCAAGCTTATTCACAACTTTATCAAAAAGATGTTTTAACATCATAACCCTAAAATGGATAAAACTATCACAAGGAAATCATAAACCATAACCCTATCATCTCAAAGAAAATCAAAATCAAAACTAGAACTATAAATCCTCCCAAAACTATGACTGATGGTTCTTACATGATTTGTGGATTAACCTGGCTCAAGTAGACAAAATTGGAATGTGAATGTGTGTGATAGCTCAGTATTAGCTTATTAAGGGTTACCAAACCAAATCCTTCTCCTGAGTGATACTTCCCCTCCGTTTCGAAGGTGTGAACCTATACCTGCATACATTAACTTGGCACATTTGCAATGGTAGTTAAACATTCACATGAAATCCACTTGCATCATAAAACATTTATAATATTCAAATTATAATACATATTCTTTCATTGTACTTCATTAATGTAAACATAATTACTCCTTCAAGGCAATAACATATCAATACCTATTTCATTATTTCATTCATTTATCAAACATATTGAAATCATGATTTACATTCATCAACCTATTTACACATGAAGGTAAAAGCAACTCAGTAACAATAAGATAGGTTGTAACATACTTTCCCCCTTGTGAATCATCATCCCCGATGATTTGAAATACTTAATGTATTAATAAAGTCAAATTAGGGTTTTACTTCCCATTTTCCAAATCAGACAAGAAATAAGTATATTCCCATCTATCATTCCATCATAGCACAACCTCTTGCAATCTTGTCCTTCCTGGACCTTACACTGAACGATTTGTGCTAACATTCAGGGAGAACTTGTGTGCTTTATGCATACCTTCCCTTTAAAGAACTATATTTTATATTTATATTTACTCATATGTACATCATCAGTACAATAATAATTGTATCCTACATGACACACATTCCCCTTGGCTAATACAATTATCCTTAGTGTAACCCAAATAGAAAATAATGTTGGTGTATTATGCACTACACCATGGGTCCCTTCCTTCCCTTTGGTTCTTACACCAATAGATAACTCAAAATCCAAGACCGTCTATCACTTATACATCTATCTACCTTAAGCATATTAGTACTACCCTTGACTACTTTCTATTAACTTGCTACATACCTCTATCCCCTTCCATATTATAGTGGTTCCTCATCCAACAAACTTTTTCGTTCCCTTGTGTGTCAGAATAAGACATCAATTTACCTCATTCATTATTTCATCTCCCTAAGTTTTGGGTGCATAGGTTCTTTCTTCAATTCATATTAGTCCATTCCATCTAAGTGAAATATTCTTCCATGGACTGATGCCATATTTAATTCTCATGTATAATGATTTAGATATTTTGCGAAGATAAAACTCCTTCATTTCAGAACATCCATAACTTGGATTTGTTTCATCCTTTAATTATTTCCAAGTTGTAATCTAATTTTCAGCTCAATCTATTTCTTCTAATGAGCTTTTATACTAGTTTGAGTAATAATTCTCATTTGATCATGCTAACTTGATTTTATTTTCCAAAAGATATCATCAATTATTACATACTTATGTTTTTAAAAACATTTTTCAAGAAAAAGAGCAGGTGTATAAGCAGTTGTCAGAAGTCAATGATCTTATAATTCATAATGGGTTAGATGACACCTCCTATGAATATCAAAAAAATTTGCAAGCAGAATGGGAAGAGATGTTAGCAAGAGAGGAAATATACTTGAGGGAAAAATCTAGAGAATTGTGGTTAAGAGAAGGGGACAAATACACAAAAAAAATTCATGCCTCAACACAAGTAAAGAAGTCTTTGAATTCTATGTTTTCCATTCAATCTTCGCTAACAGGAGAAGTTTTGACAAAGGAAGAAGACATCCAGGAGCAAGGGGTAAGGTTTTTCTCAAAATTTGTTGTCGACTCCTTTGAATAAGTTTGATTCTACCCTGGATGCTAAGGAACTACTTGAGAACATTCCTAAGCTTCTTCATCAAGAGGATAATGACCAGTTGTTGAAACCTTTTACTCTTGAGGAGATTAAGAAGGTTGTGTTCTCTTTACCACCTGATAAAGTGCTAGGTCCATATGGCTTTACTGGATTATTCTTTCAGAAGTGTTGGGATTTTATTGGTTTTGATGTCTTGTTAGCTTTCGAAGAATCTAGAAAGACAGGGCCTATATTGAAATAGTTTAACACAACTCACATTGTTGTTATTCCTAAATACAATGAGCCAAAATATTTTGCAAAATTTAGACCAATCTCTTTGTGCAATACCATATATAAAATATTCACCAAAGCTATTTATCTCAGGTTACAGCCTCTCATATCAAAAATAATATCTCATGAAAAAGGGGGCTTTATTCCTAGTAAGGAGACACCTGAAGGGGCTCTCATAGCCCATGAAGTGTTGCATTCCATTAAAGACAATGCTTTGCCCTCTTTCATTATCGAGCTTGATATGATGAAGGCATATGACAAGGTTGATTGGGATTTTCTCATATAGGTTCTTCAAAGGTTTAGCTTTGCTATGAAATGGTGAAAGTGGATTCTCTCATGCTTGTCAGGGGCTAATTTTTTAGTATTAATCAATGGGGCTCCATTTGGATTCTTTCATTCTTCTCAGGGGGTGGGGCAAGGAGATCCACTTTCCCCAATCCATTTTATCATCATGGCAGAAGCATTGAGTAGAACAATTACAAAAGTCCATGATCAAGGGCTTTGGCAAGGGATCTCCATTCCAAATACAAGAATCCAAGCTACACACTCTCTATTTGCAGATGATACCTTACTATTTGGTAAATCTTCTTTATTGGAGATGAAACAAGTTAAACAAGTGCTTGACAAATACTCTTCTGCCTCAAGGAAAAAAGTAAATGCATCTAAATCGAAATTCTATATCTTTAATACACCTCCATCACTTTCAAGGAGATTAATAAATATGTTGGGATTTCAAGTAGTAGAGCTTCCAAGGGCATACCTAGGTATCCCTTTCTTTTCATGGGAAAATAAACTTTAGTACTGGAAAAAGGTTATAGACAAAATAAAATCTAGAATCTTATCTTGGAAGGAAAGGTGGTTATCTTTTTCTAGTTGTATCCTACTGATAAATTCAGTGTTAGCAACAATTCCCAACTACTTTATGGCTGTGCAAAAGGCTCCAAAAGGTATAGTGCAACAAATTGAAAAGCTCATTAATAATTTCTTGTGGAGAGGAAATATGGATGAAAATAGAAAGATCCCTTTGATCTCCTTGGAAAATTTGTGCACAATAAGAATAGTGGAGGTGTTGGCATTCATAACTTGTCTGCAAGAAATTTAGCATTGGGAGTCAAACTAGTTTGGTGCATGTACCAAAAGCCAAATTTGAGGTGGTGTTCTCTAATGCAAGCCAAGTATTTGGATAATGATAACCCTACTAGAATTTTAACCATTTCAAATCCACCTAATGGTTCGGTGATGTGGAACTTCCTAGTAACTTGTAGAGAGGTAATTCTTCCATATCTGAATTGGGAGGTCCATAATGGGGAAAGTGTGCACTTCTGGAAGGATTCTTGGAATGGATTTCCTCCCTTGTCCTCAAATCAAGATTTACCTCCAGTTGAGTAAGTGTCTTCAGCTTTATGGGGCAGTAAGTTGAAAATGTTGATCCTATTTCTAGGAAAGTTGTTTGGAAAGATTTTATGTCCCCTTTGTTAACTCCTAATCATAGAAGTATGTTACACAAACTCTTATAGGAAAGGATTGTGCTCTTGTCAGGAGGTTCAGATAATCTAATCTTGGCACCTTCAAAGGATGGGAACTATACAGTTAAGTATGGTTATAACTCTCTTACAGCAAATGTTGCTCAAACTCAATCACATAGAGTGTACTCCTTTTGTTGGAATCCAATGATTTTACCCAAGGCTGGTAATTTTACATGGCTTGCACTTCACAAATTAATATTAACAAGTGATAGATTGAGTAAGCTAGGTTTTGTTGAACCATTCAAGTGTGTTCTCTGTCAAGAAGTTAATGAAATTGTTGATCATTTATTTGTGGAATGCTCTTGGGCACAAGAATGTTGGCAATTTATCAAAGCTAAATTGAATGTTTCCTTTCCAATGCCTTCCACCTTATGGAACTTATTTATTGCCTAGCCGATATTGTTCAAGTCATCCTTCTTTGCATGCATATGGAAAGTTGCTCCTTCCTTAGTAGTTTGGAGCTTGTGGTGGGAGAGAAATAAAATAATCTTTAGATAGCAATCCCAGTCAATTATGCAAATTAAAAGCAAGATTGAACAATCAATCTCTAAGGTAGTTAATGCTTACATCCAAAGACATAAGAATGTATCTTCAGTGTTCTCAAACTGGGATAACTGGCTTCTTCAAAACTAGGAATCATTATCTTTTCCTTTCAAAGGATCTCAAATGAATTCCCCACAATCAAAAATTGAAAGAAGCCAAGTGGCAACCTCCCTAAAAAGAGTTTTTTAAGCTTAACTTTGAGGGATCTTCAAGGGGAAATCCAGGGTTATCAAGTGTTGGCATAGTCATCAAGAACTGGAATGGTTCT
Organism: Sequoia sempervirens; assembly: GCA_007258455.2. Taxonomy (NCBI): domain Eukaryota; kingdom Viridiplantae; phylum Streptophyta; class Pinopsida; order Cupressales; family Cupressaceae; genus Sequoia; species Sequoia sempervirens. The sequence goes on from VDFB02105785.1 coordinate 525,468,543, forward strand.
CTCCTCACAGCTAAGACAGTTCATTTGTTAAATTGTACTAATAACATTATAGAGAGTTTAGCACTACTTTATGGTCTACAGGTAGCAAAATCTATGGATATCCATAAACTACACATTGAGAGAGATTCTTTGATTATAATAAATGCTTGCAAAGAAAGATTCATACACAATTGGAGGTTAAGATATATTTTGGCTAAAGTTTGGTGAATTCTAGACACTTTTTTAGAAGTTCAAATCTTGCACTCATATAGGGAGGGCAACAAGTTAGCTGATAGAGTTGCAAATATGGGATGTGATGGACAAAATTTTGAGGTAATTGGGAATTGGGAGATTGCAAATCATTTTCCACAATTGATAGAGCTTGCAATTGAGGATGGAAATCAAAACAATTCTTAAATTTCATTCTCCAGCGTGCAAGTTCAGGGTTGAGTAACAAGGAATATGGGTGCGTAGAATTGAGTATTAAGAAATATGGGTGCATTGGTTGGAAAAACTCACTTAGCTAGTTTGACAACTAGGATGTGAGACATGGAATCACCCTGTATGAGGTGGCCAGTTTCAGTTAAAAAACATAGTTGGTTGTAAGAATGTTGATGTATGTTTAATGATTGCACCATCCCTCGTCATCAGTATGTCGGGGTAGATTTGAAAGGCACATTTCAAGAGATGATTTTAATAGTCGTGTCCAATAACGAACATGTTTCACCTAAATTATTTTTTGTTTAATGTTTGTTGTTCTTGTAGGTACAAATCGCCATGATGATTAGGAGTGTGCCACAGAAAATGAAGCTAGGAAAGCAAGTTTCGCATGAGCCATCACAAGGAATTCCTACGTTGCTTCCTAGGCTTACCTCCTCATTAGAGAAAAATATTCTCCATTAAATGTAGCAAAGATATGCACATGTTTTTTATTGGATATAAAGGAAGGTGATCGATAAGTGGCATTCACCTGAAGCTTTGCTTAATCAATCTTTCTATATAGTCGTTTGGGTGTGGAGAATTTGTAGCATGGCTTTCAAGCCCTAGAATTTAAGAGTGATCATGGTAGTTCAACCATGGGAGCTTCCTTTCGAGGAATACCTCTCTTATGACTATCTAAATTTGGTTTTCAATTTGTCTTGCCCTAAAGTTGAGGAAGTTATTCACACCATCCTTGGAGTGAAGGTAACAAGCCCATGAGCAAGAAGAATCATATTTCATTCTCAGGTGCTCTCTATTTTCCTTTCTAACATTATGGATTTGCTACAGTCTTATCGAGAGTTAGTGTTTATAGCTGAGTAGTTTGTCAAGCCTGAATTTCTTCAACATAATGCCTTGTTACTTGCAATCCAAAACTATAATGTCTTTGTTGGGGAAGGGGACATAGGTGGTTTATTTCCAAGGGTTTTTATCTATCATCGCCATGGCTTTGAGAAATTATCTAGTGATCATTGTCTCTCCTGTCAGACAACAAATGTGTTCTAGTTTTGTGATCTTCGAGTCTTAGAGACTACAGAAGCTCAAGATGAAAACTATGTCTAGGTGGCTCTAATGGAAGAATAGCCAATACAGGATCAAGCAGTATTCTGGAATTTTGGTTTGGACCTGGGTTTTTGAAATGATTGTCAAAGGTTTTCATAATGGGTTGGGTTTTTTGAATATTACTAGGGAGAATGATATGAATTTTTGCATTTCCCTATGCATTGTACTGATGTTTATGAAATGTCTGGGAAAAACATGGATTTCTAAAATCCACCTCCACAGTCCTATGTATAAACCTATTTTATTATATATATAAATATATAGGCTTTTTTCCTTTGCTTTAAAAAAAAAATTATTACATACTTATCTACCAAGCATGTATGTTTCTTGTTAACTCAAGGTTAGAAATATATAATTCTTCCTTCTCAATTCCATAGGCGATAATTTTTCCTTTCATGACCAAGCATGCTGCCTATTCTTTTCTAAGGCATCAACGATAATAACAATTGATCTTCCAACTCAATTACATATAGATTTGTGTTGTAAATATTTCTTTCTCATTGGTCATAATCCTTGACCTTTCCACTACCTTTCACTAGTAGTTACAATAGATTATCCTTTATCCTTTCCAACTTTATTGTGATTATTGAGGACAAGACTTCGGTTGAATCATGACTTACGAAGAAGTCAAAAGTTCTTTCAAATTGGAAATATATCAATGTACTTTCCAATATGATTTAATGAATCCTTGAGAAACGAGATGTATAAAATGCAAGAAATCTAAGTTCCTACATGAAACTATGTGATAAAATCCATGATGCTATGATAATGGTGATATTGACAAATGGATAATGATGCTAACTTATGTGATACAAATGTTGTGATAAGAAGTTAAAATGATTTTGCATATGCTCAAATAACTATTGATATGATAAACTAAAATGCAACTATAAGGCAAGACATGAAATAAAATGCAACTATAAAACAAGACATGAAATAAAATGCAACTATAAAGCAATACATGAATCTAATTTAACATGATACTACAATGCTAACTATGAACTCCAAATGCTCCAATGCTCCAAAGCTATTCCTGCATAATAAGTTTGCTCAAATGTGGGATGCAAAATACTATGGAAAAGGGTTGTATTTATAGGCTTTTCCAAGCATCTTGTGATGTGGTAGCGATCAACGGTCTAGATTCAAACAAGAGGGATGAACAGTGGAGATGGAGAAAATCAAGAAGAATGTTACCTTGACCAAAGACAACATGCCAAATGGATGAAGGAATCCCTTGACCAAAGACAACATTCCAAATGGATGAAGGATCCCTTGGCCAAAGACAACATGCCAAATGGATGGAGGAATCAAGTGTGTGAGAAAAAAACCATGTGTTTGAAATTTTGTTGAAGAAGTGTGTGAGGAATAAGCCATGTGTTTGAAAATTTGTTGAAGATAATTCTAATTAAAAATTAGAATTATTTAATTTCATGTGACCTTGGTGAGGTGGCATGAAAAGTTGTAGACATGTGCTTGAATTCCAAATTTGGGATTAGTGAGAATTAATTAAATAAAACAAACTTTAGAAATTCGTTTATTTAATTAAATTAGAGGAATGTGATTTTAGATTTGGAGAATTAGAAGATATAAACTATATAAATAAATTGAGAATTTATTTATAAGTAGTTGAAATATTAATTAAATAACTAGTATTTAATTAATTAAATGTCTTGACTGATTTTAGGTGTATACAGTGATTATTGAGGACAAGACTTCGGTTGAATCATGACTTACAAAGAAGTCAAAAGTTCTTTCAAATTGGAAATATATCAATGTACTTCATTGTACCATATGGGGTACTTTATCTGATTCTATCTACTCTCCTTCCCCCCTTAGTGTTTCCATGATATTAGATCATCCTAATTGTTGAGCTCATAACAATCATCTATTCTCTTCAAATTGGTTGAATTGATTTAACATTCTTTGTTGTTGGCTCTTCATAGTTGAATGGTTGCTATCCACCTTGCTTACCCTTACTAGGTATTCCTTGAACATACTTTTTGTTCCCAAAACTAGTTTCATCATCACCTTCTAATCTCTTAGAATCAATAGTTGGATCCTTAGTAACGAGATCTAATGTATAATCAACAACTTTACAAGCAAAGAGGTACTCTAGTGTTTCATTCCAATTCTTTTCTCCATGTATATGAACGGTCTTTTTACCATATTCAATTTCTTATTGCAGCATCCTCAAATGATTATTTAAAGATCTAACATAAATTTTCTTTTGTTGAAAAGTTGGTAAATTTAATTTGTACTTTAATCAAACTATGCTCTTAACTGAGCCTTTGTCAGATTTAATCCAATTGAATTTTTAGCTCCCAAATAAAAATCATTTTTCCAAGCGATTTTGTCCCAATTCTTGGTAACTTTATTTTCTCATAACTTTAGATATTCTAGGGTTGTTTTTCTTCTTTGCCCCTTTTCAATTGGAATCCAAAAATTGACCTTTCCTATTCCCGTTGGTGGAATCATGTCGAATTTTAATTCTTCATAGGTTGCTTCTTTTGTTGACCATTCTGGTCTCTATCCTTCATTCAAAAGTATCAAATTTCTCTCTTGACTCCAATTATCATTGCAAGATTTTAACCTTGTATCAAATCAGGTTTGTCAAGGGTTTATCCAATCTCTTGTTACATCTCTAGTTTTTTTTTATTCATAGAATGTTGAATTCCTACTTCATCATAAGTTCCCAATTTATGCTATCAATTAGTTCCCTTCCAATTAAGCATACTCATAGATTCATAATATCCTTACTCAATCAAAATTCCTTAACTCTTTGCAACTATAGGTTGCTATCAATAAGGGGTTATTTCAATTCTTCCTATCCCTTAGAGTCATTTAAAAAATTTCTTAGGGTGAAGATACTCATTGGTAAACCTCCATAACCCTCCTACTAACCCGGTTGCAAAGTCTTACATAATCCAAGGTTATATCCTAAGAGTTTGTTGGTTTAGAAGTTTTCTACTCCAGGGACGACTCTTCCTAGTCCCAAACTTAAACAAATTTTTAGGAATCTCAACTTCCCTTTTTGTCTCCACTTTGTTCTTTTTCTCTTGGCATAAGAAATTTTCAACCATTATCTTCCAATAGGGCCTACACATCACTTACGTAATGAGCTCATAGGTTCCAGAGTTGAACCTGGTAGCTCTAATACCACGTGTAACATGCCAATTGTTCTATGAAAGTAATTTCACTAAATTTTAACCTCAAGTAAATAAGCTATGTTCAAAACTCATAACAATAAAAAATTCTTTCTAAAAAGAGAATAAAGAGCATATTTTCCACAACAATGTCCTATGTATTGATTTCATTCTCAATATAAATATTTACATTTTACAAATTTACAAAGATGGAATACAATGATACATACATGGCTTCGTTGAGCTTCATAAGCAATAGATACGAATGGTCCAGGTAGTCCCCCTCAAATCTCGGTCGCCAACTAAGAGGAGATGCATCACTCAAGCGCTTTTCCACAACCTATGAACTTAATGTGGTCTCCCGCACATCTGCCACATATGGAAAGATGGCCCTACCCTTCAATGATGAGATTGGTTTGATAACCCCATAATAATAGCCTTCCTAAGCTTAGTGTTGTGTCCTACAAACTAAAATTTAAGCATACAATAGCTTCTACCTACGAGTATGACAATCCTAGACTAGAATGTCTAACTGGATCATAGTGAACTAATAATATAAATAGTGGCTACTTACACTACTTTGTCCAAAGTTTCATATATAAAAGTGTCATCTCTTCACCCACTACCCTTAGCTCAATTTAGATTTTGACCATTCATATACTATGCATAGGTAGTTCCCTCCATTGAATAATCTTTAACCCCAGGAACAACTTATATATACTAAGTTTATCATGACATATCTAATAGGTAATTATTATTCATAAGTTATTCCCTTCATTTGGTAATCTTAACCCTAGGATTAACCTAAGAACTTCACATGGCTCTATCTTATGAATAACTTCATAATCTATAGTATAGCTACATAAGCTTCATTTTATCATAAAATAAATACCCATCATAAAATGACTCTACTCAGGAATATTTCATCAATAAATGACTCAAAAATATACCCTCGTCAATAAATGACCTTAGTTTCAAGGTATGACCTCAACAATAAATTGCCTCAATCAAAAGAATAATCATATCAAATAAGGACTCACTCAAAAGTGCAGTCTCGACAATAAAGGACTCTTATTCAAGAATGTAACCTCGTTAATAAAAGACTATTCAAAAAGTAGATTTACGTCAATAAAATGACTTCATGTCAAGAGTATAAAATAACCAACTTGGTAGGATAATTCCACCTATGAACCAATCAAATAGTAATTTATAAATTCAAGTGATCAACTTAATTACATAGGTTAACCCCATCCTTAGTTTACCCTAATCCCAAGATAATACTAGCAATTAATGTGTCATAAGGGGGGAAATGGTGACTATGGAAAACAATCATAAATGAATTAAACAAAGCTTAATTCAAAACAAAATTAAGAATTCCTAAATCCATTACTCATGAAATAAACAATATAAAACTAATGAATTCAATGAAACAATTGTTAGCAAACAAAGAACAAACAGTGAATTTAATAAACTATATTGTTTTTTACTAGAGGTAAAATAGGTTTTAAAGGGACCTCGAAACCCTTTACAAAAAAGAGAGCTAATTCAAAAGATAAGCACACAAATCAAAAAGCAATAAACCATAAGCAAAACAACTTCAAAAAAAGGAGCAAAAACAACAATTACAAATTCTTTAGAATATTAGTAGCCTCCATATCACTTTCAATTATCTTTTGATACACTTCCATCACTTCAAAAAATTCTTTGGTAAGTACCCCAACTTTTAGCTTAGTTTTATTGCAAGTCTGAGTACAAGGCCCCATTTCACTTACCTCTTTAATCAAAACACTAGGAAAACCAACAACATTCCCAGTAGCAACCTTACCATCTGAAGCTTCCTCCATCCATTGCCTATTCCCAGTAGTGTCCTTACCACTCGAAGCTTCCTCCATCCACTACCTCACCTTCTCATTAAGGATAGTCAAACCCTTCACTTCATTCCTCATAGCATACTTGGTCACATCCACAACCTTGTCCAATTTTAGATTATCCTGTTCCATTTTCTCTTCCAAGGACACAATCCTCTTTTCAAAAATTTGCTTCAACTTTAACATTTCATTAGCAACAATCTTTAAAACATAAAAAATCTGGTTAATTTGAGCCTATAGAGAGGACTCTAAAGATTCCCCATCTTTACTCACAACCCCATGAACCTTCACGTTGGTCAACTTTAGTTCATAGAAATCCCATTTAAACAACTTAAACAAAGAGATAGAACCCTCCTTCGCTAAGCCCAAAACATTAGGTAAATCCTCCTAGTTAAAATTGAACACATCCATTGCATCTACTTCAACCTCTTGGGAGTCACTACTCATATTTTGAATATCAATCACCTCTTTCACTTTTTCCCCAACAACTGACATCTATATTTTGCGAAGAGATCTTGTAATTTCATCAGCAACAGTCCTCCCTCTATTCTACATCTTCAACCCTTGTTCAGGCATACCCATATTATCCTACCCACCAACAACATTTAGAGGTGACTTAGCACTAATTGACTCCTCCTAGACAAGATTACCAATCCGCTTAGCCATATTCTTGATACTCCCACCCTTCAAGCCCTTTTTTCTCTTAGACCTAACACAAGGGGCATCCTGATCTTTTCCCCAACAACTTTCTTCCCTTTCATCAGAGCAAAGGATTCACCCTTCCCAATTTTGCAGGGTTTGTCACCAACCACCTCATCACTGCAAGTATCATACTCCATAGAAACAAGGGTATATTTACCTTTCTTACCACCCTTAATAGGAGCAAGAGGCTCTGAATAGATTTCCATTGAAGCCTCCAAGTTAGGTTCATAATCATCATCCGCTTCTGACCCGGTCTCATACTCCAAATCCAATTCATTTTTCTTACCTTTAGGAACCTTCTCAAGGTGCTTAGGAACCACATAGGACTTGGCATAATCTAGAATGAGGAGGATTAAGCCAACATGAAGCATAGTATTTTTAGGAGTACACTTGTGATCCTTAATCCCACATTCCAAGGACGCCAACAAATAGAAAGGAAAAGAAACTTTCTTCTTGTGCCTAAAGTGGTTCAGAAGAACAAAATAATAACTAGAAAGGACTAAGAAACAACCTTCTAGAGTTATATACCTCATTAGTTATTCTATGACGTCTCCCTAAAGAGCCTTGATAGAACTATGGTAGTAGCCACCACATTTAGCTCTCTCCAATTTCTTCCTTTCATCATCTTTAAAGAAAATCTCCAGCACGGCATTAGACTCCTTGTCTCTATACACTTTCTTGCCCTTAGTAGAAAGGCCCATGATACCAGCAATAAGGTCTTCAATTATGTCACATTCAGTTCTACCCAGCTTAAGAACCATGTTATGCCAACCCTTAACAAACATCTTTATCGCCTTCAGATCATTCCCGTGGAGTCTCTCAGTATACGGTGTAATCCCACCCAACTGTAGCTTTTCCCACACTTTAGGCTTGGATTTCAAAGTATCACAAGAGAATGGCTCAGCTCTATTCCTTTCTCCGCCCATGATCACAAACGCAACAAACCCCAGTAGCTTGAGAAATTTGCAAAAAATGAGAAGAAGCATTGAGAACAAAGGTAAAGAACAACCCATAATCTATGTGAAAATGTCAAGGTGGCAGAAGGTAATTATTATTCTTAAAGGCCACCCCATATGAATGATTTTCAAATCATCAAAAATAAAGCAAGATCCAAGTTGAAATCACACCAAAAGGTAACCTGTCATGTGATCAAGCTCATGTGGAAAATATCATTATGAAACCGACGTCGTCCTTAGCATTTTTGGAGATTTTTATTAAGACATACAAGGACCTCTATAGGAAGGGGATCATCCTAATCCCAAATCCTATGTATGCTAACCCCAATGTTAGAAAATCCCTTAAACCATTACCCTCTCTGAAAATATGTGATATATAGAATTCATCAAAGGAATTCAATATATCAACCAAATCCAAAATTAGGGATTCAACAGTCCATGAGGGGAGAGTAGAATTCTTCAAGTTATTAATAACATTAGTGAATCCCCCTCTAACCATACCTTCCCAAAACCTTTAGATTGAGCAACCTTCAACCCATGATGTTTCAAAGTATATTTGTATTGATATTGAATGTCGGATTGTTGTGATCAATACAAATCCTCCATTATGTGTTGCAAAAGCTTTAATGGGTGCAAAGGTTGAAATAGAATTGTGATGATAAATCACAACGTGCTCAAGAGATAATTGTGCAATGCTTCGCTTATGTAAATTCTAGATGATTTGTGAGAAGGTAGAAGGTTATTTTATAGATTTTGTGTTTCGAGATGAATGTACAAGATTATAACAATGCAAAATCCCTATCAACGGTTCAAAACTATTGAGTGAAATTTGATTGGAAGAATCAATGGTTTTATATTGCATAATCGGTGTGATTGATGAAATCAAGTTGAGTATTCAATGGAATTGAGGAAATAGATGGAGAGGTTAGTGGGATTGAAGAATAGATGAATTAGTTAGGAAATAGATGAATCAGTTAGCCAATCAAAGTGAGAAATCAGTGGTCATGATTTGCTCAATCACAAAAGGGGGTGAAATTAATTAATTAATTGCATTAATTAATTAACAGTTTTTAGTTGAATGTGCAAGTCATGTTTGACTTTAAAAAATAAAGTTGTATTTGTTTATTGACCTTTTTGAATGATGTTTGAATAATTAATCTAATTATTCATGTTTAGAAAGGGGAAAGTGATTTAATTAAACTATTAAGTGATAATAATTTAATTGAATTATAGGAATAGGGTTATTAGCGACATAATTAAATAATCGATGTTATTTAATTAATCAAAAGGAACAAAGTCATATTAGGACTTTATTAAATAAATGAGATTTATTTAATTAGTCAGAAATAATGATTGAGGATGAATTAAATAAACAATGTTAAATCACTTAATTAATAGAAGAATATAAAATTTGATAGTAATTAAATAATAATGTACTATTTAATCTTTTAAGGAAGAAGGGTGAAAGTTAAATAATGTTGTTCACCAATTAGGACAATTTAGGGTATCTACATTTTTCCCCTTTTTGATACAATGCAATTTTGAGGATTGCGTCAAAGAAAATTCAAAAATTCATGTTTAGGAGTTGCCTTGGTATGATGATGGGATAGCATGGTGCCCCCTCGAGAAATTTGGTGAAAATTTTAGATAATGAGCCAAAAATTTTGACAAGCTAATGTGATGCATTTAAGTGCAAGAATCGATAGAAGAAATGTTGACTAGAAGAAAATGTTAGTAAGATTTAGAAGAAAATTGATGGTGTTATTCATTGATGAGTTTTCTTTTTCTTCCATAGAGGCTTCATATTTTTCACAATCCTTATTGATGCAAAAAATGGACACGATGCACCAGGGAATCAATGACCAAGGTGGCTTTGTATCCATTGCATGGACTTTGACTCCACAAACAAGTAGTATTCTTGCTCATACCAGATATATGAAAACCCTGTTACAATGTATGGGTGAGAAGCTTTAAAATATTTCAGACCAACTACACGAGAGGTATGGAGTACCTAACATGCAACCACTACACGAAATACCTCAAAACAACTTTCACACATAGAACAAAGTAAGTATTTGTTGTGGTAGTATCACAAAAATATCCAACAAATAGAGCAAATAGAAATGATGCTCAATTGCCCCCATTCCTTCCTCTCTAAATCCTTAATGGACATCCTCAAGAGATCCTAGGAAAGAGTCAATAAAATAAATCAGAAAGATAAGATCACAAAAAGATAAACAATGTTGTTGTATCACTTGCCATATCTGTTTTGAGATTTTAGGTTGTTATCCAATATTGATGATGTCTATTGTAGGAACAATCTATCTATTAAGACATATCTCAGGATGTTGATGGTGAATTATCAATAGATAGGTAGTTAACACTTTGGTTTTATTTTTGTCTATTTGTAATCAAGTCCTTACGGTTGTTTTATTGAAATTTCTCACTTGTGATGTTGCTTTGTTTGTGGTCTATTTTGTCAAAGGGTGACGATGACAATTTGTTTATTATGGATGGTGTTTTATCGTGGATAGGTGATGGTGGAAATAGGATTTTTGATTATTTTTGAATGTTTTGTGCCTTTTGATGTTATCTAATGTTTTTTTTGGTGTTTTCAAGATATTTGAATGTTTTATTTTTGTTTTGGGGGACTAACCTAGGGCCTTGGGGGATCATGAGTTATGATAGCCTTTCTTATGTTATCCACGTAGAGGCTTGTAGTTCACTTGTTTGATAAGAACATATTTTTGAATTTTCTATTTTGTGAATGTTTTTGAATTTTTTTATTTTTTGACTAAGTTAAAAGACCATGACAGACACCTAAGGGGACTAACCTAAGGCCTTGGGGCTGATCATAGATAATCCTTGCCTACTTTATACACACAAAGACCACATAGTTCAACTAGTGTTGACTCAAAGCAAAACATGTTTTTGGGATTTTTTAAGTTTTGACTTTGTTTTCTATTTTTTTAATTTTTCAGATGTTTTTGATTTTGATAGTTTTTTTCAATCGTGATAGGATTTACAAGGATCCAATTTGCTACCATTTTCGGGAAGTTGCCCCCAGTTCAAAACAAGATTACCTTCATTAGGGGAGACAAATTTTGATGGTGCAACAAGGTTCAATGCTTGATTAGTCATCGATCCATGGTTTGTTTGTATGTATTATTATGGGACGAATGGGTGGATGCTTCAAATAGTGTTGATAGATAAAGATGTAGGTTTTATTCAAACATAGTGCCTGGTTTCCATGTTTTCACTATGATACCTATCCTAGAAGTGCCACAAAGTGGTTTTCACTTAAAGAATATTTTATTTCTCTTTACTGTTTTTTATTTTAATTTTTTAAAATTGTATTTATTTATTTTTTATTTTTTTGGCTTTCTTGTTGAGATATTTTGATGTGTTCCAATATAAAACTTTTTAATATGGTTGTTGTTCAATGGTTCAGCTAAAGGTTCTCCTTTAGAAGTAGCCAACTGATAAGCTCCAAAGCCATAGCTTGCTGTGATGATGAACAGACCTAACCAGTTTGGTTCAAACTTCCCCTTCCCATCATAATTCAGTTGGATCTTTTGATTCTATTTTAGTACTAGGCCACCAACTTGAAAGTTTATATTTTTGATCTTCTTGTTGTAGCTTCATTTGAGTCGATTTTGATAAACTCGGAGATGGTTTAACACACTCAAACGCCTTTCATCTAGGAGTTCCAACTCATTCAATCTAGACATCTGATATTCCTCATTATTGACCATGCCTTTTAGTGATATTCATAGTGAGGGGATTTCAACTTCAATAGGTAAGACTACTTTAGATCTGTAAACCAAGGAAAAAGATGTGGCACTTTTAGGTTTACAAATGTTGGTTCGGTAAGCCCATAGGGCTGTGTTTAGTTGCAAATGCCAATCACAACCAGTTTCATTAACATTATTTTTCAATATTTTTAGGCTGGTTTTATTGGATGCTTCATCCTGACCATTTCCTTGGGGGTAGTAGGGCATTGAGAATCTGTGTTGGATAGAAAACTTGGAACAAAGGTCACAAACATCTTGGTTTTTGAATGGGTTTAAATTATTTGTTATGATGGTTTGGGGAATTCCATATCAACATATTAGATAATTCAAGATGAACTTGGTTATCTATTTCCTTGTGATGTAAGTTAATGGAATTGCTTCTATCCACTTTGTGAAATATCTAGTTGCAGTAATAATGAACTTGTGCCCATTGGATGAAGCAGGAGATATCTTACCTACCAAGTCTAATCCCTACTGCTAGAAAGGCCATGGTGTTGTTATAGGTCTCAATTCTTGTGTCAGTGCGTGAACAAGGTCACTGTGTTGTTGACATTGACAACATTTTCTTGAGTACTGAATGCATTCTTCTTCCATTGAGGGCCAATAGTACCCTATTCTCAGCCATGTTTGTACTAGATTAGTTCCACTTGTGTGAGACCCATAAATACCTTCTTGCACTTCTTGTAAATCGGTTTGTGCTTCTTCCATGTTGAGACATCAAAGTAATGTTCTGTTTAGACTTTTTTGTATAGAGTATCGCCTAATACAGTGAATTGGGAGGTTCAACGGATAAAGGTCTTCTTTTGGTTTGTCATTAATTCAAGAGGTATGATACCATGTTGGATATAGTCATATGTATCTTGGTATAATGGTGAGTTAGGACCAAAAACATCACACACCAATTCTAATTTTGGGATATCGAATGTCGATATGAGGAGTTTCTCCACAAGGAATTTGTATTTTAGAATGTTTTGTGGAATGATAAAATATTTTTTGAAACTATCCATCATTCATTATATGGCATTAGCTTGTCATCCTTTGTTTGATACTCGTCATTTACTTACTTGATTACCAATTGAAAGTCTCCATAAACCTATAGTTCTTTTATCCTCCATTAGATGGCCATCTTTAGTCCTATGATTAACACTTCATATTCTGAGATGTTATTGGTACATGGAAAAGCTATCCTATAAGCCTTAGGTATACTATCTCCCTGTGATGTGAAAAATAAGATACCTACTCCTAAGTTGTGTTGAGTGCGGGACTTGGCAAAGTACAAGGTCTGACTTGTTTGTTCTATTAGTAGTATGCTTTCATTTGGGTTCTATTGTTAAAGGTTGGTGATCATCCATTGGTGCTTTTTCTAGTTATTCTATTATGATTTGTCCTTTCATATCTTTTATGTCAATGTACTCTATGTCAAATTCACTCAGTATCATTACCCATTTAGCAATCCTACATGTTAGAGTTGTTTTTGCCAATAGGTACTTTAGTGGATCTACCTTTGATATTAGCTTTACTTATTTGTTTAAGATACAATGTCTCAACTTTTGTGCCTCAAAGATGAAAAATAGACATGCTCTTTCTATGGGAAAAAAATTCAATTCATATCCCACCATTGTTTGACTGATATAATATACCACTCTTTCCTTATTACTATCATCTAGTTGTGCTAAGAGAGGTCCCAATATTGCTTGTGTTGTAGATACATAGAGGATCATTGCTTTATCTAGAATTGGTGGCATCAATATGAGAGGAGTGAGTATGTAAAGACCCAATTAATTCTAACCCAAAACACCACTATTTTTTTTGTGTTCATGTATTCATTTACAAGTATACTCAAGAACTTCTATCCATACGGGATAGGTAAATCATTTGTTCATACAGAACATGAATTCACTTAATCTATTCATATGGAATAGGAATACATCTATTCATATAATCGAAATAGGCATCTGCCTAAACAAGGCAGACATCTATCATGTGATAGGTATGTGCTCTGGCCAGAGTCTTGGACTCATCAGGATCATCTAATCCTGAGTCACTTCCCTGATGACCACACTCCCTTCTGAAAGTGTACCGAGGTCGTCATCCTTAGGGGTACGTAAGTTATAATTCTAGGCTTGAAACCCACCTTGGAATTTGGCCTAAGGGCCTCAGGGAATCAAGTAATCCATGTAGGATTCTTTTGAGTATAGTTGTATATATTTTAGTTGATTATCTCTTATAATTGTTGATGTGATCTCTCTAACCCTAAACCCTGTTCCTGAATGCCTGAGTAGTAGGAGCATCCTTCGTTTCCCAGATTGCCTACATACCCTGCTTCCAAATAAGATCAAGGCATAAAATATGTAGTTTTGTTCTCTAGACTATGTTTATGTGAACTATTATAAAAAGTTGGGTACGCAACCCTTTCCAGGGTTCTTGTTCACCTAGACAGTTCCTATGTGGTTGCCGCCCATGAAGGAAAGCATAAATAACAAATGGTCAGTGTGACCATCATTTGTCTACCTAATGGAATTCATCTACCTTATTTCCTATTAATATTCATCACCCTTGACCTGTTTAACGATTCCATACTAATTTATCTCATTGTAAGAATAATTTCAATTTCACTATACCAGAGTAAATTCCTACTTTGGTTTCTAGGTTGTCACTAGCGGATCTAATTCATTCTTTTCTTTTATCTTTTTAGATTATCATTCCAAAGGGGATATCCCTCCCTTTGGATTTAATCAACCAATGTCCCTTATTTCTCCACGATGATTTATAGGGACGATGCCACAAACATCGTTATTGCAGCTATGTTAGGTGATAGGTGTAGTAGCTCAAGCACGATGGCATTACCCATAAACATGAACCGGAGGCATCATGAATATCGAACACTGCTAGTTTTGTTTTCCTTTCTTTGATTAGGTTTTCAAGCTATATCTAGCATAATTAAATATTTATAAGAAAAAGCTCATAAAATTTGGAATCCATAATGACGTTAGTAATATTCATTATAGCACAATTCCCCATATCTGATTTGTTCAAGAATAAATTTAAACTCTAAGAATAGTTTAAGTGTCATTGATAGTAAAATAAGCATTCTATATTAACCTTTGATTGAATAAAATCTCAACAATATCCATACATATCAAGTATTACCAAACAAACTATTTAAAGCAAGTATTTAAAACTTAGTTACACACCTATCTCCTCTTGATCATCATGTAGGGAGTAAGTGAAAAACAATAAATAAAACAAATTCAAGAAAGCTAATTACTCTTAATTAAGTAATATGGTATTGATCTAATGAATGATTCACATTTATCACTTTCTATACTCATAAAAGAGATACACACAATTTGATACAATCTCAGAGATGATAACTTTATTAAGAACATGCTATAATCATATAGTGATATCAACAATATACATAACTTACATAGATTCTTTGATCAAGACTTATATTTTGTAAGATAATTGCTCATAACCGATATCTTTTAAAAGTAAATTGTTAACTAAGAATAGTAATATTGCTTATGATGATTTGGATTAAGAGGTATTTGGTGATAGTTACACTTAACTGATTCTAATAATACTTAACATTTTACTTTATTTCTTTACCTATAAGTGATCCTGCATTGAATATAATCTCGAGGAGGTCAAATGGATTAGGCATAGGGAATTCAATTCAAATTAGAATCCTTCATGCCATACTCAATTTACTTTTAAATAAAGCAAAGCTTTAATTTTGTAAATTAAGAAATTTTAAAAATACTTCAATGTATTACTAGAATGTACAATAAATTTGAGAGTACATTTGATCTAGACTATGAGTACATTCTTGCTACAATTAAACTTATTAATAATTTTGATTCCAATGTGCCCTATGATTGATTATTTATGATGTTGCTCAATACTCGAAATGTATTTCAAAATTTCCCCTACTTTTTGTCAAGATATTATTTCTTATATTTTTGTCCTATGATATGTATGATAATGGAAGACCTAAAAAACATTATTGTAGACTTGGTGCTTTTACATGCAACAAAATCATACCAAGCTCATAGGGCTTAGACATGTAATTTAACACGTCAATGTTTCTAACCTATTAGAGAAAGTAAAGTGACATATTAAACAATCACCAAATTTTTCAATGGCTTTGACTAAATAAACACTTTCCTCAGCATGTTATCTGATGAATAAAAGCATATGCAAATTGGAGATGAATATATGATGTAGATCTGTGTGAATGTATTGAAAACATAGGGAATACATTTTAAATTCTTTGACAGCATACCTCTAAGAATGTGGTTTTGTGGATCTGCAAGGATAGCAGATTATGCACAACAAAAAGAATATCATTTTAGAACTTTCAGACACTTGCAATTAGTAAACGTAAGACTTACTACTCCCTGCCTTTGGACATTGTGATGTGACTGCCTGATTATGAGATGAGGCTAAGAGATGACGCCATTGAGTGTGATGTTAGGGAAAACACATAACAGATTATCATGCTTGTTAAATAGGCACTAATGCATACATGCACCAGGTATAAGATCTTAGACATCCTCTACTCCAATGACTAATTAATTTGCTTCAATTAGTTCATAGTCCAAAGAATCCTACGTTGGGATTGAAGACATAATAACCTTCAAGAAGAAACATGAAGAAAAGAAAAATCGATATTGTTCATTTTGTTCTCCTGAAGAAATTCTCTTTCTACTATTTGCAATCTCATTTATTTAAATGTGCAAAATAAAGCTAGCTATGGTGATTCCATAAGCATACAAATTCATAATGTGGCCCCAACCAGCACAATAACATTATGTGACTATTTATTTATAGGATTTTCAATCATGAGTACTTACTTGGCTATGCTAAATCCTGGCTAAGATCTGAGATAAGGAAAAATTTTGGGTTAGCGTGTCTCCTCTCCTGCTTAATCTGCAACGAACATTCCTCTAGAACCTTTCAAGGTTTGAAGGCCTGCTCAATAATCCACTAAAGATGGGTGCAAAACTTACAACTAGAAACACAAAGGCACGAGATTAGAGTATTGGCTGAACATAGGCCCATCTATTATATTTATAGATAAAAATACATCAAATTCAATTCCATTGCAATTTGCAGATTAGCTCTACAATTTATTGAGGGCAGTTGAAATGTAACCCATGTGAATAATATGGGTGGAGGTGAGAAGTCAGCGTTAGGCAACTCGTGGTTGACACATTGTAGCTTGGTCAATAGTTTTGTCAGATTTTCCAACTAATAATCAATGACTCAATCTATTGGTAGAGATTTAGGAGACATGGGAAGTCTTTTCAATTTATGAGCATTTACTTGTGAGTATGCACATGCCTAAATAACATGTGAAATAAATGTATGAGTTAATCTCCTATTAAAAAAAGCATCTCATTCATATAAATAATTAGATTAGCAACATAATTAACTATCACAACAAAGAGGGGTCGTGACAGAGTAGATACTCCTTGACTTGCTAGAACACCTGATCACATCTGCCATCCCACTTGAATGTGATGTCCTTGTGTAGAAAATGGGTGAAAGGATGACACATGTCTGCTAATTATGCAATGAATCTCTTGATGGACTATAGTTTCGAGCTTGTATACTTATTGACTACTTTAATGTCCTTGGAGGAGGCATTTCTAATATAGCTTTTACCTTGGTAGGATCTACCTCAATGCCTCTTTGTGATACTATGTAGGTCCTAGCAGTTTTCCAGATGTTACTCCAAATACACACTTCTTTGGATTAAGCCTCAAGTTGTATTGTTCGAGCTTGTCAAATACTTTTGCAAGGTTGGTCAAATGGTATTTTCTTTTAATGGAATTTGCTAGTATGTCATTCACATAATCATCCATAGTTGTATGTAGCATATAATGAAAGATGGTAGTCATTGTTCGTTGATAGGTTTCCCCTGCATTTTTAGACTGAATGGCTTGAAATTCCAGCAAAAGGTCCCCCATGCACAAGTGAATGTCATTTTATGTTGGTATTTGAGGGATATTTTGATCTGATTGTATCCAGAGAAGCCATCCATTAGTGATAGGATTACATGCCCTGCAGTTAGATTTACAATCATGTCAATGTCGAGAAGAGGGAAGTCATCCTTCAGGCAAGCCTTGTTCAAATCCTAAAAGTCTATGTAGATTCTTATGCTCCCAGTGGGCTTTGATACTGGTACTAGATTTCACACCCATTCATGATAATCAATTGTTTTGATGAAGCCCACATCTAATAGTTTTTGAAGTTCTACTTTTACCAAAATTGCCATCTGTGGATGCATTTTCCATAGCTTCTGCTTGATGGGTTTAGCTCCAGGAAATAAAGCTAAGTGATGCATGACTAATGTTGGATCTAGCCCTGGCATGTCAGCATATGTCCATGCAAAGTTTATTTTTCTTTCATTGATAAATGCTGAGAAATTCACTTTTTCTTTAAGATCAAGTGATGTTGCATGAAATATGATTTTGGGTGTCTCTACTATGCCAACATTAATAGGTTTGACATCTTCAACTAGGAGTGTTGATTTCTCTTGATATTCTATGGTGGGGAGATTGAATGTTCCATCTTCGGGTGCCTCAGAGAGGTTTTCACATTCAGATGCATCCTTTATTTTTCTCTTTTTTGGATTTGATAAAGCCACATTGTGGTTTTCTTTAGGGGACCCTTTTTTATTTTTAAAATTTGTAAGTCATTTTTGTGATTGGAATACACAATCTCCCCTCCAAAATATGATCCTTGATCTAGTTCCATTACAAACCCTGCTTTGTGATCTCCTTGTGATTTATTGGTTCGAAGTCCCATGAACTCCGCAATAGCCTCATCATTCTAGAATGTATCCAAAACCAAAGTATGATGTTGTTGGTCCCAATATATCAACTATGGATAATGCAAGCATATTTTGTCATTGGTATCGACAAAGCTTGTGGATGCCATTGCTAGGTTAGGGACATTGGTTTTTTGAAAGCTCCATAAGGTATCTAGGTTATATTCACTTGAGTCACATGAATCCCATTCGTATTCATTGGAATCTGTCTTGATATGGTCATTATCAGATGTAGGTTTGGATGTAGGTTCAACAATGATAATATTTACATTGAGGTTTTCAAACATGTTTTGGATATACAGATAGTCTTCTAGACATTCACAAGTATTTGATGTCTCAACATTGGTAGAAGTAGCTTCTTCTTCATAGGAGGTGTTTTTAGTAGTTGGGGTAATCACGTTAGATGAACCATAACCCAGTCCAAGATTCTTCGGGCATTTTTCCATAATGATTAGTTCTTTTCTACCTTGTCCATGTAGACCAAGGCCATAATGTCCAGTGAACCCCATGTTCTTCACTAGTTGATACCCTTTACTATTTTCATCAATGGGAAGTGGAGGTAGTGGTTGTTCTCATCATTCTTCTTTGTAGATCCAAGAAGATAGATCTTCTTTGCATACTTCCTCATCTTTCATGTTGCCCCACTTGGTGAAGATAGTAGGTTTGACAATCATTGTTATAATTTGAACATGTTCAATCTCTTTCGATCCTCCATATTTTTTCAGTGTGGCGGAAGCATCCCAATATAAAAAGACTGGTTGAAGTGGTATTCCCCACAATCCTTGTCGAGCACTTAGATCTTGGTATCAAACTTAGGTACCTCAATTGATGATGGTGTAGTGGAGGAAAAAGCTAGTGATGTTAGGTCAATGTATGAAAAGGAGTGAAAAGATATATCATTGTTGGGCATTTACTGAATCTTTTTATACTTTTCCTCCAATTTAGCACAATAATGGAAAGGTTTGAGGTCGACGTATATGGTAATTTCATTATTGTCATAAGGAAACTTTAGGCATTGATGGAATGTAGATGTCATTGCTTTCAAAGCATGAATCCATGGTCGATCCAAAAGAAGGTTGTATGGAAGCTTGAGATCGAGTACTTGACAAGTAGTTTCTATTATTGTTGGTCCTATCTAAATAGGTAGCCTAATTGTCCCTTATGAATTGCACTCCATGTCATCATAAGCTTTAATGATGATGCTCTTTCTTTTCTCTATGATATCATTAGAGTATCCCAATTGTTTCACAAATTTTAAGGTACAAATGTTCAGATCTGCACCTTTATCTATGAGTACCCTCTTGAATTTATGTTTGTGGACACCTAGCTCTCTAAATAAAGAGCTTGGTTGTGGAAATATTTTTGTGGAAGGTCATTCTCAAAAAATACTAAATGATGGGTGGATGTGATATTTCCAACCATGGCTTGAAACTGAAATATGTCAAGGTTGTTTGGGACTAACATTTCAACTAGTGATTTCTCCAATATCTCCTTATATGCTAGTGATAATTTTATGAGCTTAAGGATGGAAATTAAGGCTGGAGTTTTCTTGAGTTGTTCCACAATGCTATAGTCACTTGATGGCTTGCTTGCGGTTTTTACTGGGGGTGGTGTTCCTTGGATTGTTACTCTTCCCCTTCGGGTAGTCACGTTGCATTTGGGATTTGTGCCTAGTATGGTTACCACACAAATGGTATGATCTTCACAAGAGATATGTCCTAGAATGAAATCCTCACCATAAGAGAAGGCAGTCTTACAATAATCTTGTTCTTTTCCTTTGTTGTTTCCCCTAGAATGGTCAGGGATTGGATCCTTGTAAATCTTGAGGTCTTTATTTCCAGGCCAATGTTCTACGTCGACCTCTCCCTTTTTGATTAAATATTGCACAATATTCTTAAGTCTCATGCAGTTGCTGGTGGTGTGCCCCTTGATTTTATGAAATTCACATTGGTCGTTCTCGTTATACCAATGGGGTTTGAAGTTAGGTTATTCATAGTTTGTTGTCATTGATCTTGATGAGGTTCTTGTTGACTAATTTATGCATAATCACTTTAAGGGATTCTCCCAATGGAGTAAATTTCCTTCATGGTTGGTCACATTGTCTTGGTGGTCTCCTTTCATTATCTTGTCCTTTATTTTGTTGTTGGTTGTTTGGTTGATTGTTTTGTGGATAACTGAGTTGATTGTTTTGTTGATATTTTGGTGGGTTGTTATGTTGATAACCTTGTTGAGCTGTTTGGACCTGATTTTGTGGCATATTGGGTGTTTGCACATTGCATACAACTTTAGCATCAACTACTCTGTCATTGGTTACATTCTTGTTTTTCGCCCATATCTTGGGTTTGCCATTTGAAGTAGAAGGTTGATCTTTTGGGTTGTAAATTTTGATCGTTCCTCTTGCAACAAGGGCTCTTTTGATAAGTATACATTTTTCAATAGTTTCCTCAAAATTTATTAGACATAGTACTATGAAGTTGTAATTGATATCTACATGTTCGTTGGAGATAAAGACATCGACAAGTTGTTTCTCTATGATTGGCCACTTAGTTTTGCTTGCTTTGTGTCTCCATCTTTGTAGGTATGAGGCAAATGATTCACCTTGACTTTGTTTGATTGTATAAAGGTCCATGATCATAATGCCCTATTAGAATGTTATACAAGAATTGGTTGAAAAACTTATTTGACAACACATCTAACATTTTGATACCTAGTAGTAAACGAGAGAACCAATCTATAGCAAGCCCACTGAGGCTCTATGGAAAAATTCTCATCAAGTAGGTTTCATTTCTTTATAGTTCCGTACAAGATACTAAAAACTCATGTACATGCTCAATTG
The DNA here is from genome assembly GCA_007258455.2 of Sequoia sempervirens. Taxonomy (NCBI): domain Eukaryota; kingdom Viridiplantae; phylum Streptophyta; class Pinopsida; order Cupressales; family Cupressaceae; genus Sequoia; species Sequoia sempervirens. The sequence goes on from VDFB02105785.1 coordinate 525,490,204, forward strand.
GATCTCCTTTCCCCCTATACTTGTCAAATTTTGGTATTTTGAAGCCTTTGGGGAAAGGTACCATGGATATATTTTGATCAAATGGATATGGACAAATGTCTCGAAGAGAATAGCTCTTCTTCGGCTTTCCAATTTGTATATATGATATCCTTTGATTGAGTGTTTGGAGTTGCACATTTATGTCATTGTTTTGTGTGCTTGTTTGAGGATGTTGGGTATTGTAGATCTGTTGTCCTATGACATTTGTTTGGTCGTAAACATGATATTGTGTGATCATGGGATTTTGAGGACCATGTTGTACATAAGGTCTATGAGGTCCTTGTTGTGCCTAAGGTATGTTGTGTCCTTGCTATATACATTGATATTGACTTTGAGGTGTTCCTTGGTACTAATTTTGTGGTCCTTTGATTTTGGGTTTCTTGAACAAAGTGTTGTTGGGTTTGGGGTGTACTTTGACAATTCATTTATGATACACCATGTTGATGTGTGTTTTGTTGAAGGTTACCATGATGTTGTGTTGATGGTATACCTTGTTGGTGTTGATTGTGTTGAAGGGTACCTTTGTATTATGTTGATGGTACACCTTGTTGTAAGTGTTGTTGAAGGGTACATTGATGCTAAGTTGACGGTATACCTTTTTGTTGTGGATTGTGTTGAAGGGTACTTTGGTAATTCATTGTTTTTTATTAGAGGTAAATAGGTTTTGAAGGGACCCTGAAACCCTTTACAAAAAGGAAATTTGTATCAAAAGATAGCAAACATTAATAATCAACAGCCAAAACACAACAAGACATCAGCCAAACAACTGCCAAAAAAGAGGGACAAAAGCACACAACTACATATTCTTTAGTATATCTACAACTTCCATGTCACTCTCGATAGACTTTTGATGTGCATCCATGACTTCAAACACATCTTTAGTAGGAGCCCCAACTTGCATCTTGGTCTTATTGCGAGTTCTAGCACCAGGCCTCAAAAAATTTACCTCATTAACCAAAACATCCTGCAAACCAGCGGCCTTATCAATCGAAGCTTCCTCCTCAACGTGCCTTTCACCAGCAACAACTTTTTCACCAGGAGCTCCCTCCATCCATTTCTTGGCCTTCTCATTAAGATTAGAAAGGCCCTTAGCCTCATGCATCATAGCAGATTTAGTCCCATCAATAACCTTGTCCAATTTCATTCTAACCCTTTCCATCTGCTCTTCCAAGGTTAAAATTATTTGTTCAAAAATCTGGTTCATTTTCAACGTCTCCTCAGCAACAATCTTCAAGGAATTAAACATCTCATCAACTTGAGTCTGAATAGAAGACTATGAAGATTCCCCGACTTTGCTCACAACACCCTGAACCCTCATATAAGTAATGTTAAGCTCATGAAAACCCCATTTGAACAATTTAAACAAGGAAGTGGCGCCCTCCTTAGCCAAACCCAAAACATTGGGCAAGTCCTCCCAATCAAAGTTAAACACATCCCTAGCCTCCACATCACCCTCCTAGGAAATAATAATCTTATCCTGGCTCTCACAGACCTCCTTACCTTTAGCCCCAACCACAAGCATTTGAATTTTATGGAGAGAGCTAACAATTTCCTTAGCCACATACCTCCTTCTATTATGCTTCTCCATATCCACAACAGGGGGTTCCAAAGCATCTTGCCCACCACCAATCTTCAGAGGAGAAGCAGCATGCTCCTCCTACACAGGGCTGCCAGACCTAGTAGCCAACTTCTTTCCACTACCCTCCTACAAACCCTTCCTCTTAGACCCCAAAATAGGGGGCGATGGAGACACGTTTTCAGAATTATCAAGCAATTCTTTTAAAATGGAAGAGGGAGTGACAAGCCCAGTTTTACAAGGTTTATCACCAACTTCTTCCTCACTGCAAGTCTCATAATCCTTCATGTTAGGAGTAGAATAATCTTTACCACTCTTACCTGGGGCAAGAGGTTGTGAAACCACTTCCAAAGAGCCCTAAGAATTAGGAACATAATCCTCATCCTCCTTTGACTCAAGACTCCTCCAAAACCACTTTCTTCTTTTTCCCTTTCATAGTCATCGGTTCTTCCTCTGAAACAGTCTCATATTCCAAGGACGGCTTTTGTTGCTTACCTTTAGGAGCTGTTGTAGGTGACTTAGGAACCAAAAAATCCTTAGCATAATCCGTAATCAACAGAATCAACCCAACATGCAGCACAAGATTCTTAGGATTCCTTTTATGATCCTTAAGACCATACTCTAGAGAAGCCAAAAGATAGAAAGGAAAGGAGATTTTCTTCTTATGACGAAAATGATTCAAAAGAACAAAATGATAAGCATTAATAGCAGAGAACCAACCTTCTAAGGTAATGTACCTCATCAATTCCTCAACAACATCACCCCACAGGGCTTTGATGGAGTTGCGTTGGTAACCACCACTCTTAGCCTGCTTGAGCTTTTGTTCTTCAACCCCTTTGAAGAAAATCTTCATAGAAGCTTTTGATTCCTTCTTATCCCTATAAAGCTTCTTTCCCTCCAAAGAAAGACAAGTGATATTTGCAATGAAATCTTCATTGATGTCAAATTTTGTGCCACCCCATTTCAAAACCTTGTTATTCCAACCTTTGACAAACGAGGCTGTAGCCTATGGGTTATTCCCGTGGAGCCGCCCCAAGTATGGAGTAAGCCCACCCTTATACAATATTCACCACACCTTAGTCTTATTTTTCAAGGTGTCGCAAGAGAAAGGTTCCACCCTATTTTGATCGCCGCCCATGGTCACGACCTTAGCTAAACATAGAAGCTTGAGAACTTTGCAAACAATTAAGAGAAGCCTCGAGAGAGGAAGCCATAAAATACCCACAATCCGTGTGACAATGACATGATGGAAAAGGGTCATAATTAGCCTTGAAGGCTACCCCATACGGAGATTACTCAAAGTACCATAAGCCCAATCATGATCGAACTCGCCTTTGTTCCAAACAATAATCGACCATGTGAATAGGGTCATGTGAGCACAAAACATGATGAAACTGCCATCCAACTTAGCAATGTTGGTAATCATGATTAAGACAAGCAAGAGCCTCAATGGGAAGGGGTTCATCCACATCCCACACCCTAGAGCCGCTAACACCAAAGTTAGCAAAGCCATCTACAAGACCATTCCCTTCCCTAACAATGTGAGAAATATAAAATTCTTCAAAAGAATTTAAAATTTCAATGGCATCCATAACAAGGGATTCAACACTCCATGAGGGAGCAGAATATTTCTTCAAATTGTTGATAATATTTTAATGAGTCTCCCTCCAACCACACCTTTCTATAGCCTTTAGATTGAGCCATCTTCAAGCCATGATAGGCTACAAATTTGGTAGTTCGTTGTTGGTACACCTTGAAGTTGAGAATTGTGTTGAAGGGTACCTTGGTATTGCATTTATGGTACACCTTTTTGTGGTTGATTTTGTTGAAGGTTACCTTATTAGTTAGTTGATGGTACACCTTGTTGTGGTTGATGTTGTGGAAGGTTACCTAGGTAGTTCATTGATGATACACCTTGTTGTGGTTGATGTTGTGGAAGCTTACCTAAATAGTTCGTTGATGGTGCACCTTGTTGAGGTTGATTTTATGATAATTTCCCTTATTGATTTTGTACCTTGTTAGAAGGTTCAATGTAGGAAGTGAAATGGGGCATGTATTGACCATGTGATAGGTTACCCCCTATAAGGAAGCTAAGGTAGCATAACAACTTCCTACACTAATCTTGAGAGGAGAATAATGCAAAATTTGTATAGATATTTAACAGTTACATAAAATTAAACATAAATATCATGCATACCACGACACAGTGATTTACATGGGGAAAACCCTTTTGGGAGAAAAACCCCACACTCCAAAATCCACCCAATATATTATTCAGTAAATCACAAAGATTACAATATACTTGCAAAGCAAACTTCTCACAGGAGTATCATCACTAGAGATCAAGAGACAACACAACTGCTAATAGACTCTCATAATACATCACCATCTCTCTACGAAAATTGTAATACAACACCCTCTTAAAATAGGATTACATTCTAGGGAAAGACAGGCCAACAAAATATCCACCACTAGATCTAAAACCTAATAATTAATGGTCTAGATTTGCAATGTATCATTTATCTAATGTATGTTGACAATTTTAGTAGTTTCTTGAAAAAGTTAACAAAAAATTATTTACATGAATCCCACTCTCCCCCCTTGTTGCCATTGTATATTACACCTATTGGTGTAACTAGGATATATATATATATATCATATCAACAATAACCTTTATATAATTGCAAGGTTGAGACACATTTTCCCAAAAAGTCTCCCACTTGTCAAACACCTTGCAAGAGCAATGGGAAGGAATAAACATTGTCTCTTAATTGATAGGGGTTGAAAGGCCCATAATCTCTGAACACCATCTAAACTTCTTTGTGCTCACAGTCTTAGTTAAAGAATCAACAACATTCATCAAAGTCTCTACCTTAACCAACTTCACTCTACCATCTTCAACCATATCTCAAACAAAATGATATTGTACATCAATTTCCTTGGTCCTAGCATGAAATGTCAGGTTCTTGGCTAGACATATCACACTCTGACTATTGCAATAAATTTTCAATGCACCTTGTTTTATTCCAATATCTAAACATAGTCTCTTAAGCCAAATGGCTTCTTTACAAGCATGAGTAGCTGCCATATACTTTGCTTTAGTAGTGGACAAATCAATCATAGCTTGTCGCTTACTCATCCAACTAATTGCACCACTGAATAATGTAAACACATAAGCACTAGTGGATTGTTTGCTATCAATATCACCTGCCTAGTGTGAATCCACATAACCATGAATATCAAGGGAAATATTATCTTCAATCACATTACTATGATAACACAAGGAATAATATGAGGTACCCCTATCTAGTCCCAGGGGTATAGGCATAGTCAAAGCTTTCCCTCACCTTCCTATCCATATATAGCAGATCCATACCTGCTCTCCTCCTCCCACTCACCCTGACAGGGGTAGAAGCTACGGGAGAAGCGGAGGTGGAGGCAGTACCCCATCCATCTATGGAGTTCATAACACCCCCTTCATGTTCTAAGAGAAAAGGTGAGAGTACGACACAAATATCTGAAGACCCTTTTAACTGCATCCCAATGAACTCTACTAGGAATGGACATATATCTAGAAATAACTCCCATTACTTGGGAAATATCTTGTCTAGTACAAACCATAGCATACATCAAACTTCCAACTGCACTCTAGTAAGGCACTCTTCTCATGTCTTCCATCTCTGATGGAGATGTTGGAAAATCTGAAATAGATAACTTTGTTCCAACTGAAACAAGAACACACAATGGTCTACAATCTTGCATGTTAAATCTTTGTAAAATTGAATTGACATACTTACTTTGGCCAAGCCATAGCTTTCTATTCACTCTATCTCTTTTAATTTCCATTCCAAGAATATGTCTAGCTGCACCAAGATCTTTCATTTCAAATTTAGCAGCAAGTTGAGATTTCAATTCTGAAATCATACCTTTCCCTTTGCTAATAAATAGCATGTCATCAACATATAATGCAATAAACAAGAAATGATCATCATCAATTTTATAATAAGCACAATGATTTGATTTAAAAGGTTCAAATCCCAAACTCAACACATATGTGTCAAATTTTTGGTACCACATCTTAGGAATCTTTTTTAAGCCATACAAAGATTTCTTCAATTTGCAAACCAACTTAATTTTACCTTTCACCACATAGTGCTCTGGCTATGTCATATAAATATCCTCCTTAGAGTCACAATGAAGGAAAGTAGTTTTCACATCTATTTGCTCAATCTCTAAATCATAAGCAACAACAATAGAAAGCAAAAATCTAATGGATTTCATTTTTGCAATAGGAGAGAATATCTCACCATAATCAACACCCTCAACTTGAGAGTAATCTTTCACAACCAACCTTACCTTGTACTTCTCAATACCTCCACCTGAACCAATGTTTTTCTTGAACACCCATTTGCAACCAACAGGTTTCTGTCCTTCAGGAAATGGTACAAGATCCCATGTATCATTCTTTTTCAAAGATGTCATTTCTTCATCCATAGCAATCTTCCAAGATTTGGCATCATTCATACATAATACCTCTTCTACAAATTTAGGTTCATCCATGTTAGTATTCAAAGCAAAAATACATCTTCAATCATCAAGTGTATACATTTTAGGTGGTTGTCTATTCCTTGTAGACCTACAAACAAGTTGAGTTGGAGGTTCTTCCTCCTCTTTTGAAGATCTAGAGCTAGATGAGCTCTCCTCAACTTCTTGTCTATCCTTGGGTCTTGATTCAAATTTATCAGGTGCAAAAGGAAATTGAATCACATCTTCCTATTTACTTTGTTTTGGCTGCAATGTAACAAAAGAAGGATTAGTTTCTCTAAAAATAACACTTCTACTATATATTACCTTTTGTGCAATAGGTTCCCAAAGCTTGAATCCTTTCACACCATAACTGTATCAATGAAGATACATTTCACAGCCTTATTCTCCAACTTTTTTTGCTTCTCCTTTGGAACATGTGCATATTCCTTGCAACCAAAAACTCTAAGATGTCTTAATGAAGGTTTACAACTCGACCATGCCTCTATAGGTGTCTTATCAACAAGAGATTATGTAGGAGCCCTGTTAATCAGGTAACAGGTAGTGGAAATAGCTTTAGCCCAAAACCTTTGTTCTAGACCAGCACCACTCAACATACTCCTAGCCTTCTCCATTAGTGTCCTGTTCATTCTTTCTACAACTCCATTCTATTGTGGAGAATACAAAGTTGTCTTTTGTCTATGAATACCATAATCTTTACAAAATCTATCAAAATCATTAGAGAAAAATTCACTGCCATTATCAATCCTCAAACATTTTATTTTCTTTCGAATCTACAACTCAACCATTGCTTTAAATTATTTAAATCAATGGAAAACTTCATATTTACTCTTTAGAAAATATACCCATGTCCTTCTACTATAATCATCAATAAACGAAACATAATATGTGGATTTACCAATTGAAGGAACATCTACAGGACCAGACACATCAAAATGAATAAGATCCAATACACCACAAGATTTATGAGAACTTGAGTAAAATTGAATGCGGTTTTGTTTTCCATAAATGCAATGCTCACAAAAATTGAATTCAAGATTACATTCAGACAAACCTTCAACAAGGTTTTAATTTTTCAAGGTTCTTAGACCCTTTTCTCCAATGTGGCCAAGTCTTGAGTTGCATAAGATAGTTTTCTCTACAGGTAACTTTGTTTTAGAAGAAAAAGCACCCTTGGGTACCCAAAAGCCATTACCATATGTTGAAGGTCAAACCTTCACTTCTTCCATAGACTTGCTTTTCATAGAAGTACAATTGCACTCAACAGTGCATGTGTCAAGCTTATACAATATACCATATCTAACACCTCTAACAATCACCATAGCACCTCTAACCATCTTGCACCCTACATCAGAAATACTACCTGCACACCCCATCTATTAGATTGCTTACAAATAACAAATTTTGTGTTAATCCAGGGATATGAAACACACCATTAATCATTTTTATTCTACCATCAAGAAACTTGATTTTAACTTTACCACAGCCAACAATGTCTAAATGAGAATCATCACCCAAGTACACCTTACCTCCATCAAATTATTCATATTCAAAAAACCAATCTTATTAAAGGTCATATGGAAAGATGCGCTTGAGTCAATTAACCATGCATCATTACCTGCATGAGTTGTCAAAGTTGCAATGAATGTGTCACCATTTTCCTTCTTAGACTTAGAATCATAATCAAATTTCTTATTTTTCTTCTTCTTTTCTTCTTTGCATTCCTTATGAACATGTCTAGGCTTACCACAGTTCCAACAAATAACTTTGGACTTTCCAAGAGATTTAGATCTCCCCTTGGATTTGGATTTGTCATGCTTCTCATTCTTCTTTCCTTTTTCCTTAGGTCCTCCATGAACATTTAGGGCTTCCTTGGTAGTGATGGATACTTTCCTCCTCATCTCTTCAGAAAGCAAAGAACCCACCACATCTTCAGTCTTCAAAATAACAAAAGTACTCCCAATAGCCATAACAAGATAATCCCACAAATCTGGCAAAGAACAAAGCAAGATCTGACATTTTTCCTCCTCATCCATTTTGACACCAATGGATGCCAATTCAACCACTAGCATATTAAATGCTTCCAGATGGTCTATGATTTTTCCACCCTCTTCCATTCTCAAGGAATATAATTTCTTCCTCAAGAAAATATTGTTCACTAAAGATTTGGCCTGATACATCTCACCAAGCTTCTTCCATAGTTTCTGTGTAGAGGTCTCCTCTTGGAATTAATTAAAATAGAGTATGCCAAACACAATCTGATTAGACCCTTGGCTTTACTGTCCATAATATCATATTGAGCAGCCTGAGTAGGATCTGCAGGCCTTGATCAACAGATCCTCCATCTTCAACTTCCACATTTCAAAATTATTTCTAGAAAAAAAATTCACCTCTATTCTCCCTAATGAACTTGCCATTTGAAAATTCCTGCAACAAGATCACAAAGTATCTTCTACACAAGCTCCCACTCAAATCTAGATTAGTTCAAAAAACCCAACAACCCACAATTGAAACCAAAGGTGATCAAGCTCTTGATACCACTTGTAAGGAAGCTAAGGTAGCAGAACAAATTCCTACACTAATCTTGAGAGGAGAATAATGCAAAAATTTTACAGATCTTTAATAATTAAAAAAACTTAAATAGAAATAAACATAAATATCATGCATAACATGACACAGTGATTTACATGGGGAAAACCATTTCGGGAGAAAAACCCCACACTCCAAAAGTCGCCCAATATATTAATCAGTAAATCACAAAGATTACAATATACTTGCAAAGCAAGCTTCTCATAGGAGTATTGCCACCAGAGATCAAGAGACAACATGACTACTAATAGACTCTCATAATACATCACCGTCTCTCTGCCGCAACCATAATACAACACCCTCTTAAAATAGGATTACATTTTAGGGAAAGACAGCCAACAAAATATCCACCACTAGATCTAAAACCTTATAATTAATGGTCTAGATTTACAATGTATCATTTATCTAATGTATGTCGGCCATTTTAGTAGTTTCCCGAGAAATTTAACAAAAAATTGTTTACACGCATCCCACTCTCCCCCCTTGTTGCCATTGTATATTACACCAATCAATGTAACTAGGATATATATATATCCTATCAACAATAACCTTTATATAATTGCAAGGTTGAGACACATTTTCCCCACACCCCCTTGTTGGTCCATTGGAATATTTCCAATGTTTTTCATTGTGTTATGTTGTGGCATGTTTTGGGTTGTATTTCCTTGATACTATTGTGTGACAAACACTTGTTCAATTTGTGATGATTTCCTAAACAATGGGTTATCCATGGGTTGTATTTGATCATTGTTTTGTGAAAATAATGGTGGTATGTTTGTATTCATGGTTGGTTTTGGGAGTTATCTAACTATTGTTTGATCTCCAAGTGAATGGGTAGTTTTGCACCACTTTGTGCTAGTGTGAGGAAATATGAGTTAGCATTTCTCTCAAGCATCTTGTCCATAAGCTTTTGTATCTTAGGTTCTTGGGAGTATTCTAATAGCTTCTCCTTGGTGAGTTCCTCATCACTACCGTATTCTTCTATGATCATGTCATTGGGATCTAGAAGTTGATTTTGTCTATTAACCATGTTTTGGTGTCTAAGCCATACTTCCTCATCACTTGGTGGTTGGTTTGGTGTTGCCTTGAATGATGGTTCCTTTTGAGGAGTTGTAAGGTCACTTGGTTTGTATCCCCATGGGTTGGTTTCCTCATTAGTTATGTTGGTTTTCAATGCAATTGAGCTACTCTTACTGGCTTCCATCTTTTTTTTGTGTTGGGATCTCATGGTTGTCATAAATAATTCCAAGACCTTGGGAATTTTTTTTATCACTTTAACTATGGAATGGATTGATGTTTTGTTTTTGGGATTTTCTATTTTATAGAATGATGTTTTGGTAAGCTAGGATTGTCTTCTACCACACAAGTGGTGGTAATACTAGTCTTTCGACTACAAGATTGACTTTGCGTTCCTCTTTGTCTAGAATAGTAGCTACGTTTCTCCACTGAGTTGATGTTTCCTTTTTCTCAAATACAAAGATTCTCAAACTACTAAGAATGTCTGATTATTCACCTTCAACTCGTGTGAAATTTGGTTGTATGATAACAATAGTAGGATTTGGTTGTTGAACAAGAGCAGTAGGACGTCAAATGGTCATGAAGTGTAAGCTTTTCCTTGATGTTTGATCATTTTCTTTTTTCAAAAGAATGATGAATGACGATGATGTAAAGAACCTTTGGGATAAAGGTGTTGATGTTTTGCTATGGTTTTTGTGATTCTCAAGACCCTAAAGTATGAGTGACGTTTGGTGGATGTTTTGGAGATGATGCCAATTTTGGGATTCAAAGTGTAGAAAACTTGGACTGATATTTTACTCCATTTTTCTAGAGGATATGTTTAAAGATCTACTTGAACTAGCCTTGAGCTACAAGAAAATGTTGATAACTTAGAAATCAAGAGCAAAGGAATAATCCAAGTTTTGTTTTGATTTTGAATCCTAAACTAGGTTGATGTGTTTGATTTTTTACAAATGGAGATGGGATGATGTAGATATGACGTGTTTTCAGGTCTGACTATTTTGTTCCAAAAAGATAAAAGATTAATCAATTTTAGATCAATCTCTGATTTGCACCATAAAACAGAGCAATAGCAGATATCATTTAGGTTAATAGTGATTGGTTTTTCTGGCAATAGCGGTCAATTTTAACAAAAGCGACTCTATTTAGTCAAGGATTGTCAAAAACTAGAGGCAACAATAGTGATATTCCTGAGCAAAAGAGAGCACATTTAAGTCAACAGCGGAAGTTTCTAGACCAATAGCAAAAATTTTTGCAATAGCGACTTTGTTAAGGTCCAAAGTGTTCCTATTTTTCAAAAGCGGCCTTATTTTTTCAATGACTATCATAAACAAAATTGAAAAAAGTGACCATTTTAAGAAATAGTGTGCAAGTCTTAGGTCAATAGCGATAAAAATAACAACAATAGCGACTCTATTCAGGTTTGTTTCCAGTTTTCTTATTTCGACAACAATTTGGACAAGTTTTTAATTTCGATGTTTCATTTAATTTAATTTATTTTGAGAATCTAGCAAGTGATGCAATACAACAATAAATTTTTTTGACTCTAAATGTCTATAGCTTAAGCAAGTTTCTTTCCACAAAAGCTTAAAGTTTGTGAAAGTCAAAATACTAAAGCCATAGTTCCCAATGTTGACTTTGGTCTAAAATGTGACTTGAAATGTGAGCCTAAATATTCAAAAACCTTTAGAGATACTTGTTCAAGATATCTTTTAAGGAGTGCAAATATAGGGCTCTTTTCAAAGGTATTCACACTAAGTCCAAAGGGTTTGAGATTTTGATAACCAAGGTCAATGTTTGTTTTGTTGTGTTTTTTTTTAAATCAAGCAAAGTGTTTGATTTCAATAAAATAACTTTGGCATGCATCTTTCAAGTCACCCTAAGTACCTAGGTACGTTCTTTTAGGTAGGCTTACCTCATTCCCTAAAGGAATGATTTTACATGCAACTTATGGAGTAAACCATAAACTGGACTTGGTAAGTAACTTCTCGGAAGAAAAGTTCTGATGCACCACTTTCAAAGAACATTTTGGAAAATAAGGATGGCTTCTAAAATAAGGTATTTACTGACAACCATGAACACTATACGTACACTACCATCTGCCTGCCACTTAAGGCATTAATTCGTTCCCTTAAGATTTTGGAGATGGATTAGGTGTAGTATGTTGTCGCTCGGGATTTAAGCTACTTTCATTACAATTTCACAACCTTTATTTAAAGCCCGCTAGTAAATGTGCTTGCAAGAATCGCTAGGAGTTCTTTGTTGCGGGTTGTGTCTCCTAATAGGTTCTCTCTTAAGGGTGAATAAAAAAAATATGCAAAAGCCCAAAGTGTTTCTCTTCACTTAGGATCGTCAAAAAATGCAAGGGGAGAGGATACACACTCAACTTTCCAATCACAGTAGACATGCCACACAATTCATCACAATTTATTTTTAAACCCAAAAACTTGAAGTGTGAAGATATCAATTCATGTTTTATGTGCACCAAATTGAAAGCATTTGAGACTTCAGTAAAATATAACAAAGGTGCAAATCAAAATGGATTTATTCAATTTTAAGCACCAATTTTGAGTGTTTCTAATGGCTTCGTTCATCTTAATGTGGTTAACAAAAATAAAAGCATTCGTTCGTCAAAAAAATGAAATACGTTGGTAAAAAATAAGATGTTCAATTTTATAATCACCAAATGAAATGTTGTTTAACTAAGAAATATTTTGAAGGTTCAATTTTAAGAACACCAATTTGAAGTGTGCAAGTTGTTGGTTCATTTTTAAAACACCAAATTCAGAGGTTCTTCTAAATTAAGAAAATCTTTGAAAGTTCAATTTTAAGATCACCAATTTGAAGTAAGTTGTGGGTTCATTTTTACTACACCAAATTGAATGATTTTCTAAACTAAGAAAGCTTTTGAAAGTTAATTTTTAAGAACACCAATTTAAAGTGTGCAAGTTGTGGGTTCAATTTTACAACACCAAATTGACAAATTTTCTAAACTATGAAAGCTAAAATAGCCTTTGACCATTTTCTATCTTTGCACTCAAAACTGTTAGTCATTCTTGAAGTTTTGCAAATTGATAGATTCAAATAATACATCAAAAGTGGCCTTGTTCCCTACAAAAGCGAACAAGATTTAGGTTGATAGCACCACTTTTTAGATCAATAGAGCCCTTGTAAATGTTAGTTCAAAATATTTCTATTCAAAACCTGCAACATAAAAAGTCAATAATGCATAAAATTAAGTCAATAGCACCACTTTTAGGTCAATAGTGCCCCTGTTTAGGTCAATAGCAACCAAACAAAAGAAGCAACTGCATTCAGATTTGGAGTGAAAATGTTCCAGTTTTATCAAAAGCACCTGAGAACCTACAAATGCTTATCAAACTCAAAAAAATGTTAATGTGAAGGACCAAGGTCCCACCGGGCATGCCAAATGTCATAAGGGGGAATAGTGAATATGGAAAACAATCATAAATGAATTAAACAAAGCTTAATTCAGAATAAAATTAAGAATTCCTAAACCCATTACTCATGAAATGAACAATATAAAACTAATGAATTCAATGAAACAATTGTTAGCAAACGAAGAACAAACAATGAATTCAATAAACTATATTGTTACCCATCTCGTGCCAAAGTATATTTGTATCAATGTTGAATGTCATATTGTTGTGATCAATACAAAGCCTCCATTATGCATTTCAAAAGCTTCAATGTACAAAAAATTTTGAACTAGAATTGTGATGATAAATTGCAACGTGCTCAAGAGATAATTGTGCAGTGCTTTGCTTATGTAAATTCCAGATGATCTGTGAGAAGGTAGAAGGTTATTTATAGATTTCTTGTTTCGAGATGAACATGCAAGGTTATAACAATGCAAAATCCTAATCAATGGTTCAAAACTATTAAGAGGAATTAGATTGGAAGAATCAATGGTTTTAGATTGCATAATTGGTGTGATTGATGAAATCAAGTTGAGTATTCAGTGGAATTGAGGAAATAGATGGAGAGGTTAGTGGGATTGAAGAATAGATGAATCAGTTAAGAAATAGATGAATCGGTTAGCCAATCAAAGTGAGCAATCAGTGGTCGTGATTTACTTAATCACAAAAGGGGGTGAAGGTAATTAATTAATTGCATTAATTAATTAACAATTTTGAGTTGAACATGCAAGTCATGTTTGACTTCAACAAATAAAGTTGTATTTGTTTGTTGACCTTTTTGAATGATGTTCGAATAATTAATTTAATTATTCATGTTTAGAAAGGGGAAAGTGATTTAATTAAACTATTAAATGATAATAATTTAATTGATTTAGGGGAATAGGGTATATTAGCAACATAATTAAATAATTGATGTTATTTAATTAATAAAGAGGAATAAAGTCATATTAGGGTCCTTTATTAAATAAACGAGGTTTATTTAATTAGTCAAATATGATGATTGAGGACAAATTAATTAAATGATGTTAAACCACTTAATTAATAGATGAATACAAAATTTGATAATAATTAAATAATAATGTAATATTTAATCATGTAGGGAAGAAGAGTGAAAGTTAGTTAAATAGTGTTGTTCGCCAATCAAGACAATTTAGGGTATCTACACAATGATTAGTCTAACCATGTAGGTTAAAATATCAACCTAGGTTTCCAATCAATAATCAAGTAAAGCAACGATCAAGTGATCGTTCAAGTATTGACTAAAAATATGGTTCCATGTCATCACATCCTATCCATGACAACATGTCTTTCATACCAACATTATCATCATGGTTGCTAACCTCATTAGCCACTAGGGTTTTCCTAGCATAATATGTTATCAAATACAAGTTACCTCTTACATGCACTTATGACACATTTATCAAAGAAACTCAAGCAAGTTTTACATTTCCTCTCTTCTGGCTAAGCATTGCCTATTTAACCTCTATTTTTGGTATATTATTTAATACTATCATAGATACCTATTCCATAATATGGAATACATGGTAATATCAAACAAGTAAATACATTCTCTATCTAGATTCATCATGAATCCATCACATACAACCAAATAAGACATTAATCATTTTATGATAAATAATACATATTTTTTCAAGCAAGCTATCAATGACACTCAATCTTTTCAAAAGCATATAAAACATAAAAGAGAAGAATAAACATGCCTGTTAAATGCTAATCCCAATTGAGCTGACTAACTTCCTAGCTCAATCCCCTCCAAGATCCGTTTGATGACTCTTCAACAATTCTCCAAACCCACTCACATAAATTTCTCACAATAACTCTCACAAATATCCTCACAAATAAACTCTCAACTCAAAATAATAATATCTCAGATAAAAAGTAGCAGAATGCAAGTGAATTGTGTGTCCTAATGAGGAAATCCTCTCCCCTACTTATACAAAAATATGAGACTTTGTTGCCTACAAACAAGTTATGCTAAATGACACTTCTTAGCTCTTAAGATCTGTGATAGGGCAAAAATACCTGTTAGATAATGAGCAGCAAGCAAAAGAGAGTAAATAACAGCTAAAAACACCCTACACCTCAAGATTGGCCTAATGATTAACTAAACTAAGCAAAATGAAAGATTTCACCTTGTTGAGTTGTCCTTTGGTTGGCCCTTTGATCTTCAATGTTGTATACTCCTTTGATGGCAAGGGATGCAAGCTATGAGATGAGATGATGATGGAGAATGAGTGAAAATGGATGCAAATATGAGAATTTGGCTAAGTATGGCTCAAGAGAAAATTTTGCAAGAGTTTGGCTAGCATGAATGATCTCCCCTAAAATGAGAGAAAAGAGGGGGTATTTATAGAGAATTTGGAATTCTCTATGGAAATGGATGGATGAGATTGAGCCACCAAGATCAAGATGCATGGCTAAGGTGAGTTGAGAACTCACAAGCCCTCACATCTTGACATGTGGCATGTGAAGTGGCTTGAAAAGGATGATGTGTACATGAGGTGGAAATAGGGTACATGACATGGAGGTACTACATAGTACCTTGGGATTGGACAAGATCTCCTCATAAAGGAGGTCCTTGTCCCCATGTGGGTGAGAGGACATGTGAGGAATAAAAAATTCCTCAAATATCCACATGGGAATGTGAGAAAGAATTAAAAATTCCTTAACATGCATTGGGGGATTAAATGTGAATTAAAAATTCACATGGGGAAAAGGGTGCCTCTTCCAAAAAGAAAAAAAATATTTAATAGGGTTGACTTAGGACACATGACATGGAGATTAGGTTGACATAATTAAGTGATTAAGGTTGTGCAAGTACTTGATTAGACAAATTAATGGCATAGTAGAGTTCACATGTGACTTGATGTGACAAGTCAAAGATCACATGGATAAGAGAAAAAGGAATTTAATATTCCTTGGAAGGATAAAAGGAATTAAAAATTCCTTGAGAGGTTGATTAGGTTAGTTAATGAAGGATTAGAGGAGGGTTAGGTGGCTAAGAGAGATTAGGGGCCAACTTGCAAAAGTTGGAGGATATGACACATCATAATCAAGGATTAGGCATGTGCACATCCCTAATGATAAGATTAGGAGAATAATTAGGATTAAGAAAGGGATGTGACATGAAGGGAATTAAATAAATGACATATTTATTTAATTCATTTGATGAAAGGGGGAAGGTATTTAATTATTTAACTAGATACCTTAGGGATTAGAAGAACTTTAGAGGTATTAATTAAATAATAGTGATATTACTTAATTAATGCGGATAAGGGAATGTTTAGATGAAAGGGGATAAATTTGGATAAATTAGGTGTCCAAATTTAGGTGTCTATAAGATCAACTTAGCAAATAATCTCAGTAGGTGGTAGCATTAAAACTTAATACTCAGCAAGACAAAACAACAAGTTGCCTTATTCAAAGAGAGCAAGAATGCATTTTAGATATGCAAGGTGAATGATCAAACAGGTCAACTCAATTCATGCCAGCTTCTACTTGACTTATTCTCCAATTTACGTTGGTTTCCATAATTGGACAGAGCTCATAAAATAGGCTTCTAAAGCAATGCAATTATTCATTAAATGATGCCACACAAACATCTTGCATGCCCTATTCTTATGTTACCTATTTCAAGATAAAGTCTATTCTCATGTTTTGTTTACTCACAACATTTTGACT
This sequence comes from Sequoia sempervirens, assembly GCA_007258455.2. Classification (NCBI taxonomy): domain Eukaryota; kingdom Viridiplantae; phylum Streptophyta; class Pinopsida; order Cupressales; family Cupressaceae; genus Sequoia; species Sequoia sempervirens. The sequence continues at coordinate 525,507,112 of VDFB02105785.1, forward strand.
AAGTCATATATCTTTTCCCATGCATCCTCTATTATGTTGCACCTCAATCCTTATTTCATGCACTGTCAACACATGGTTATTCCCTCATATATAGTGCTGATTTTTAATACTCAACAACTTAAAAATCAATCTCCTTTTATTTTATCCTATGTGCTGTAAATATGTGCAGCCTATGTCTTTTCTCAGCATTTAAATAACAATGCATAATCTTTATTTCATATGCGCTATTCATTATATGTATGCAACACATAATATAATGCACTATGGTGCACAACTTGTTCACTAGTTTGAATAGATAAATAAATGAATATTACACCTATTCAAATAGATATATGTAAATATATATATATATATATTTACAAAAACATAACTATATATATATATCGCTATTACTATAATCATATTAAATAACATATATGCAAGTAAAACATTATCTAATATTCAGTAATATTAGACACATATATGCACGTACTTACTTATATATAAGTAAGTTCTCAAGCTTATTCACAACTTTATCAAAAAGACATTTTAACATCGTAACCCTAACGGATAAAACTATCACAAGGACATCGTAAACCATAACCCTATCATCTCAAAGGAAATCAAAATCAAAACCAAAACCATAATCCTCCCAACACTATGACTAATGGTTCTTACTAGATTCATGGATTAACCCGGCTCAAGTAGACCAAATTGGAATATGAGTGTGTGTGATAGCTCAATACTGGCTTATTAAGGGTTACCAAACCAAATCCTTCTCTTGAGTGATACTTCCCCTCCCTTCCAGAGGCATGAACCTATACCTGCATCCAACTTGGCACATTTACAATGTAGTTAAACATTCACATGAAATCCACTTGCATCATAGAACATTTAGAATATTCAAAATTGTAATACATATTCTTTCATTGTACTTCATTAATGTGAACATAATTACTCCTTCAAAGCAATAACATATTAATACCTATTTTAGTATTTCATTCATTTATCAAACATATCAAAATCATGACTTACTTTCATCATCCTATTTACTCATGAAGGTAAAAGTAACTCAGAACAATAAGATAGGGTGTAATAGATGTGGTTCACAAAATTGGTATTAGATCTTTAAAACCTTGGTATAAAGATTGGAAACGGGGTCTAAAAATGACCTTCTATAATTACAAACATTAGATTGGATACCATTTGATTTCTCTGTATTTACCCATGATGCTTAGTTTAAACTAGAGATGACATTTGTAGTTGTTGGTCTCAGTTTGGCAACATAGGTTTCTCACTATTTGGTTTGTAGTTTTGGAGCCTAAATTGGATCACTTTGACTGGTGTATTATTTTTCAAGGCTTACTGGTGGGATCATGATTAGTTCATATGGGCATTTGAGACCCTCATTGGTCAATTCAATAGGTAGTTGGAAACTTTTACACACTTTTTTGTTTTTTTCTCTCAAGCCTAGAAGCTCTAAAATTGGATTCATGATTTCTTTTGATCTTTTCAACTAGAGCCTTTTTCTTGGCATATGGTTTTTTTGGATGATTAACCTCACATCCCCCATAAATTCAATCAAATATGGAATGCTTTCATGGTGGAGATTCTTTTTAACATATGGAATAGTAAAAATTGTGCAATTTTTACTCATTGCTATATTAATCAGAATGTTTCACTTTTTTCTAAAATAATTATTTGTTTTAATGTGTTATTACATATCCAAGTGTAAGACAAAAATGTCGCCTTAGAGGTGGCTCACTTTTAGAAATTTCTCTACCACTAGGGAAATGCCCCTTGCATTGTGGACAAGGTTCCTCCATCTCATTCCTCCTCTCGAGGCCCATTGCCTTCTCATGGGTGTTGGAGAGGCAAAGTCTCTTTGCTCATGGAAATCAAGTTGCTCAACCACATGATTCTCCCTCACCTAGTTGTTGGGATTTTGGTCACAAGAGTGCGTTGAACCCTATTTGGTGGCACTCGACCTCTCCACCACCTCAAGGTGTTGCTCCTAGGTGGCCTTTTGGTGGTGTTTCTGGGTGGTCCTCTAGTAGAGCTCTTGGGTGGCCTTTTGGTGGTACTTCCACCCAGGTTGATTCCAACAAGTTTCCTTGGCTAGCCTTGGCTATTTCTTTATCTTGTGATGACCAAGATAAAGGAAAAGATGATGAGGGGTAGGACCCTCCTGTGGACACTTCGAACTCTATTGATGTATGGGGTAAGTCGAGTGATTGAGACCCTCCACCTTCCCTTTCAACTACAATTCTTGTCACTTAGCGACTGTTTATGTTTTATTTTTTTGATCCAAGCTACAACCCCGTTTGGACTATTGGGGTGTGATTTTATATCCACCCACCCTTTTTTGGGAATATGTGTACTATTATTTCTTTATAAATGATAATATCGACACCTATTCATAAAAGAATTCAACATTATATAATAAGCTTAATATCTTAAATAATCGGTTAATTTAATATTATTAATTTATATTTTATTAAATATATATTTTTTATGATTTAATTTCTTCAATTGGTGATTATTAATTTTCAAGTATAGAAGTTAAAAATTAAGATTTTAGGGATAGTTGAAGGATTTCTAATTGGCTAGAGATATTTTAAATACAACTCAATTGTGAATATTTCTTGGTTTTAATTTTTTTTGCAAGTTGTAATAATGTCTTTCCAACAATGAATATAACATTTTTTCTAAACTTGCCTAAGTTTTATTTAAATAGATTAATCTATTAGTAAAGAAAATTATGTCTAATATTAAAAATATTAAATTATTTATACTTCATAATTATCATTAATGATCACATGTATTTCCTTTCCTTAGATGAAATAAAAGAAATATAGTGTTTATCCAAGATAATGACATGATTTATGTAGGAAATGTTTGAAAGATATGAATAAAAGAGGTGGTCACCAAAAAATTAAAGGAGAATGTGATAAGATGGAAAAGTGAAACCCTAGGAATCCACTTTTGTGTTTTCACAAGGGTCTAATTTTCTTATAATGGTATGTATGTTGGGATACCTCTTATCATTAAATCTAAGATTGATCAGGATAGGAGATTGACTTGCAACCTGAAAGGTGAGCCAACCAATCCTATGATATGAATTTAAGGACCTAGAAGTGAATTATGTATGAAATGCAAAGATAAGACTAATAAATGATGCAAATGACCTATTGTGATGTAAAAACAATAGATTTGGAAAGTCACAGACAAATTTATAGTTCATAAATAGACCGAGAAGAGTATTGTGCACCTAACATATAAATTTGGAGTTGATTTCTGGGGACCAAGTTGCTTAGGGTGACTATGTCCTAGTTAACCAATTTAGAATCTAATTTCATAGTCCTTTAGAGTTTCCTCTAAGCCTTCTTTCTTTCGATGCTTATTGTCATATCTTTGTCAGGTGTCAAGATAACCAAGTTTTTGTATGTTGTCAAATTTTAGGGTTTGAATGCAACAATGAATAAATAAGCTTAAATCTTCCTCTAAACTTCTTTAGATTTGTAACTTACACATTCAAAGAGAGAGGAAAGGTTGTTCCATATAGGGGCTTGCCTTAGTCAAACCCCGTGTTGGTGTTTTCACCTCCATAATAGTAAAATTGATAAAATATGGCTCACCCTTTTGAGGGATAGAGGCTAAATGATAAATGAATGATGAATCAATAATGGGCTGCAACTCACCACTTAGATCTGATTCCTTGAAGGACTAAATTCATATAAATCTCCTCAAGTTTTGCTTGCAAATTGGCTTGATATGCTTGGAAGACCTACAAGGTTTAGTCCTCACAAGTAAAATAATAAAATAAATATGAACAAACTCACATAAAACTTGACATGATGGTTCAATGTTGCAATAAATCTGCTCTTGACTGCTCTTGACTTGATAATAAGTGCTCTTGATCACCAATATTTCCAATAATTACCACTTCTTGCTAGATAGATTTCAAATGATAAAATGACTAGGTATTTACTCAAAATTATTTTAATTAATCAAAAATTAAATCTAGATAATCAACATTTGATATTTGAAATTCAAATAATAAAATGCCAACTTTGACATATGAAATTTTGGAGGCAAAATAAAGGTACCAAGTCACCTAGGGCAACTATGTCCCAACCCTATTTTGTGAGATGTAAGGTGCCAAGAGCAAAATATTAAATGTTTGCTTTGATTTTGCAAATGGGTTTTCTTGATAAATGTCCAAATGGACCATGGAATGTATAATTTAGGACATTAGATATACAATTAGGTCCATGCACTTAGGAGGGAGCAAAACATAGTGTGAAATTGTCAAGGGTGACAATTTACAATGCTACAAAATGAAGTTGAAATTTTTGAAGAATTTGTTTCCACAAAATTCAATCCCTATTAGCAAGCTCACAAATCCTTGTCAACAAAAGACCTCACTCAAATTTCAATCAATTGAGAACAATTACTAGTAAGCAACCCAAAAAATCTATCATGAGAGTTTATAATCAATTGCAAGCATTCTAGTAACACAAAACTCAAAAAAATCTATATTAATCAAACCATCATTATTATAGTACACAATCATAGTTAAAAACAATGATGGGTAGTTGAAGGTTTTTTTTCCTTTATCAATTTTTTTTTTCTTTCACTTTAAGAAACTTTAAATTGAATTGAATTACATTGGAATTGTAATACCTTAGAATGCAAGAGATTGACAATCAGACACAATCTTCACTATTCTTTGTATCGTCTCCATCTCACTCCAATTTTCTATTACTACTTGATCTTTTATCTACTACCATCTCAAATCCCCACTTAAAATAATAGAACTCACTTCCCTACTCAATCAAATATGAGACAATCAAATCCTTTTTCTTACTAAAAAAAACTAAAAATATACCACTCCAACATTATTCACATCCCCTTAATCTTTAACATGTTTAACTTGCACTTTATTTACCAATTTAACCAAATCAAAAACTTCAAATGCACCGTTTTTTTTCAACCACCCACTAAAAATGCAAAATGCTAAAGGTTAAGCATATTTCCAAGCTTACTTTATTTTTCAACCACCCACTAAAAATGCAAAATGCTAAAGTTTAAACATATTTCCAAGCTTACTTTACATGATGTTAAAGGCTCTTCCTTATCTCATTAAAAAGTTTTTAAAATAGAAAAATTGAACCTTCCAAAGGTCCTCATATTGTCTTTTAAGTGGGGCCCTTTGCCCACCTAAACAACCATAACGGGTCAACTTATTGAAACTCTTTTTAATTATTAATAAATTCTTCTTGAATTAAAAAAAAATAATAATGATAAATATCAAAATTTGTAGCCCATGAAATTAAATTGAGATATATCCTCCAAAAACGTGTGTTTGATTTCACACTAAAAAACTAATGAACAAAATAGAAATAAAATTTATATACATAAAAAATGATTATTCAACAATTTAATTCGCATTAAAAAAATCAAATGTATTTATCTTTTAAAAAAACAAAAAACATTTATGTGGACAGCGAAACGCCCAAGCGCCAAATACAAAGCGCGGTGCCGGCGGCTGACTTACACCCGCCATCGAAATACTTCTGTTTACCGTTTATTAACGGGGAAAATCTCAGGCCATCTCAACCGTTCATTATCATAGAGTAATCGACGGTTGGGTAATCTTCTGGGGCATTATTTATTCATCCTCTCACAGATCCACCAAAGCACACAGCACATTACATTACATCAAAGTCATCAAGACATCTTTCAAACAATCAGTATCATCTGCACCATATACGAGCCCTGTTGAGAATCGATCTCGGCGCCCAGACCTTGCATTTTGAATTTGCTTGGTTCTCTGCAACTTATCTTGGGACTTCAATTAAAACCCAGGTGCGAGTGATTTGATTTTTGGTCTTTTTGTCCATTTAAAGTTCTGGGTATGTTTGTTTTACAATTTTCGAGGTGGGTTTTGCTTTTCTGAGGATTTAGAGCTGCAGGGTTTCGATTCTCTGAACTGAAAAATGGCTGAGCAGTTGACTGAGGATCAGATTGCAGAGTTCAAGGAGGCATTCAGCCTGTTCGACAAGGATGGTGATGGTAAGTAAACGGTAACTTAAATACCCATTAAGTTTTGTTGCCAAAAATCTTGATGGTTTTGTCCGATTTATTAGTAAGATTTTTGTTCTGTTGTGGATTAATAATTAAGGATCTGTATTCTGTTTTTGTTTATAAAGATGTTTGGAGGGACCGAGGGCTGGGATTCACAGTTGCAAGGGCTGGGCTTCACCGTTTCAGATAAAATGCTTTTTAGATTTTTTTTGGGCAATATTTTGAATAGCTTAGGGTGAAGATGGGTAAGCTTGTTCGTCCTCAAATCTGGGTAGTCAATGTGATCGCCATCAAATGGTTAAGGCGTTTGACTATCGTAGGAGTGATACAGATACGGTTGTGTCTGGTGACATGTTATTTGGGTTCCCCATGCTAAGGATCCCAGGGTATCTAGACTGAATTTTTTTGACATGCCTGCTAGGTCATGGGCTGCCTTAGCGGTGCAAGGGGAATGGGACCTGTAATACGCACTTGAAATTTCAAAAACTTTAAAATCTGAATCACATTGGATCTGTTTTATGTTATCTGAAATTTACTCCCATAATCTTTCAATGCTTTTGCTGGGGTGATTAGCGCGAAGGGAAATGACTCGGGATCATGTCCTTGCCACCGTTCTCTAGTATGATTATACTGCAACTTGGTGGATTTAAAAGAAAACGTTTACTGTATATACCTGTAGATAGCCTCGTGACTGTTTTCTATTATATTTACTGACCTGCTTATTGTGGTGAGGAAAATTGTTCCTGAATCATTCCCATATGAGAGTGCCGTGGTATTTACTGTGTAAAGTCGTAGGTAGAAAAACTGAATTTTTACCAGACGATAGTCTGACATTATGTTCACTGTGTCACTCACTGGTAGAATATTCATTCTATGTAATTGCAAAATGGCCTTACATTTCAATGCCTCAGGTAGAATTTGCTTAGATCATTCTGAGTTAAGGTTATTAATTAGTTTATTGATGTGAGGGGAATCTAACCTTGACAATGCTTTTTTATGCGTCTCCCACTGCCATTACATTATAAATCCTTGGATTTACAAGAAGAATACACCAGTGTACCTAAACATGAGTCGCCCTATTATTAATCTTTAACTAAGATTTGTGTGGCGCTTTCATCTGGGGTAGGGGACTTCACTTACAGGATGTTTAGTATCATTTTTTGATCATGCTACGATGGGTGGTTTGTGTTATCACAACTCTCCAATTCCTTGGACTAGTAAAATCTATAATATGTGCCTGAGCAAGAAAAATCTATTTTATGTGTCTGCACATCGCTTTATTCTATTCATCTCTTTCCCAGTTAAGATTTGTTTAACACTTTCAGCTGGGGTTATCGACACCCTAATTGTGGTGAAGAGAATTGAAACTGAAGTCTGCTCTTCTAACTGTTCTCCATCATGATTGTATTACAATTGTCTTGTTTCTCTTTTCCTCGGCTAGAATTTAAGTAGCATCTTGAGCCGTGGTAAGTGGGTTGAGGTGAATTGAACTTTGATCATGATCCTGCAGTCTTGCTTGTCTTTTGCCGAGCTAAGTTTTGGCTAGCACATTGAGCTGCTGTACGTGGTTGCCTTATTTCTGCGAGCTAAATTGAACTTGGATCAAGCTCTTAAAGTATGTACCCTATTAGTATTACATTACATCTCCATCCATGAGAAAAATATATTCTATGAGCATGTGCATGTATGCGGCCTTGGTTTTCTCCTTCCTCTAAGGGTTGCTGCTGCACACGGTTGTCTTCCTCTTGATTCAGATAAATTTTGTTTTGCACTTTGAGATTTGGAGATACGCTGCCTCATTGAGGTGAGTTGAGTGAACATGGTTAATGCTCTTACGGGTGCCCCCACTGTATCTTAATTCCTTGGATTTTGGAAAAAATGTTGTACTTGCAGATTGTTTTTATTTATTAATTTTTTTTGTGCATGGCCGACTCTGGACTAGGAATGAACTGAACCAGGATCCGGGGGTTTTCCTGAGCAAACTGGTAACTTAAATATATTTGTCCACCGTTGCTGCTATTTTTAGCTATACTCTCAACGAGACTACCGTGGGGACAGATGCCCGTATGTCTGGCCTGCTGTCTGGCGTATTTGGGATGCGGAGATGGTTATGGAAATGTGTCCATGGTTATGGGAATGTCTATGATTCTGGGCTTGTTGTCCTTCATTCTACCCAAAACAGTGATATTCAGGGTCCTTTTACAGTTTTGGGAATGCCCAGATGTCATTGATTGGCTGTGACAGATTTTCTAAGAAGCTTTAAAAAGATCTTACTAAATGAAAAATAAACCTATATGGTCTTGAGTTGACATAACCCCTGTAGTCAATGGTGCAGGTCTATGGTTGATAGATGTTAGATCATTTTGTGTGGTTTTCCTTTCTGTTCATAGGTTATATTGGTAAGATGGTTATAATGGGCCCTCCTACAGGCCCATGTTGGTTTTAGTATGCTTGCAGATGCTGAATGTATTTTTGGTAGTGACAAGACTTTGTTCTTGGTCCGTTTTATTATGCACAACTGTCATAATTTCTATGTATTTGTTTTCTCTATTAAAATTCCAAATTCAAGATAAATTATATCATCTTTTCCGATGAGAAACATTTACTGATAAAGTCATTTTTTCTATGTAGGTTGCATTACTACCAAGGAATTGGGAACTGTTATGCGGTCTCTGGGGCAGAATCCAACCGAAGCCGAGCTACAGGATATGATCAATGAAGTTGATGCTGATGGGAATGGGACTATTGACTTTCCAGAGTTCCTCAACCTCATGGCTAGGAAAATGAAGGCAGGGTTCTATTGCATTTCCTTTCTACTTCATGCTACTTTTTTGTGATTGTTTAAATATATCTGTTAAATGGTCTCTTCATGTTAATTTTAAATATATGGTGATCGCTAGTTAGTTAGAATTCCAACTTCCATCGAATTGGACATTTGCACTTACTATGTGTGTTAATACTACTTGTACTCAATGTATAGCAAGCCAGTGTCTCTGTTCTCTTGGTAGAGCTGGAGCTTACTTAGGTTTTGTAATCATTGTAGGATACGGATTCGGAGGAAGAACTGAAGGAGGCCTTCAAGGTTTTTGACAAGGATCAGAATGGTTTCATCTCTGCAGCTGAGGTGAGATTTTACTTGTTTGATGATTTGTAATAAATTTTCCAATTATATTGTATGTAGTTTCATAGAAATTAATGAAATTTGATGATTGAAGTTTGATTCAATGGTTTGGTTGTGTGCATTCAGCTCCGACATGTTATGACCAACCTGGGTGAGAAGCTAACTGATGAAGAAGTGGATGAGATGATTCGTGAAGCCGATGTTGATGGAGATGGCCAAGTGAACTATGAGGAATTCGTTAGGATGATGTTGGCTAAATGAGTTGTATGATAGGTCTTGTCTATTAAGGCTGGACATACTATGTTTAATACTACAATCTGGGTACACCATATAGCTACTTTTTGTTTATTTCTAAGGTTTGTCCTTGGAGGGAAGTAACAATAAGAAGAATAGAGACATCGCTGTCTTTTGTTTTGGTTGTATTCTGGCAAATCATATTTTCTTATGCTAGAATTTTCTGAATGTGGTAGTATGATAACCTGAAATATTACTCAGGCCAACAATTGGGTTCTACTTGCTGTAGTCAGTTTCATGCTAAAGTACAGATTGCATGCAATGTTTACTTTCTATTTTGATTCATGAATCTACAGCCTATTTGGTGACGAGATTCTCTTTTTAATCTGTATCGGTCTACATCAAAAGAACCTCAATTCTTGGTGCTACTGTTTCAAGAATTGCATTTTTTAGTTGGTACACCTAATATAATTGTATGGCTTTTGATATTTGGTAAATATGTATCCAAAAACATAAACATAAATTGCACTGCACAAGTTATCTCTGAATTTTGTTGATTGCAAAAACTTTATTATTGCTGATAAAAGTCTAATAGTTGAGGTGTTTTTTGGTGCAATTAATAGCTTCGTTGAATCTACAAATGGTAAAGTTGTATTCTTGATACAAGTGAAGCTGGCAGTGGAGCCCTTCTCTCGACTGCGGAATTTTGAACGGAAATTTAAAATTAGGAGAACGGCTATCACCATATATATTCTAATTCTGACAATTCATAGCATAAATTGGATTCCCATGGCATATGTGAATTTTGGCGATGTCAAAAGCTTTTTTAAATAGTATGTTGATTTCGGTGAGCATTAAACTTTTCAACAGTTGAGATTTGAGATTCTTTTATGGTGCAGTCGATGTCGTTCGATTCTCTGCAAAAAGCAGAATTGTCTTCTTCAATTCAGGAAAGTTGGCACGCATGGATTCCTTTTGTCTGCTTTAAGTTGAAACAGAAAGTTAACAGAATTTACCCAAATAGATTTTGTGTTGCTAAAAGCGATTTATGTAGGAATTTGGTTGATTATTCCAAATCTTCGTTAAATCAAAATTGCTTGGTAGACGCCTGCGAGTTACACCATAGAATAGAATATTTAGCATGCAAACTGCACTTACATTGATGATGCTCGTATTATTGACTTCGCACCATGGATGCGGCAAGACTTGTATCAAGCATGTGGGGCACATTTATTTACTTTACAAATGTTCTAGGATAGAACTGCAATTGGGTACCCCACAAGTAGTTAGAACTACGCATCCCTGGGTTTTTGCCTAATTGTTTGATAGGAAGCCCAACCTTGTTATAAGCCACCTACCCATTTAACTACGGAATGTGCAGTTTGCATTTTAAGAATAAAAAACGGTTATAATTTGTTCAGCTTATTTATGCACTTAGGTCCGGGTGTCATGTGGGAGGTTTGAGGATCTATTTTGAAGATCTAACCTGGTGTACATGGGGTGGGACTAAAAATTCTCTGTTTAGGTTTCTTTTCTGTCACTTGTCAATCAATATTAAGTTTGTTCTATCAGTTTAGATTTTTCTGCAGCTGGTTAATTATATGAAGTTTGTACCACCAGTTTAAGTTTTTTTTCACTGCTTGTCAATCATATGAAGTTGGTTCCATCAGTATCAATCATATGAAGATTTTAAATTTTTACCAATTAGTTATTTAATTATTTTATATTTATTTTGTTGAATTGAATATGTAAAATAATAAAATTCAGAAAACCACCGGCTTTCATAAATTTAGGAGCTTACATTGCAGCACCCACTAAAATTTTGGGAAGCCCTGTCCATGGGAGGGCCGCAGCCTTAATTGTTTGATACCACCAAACTTGCCGAGACACTATTCAACTATAGACGAGCTGTATGCGATTTTGTAGGAAGCCCTTTCCATGGGAGGGCCCCAACCTTAATTGTCTGATACCACCAAGCTTGTCAAGCCACGACTCAACTATAGATGTGCTGTTTGCAATTTTTTAGGAAGCCCTTTCCATTTGAGGGCTACAACCTTAATTGTTTGATACCACCAAACTTGCTGAGCCACTATTCAACTATAGACGCGCTGTTGCAATTTTGTAGGAAGCCCTCTCCATGGGAGGGCCCCAGCCTGAATTGTCTGATACCACCAAACTTGCTGAGCCACTACTCAACTCTCCAATTATAGAGGTGCTGTCGCAATTTTGTAGGAAGCCCTCCATGGGAGGGCCCAGCCTTAACTGTCTGATATCACCAAACTTGCGGAACCTAGCCAACCTAAATATCTAATTACGGATGCAGTGCGGTTTGCATGACAGCAGTGAACACAGTATAACGATTATTCAGTGGTCTATTGCAGTATTGTGGATCTGAGCCATAGTTCAGCTCAATGATGACAAGGGCAGTGACTACATTTATAACATGTACATAACCCTTGTTCATGTGGATAAATGGTTAACCAAGCTTCTGTAATTCGAAATGCTTGACATGTTTTTTTCTATGATGAATTATATTTAATTAAACCAGCAGTAGTTTATTTCTAGTGTTACCCATGTACACATAGGTACTTAAAAAGCGCTACAGGGCAATTGTAAAAGTGCAGCTATCAAGTATGCATATACTGGAAACATAAGCGTAGGGAAGATTTTCTTCATGGTGATTGAAGCATGCCAGAAAAAAGCTCAATCTAGATTTCGAGTAACAGAAGAATTCAAGCCTCTATTGCTGCTACTGAATTGTAGCTAATTGGACAATTATAGAGGACAAGTGCTAAAATAAGAGGCAGATTGTAGTGGACCAAAGAGGGTAATTCCAATTTTTTGTTCAATTATCTAAATTATGAACATAGGGAGATAATCTGTGTCACAATGAATGAATTTGGCTCCTTGTAAACATATCTTTTTGAGATAATTATGATCCAATTTTTTTTGAAAATCTTTTTTAGCACCAATCTAACAAAAACTATTTTTTTTTTTAAATTAAAGAAAATCAACAAAAATCTAAATATTAATAATAATTAAAAAAAATTAAAGAGTAATAAATTTTTCCAATGATGAAAACCACGACACCTTGGGCAATAACCATGATGAAAACCTAACAAATAGTTGTCATTTGTAGCAAGCAACCACTCTAGTCTATGAGAATGCATCATTCCTTATTATCTCATTCGTTATATTCCACCCATCCCTTCATCCCCTTTACCTTGAATCATTTTGTTAAGTTTCCTATCCATGCTTTTTTTAATCCTTCCACCATTCATGTCATCCTTCTCTATTATCCCCTCTACATGCATCACCTATTTTGTACCATCTTCCTTTGTCATAAAGCTCATATACCAACACTCCACAATATTTTCATCCCTATCCACTTCCCCTCATCCATTTATTTACCTCTCTTTCTCCAATTGTATTTTATCTTCATTCATACCACTCCCTTGCCTTTATTTTTCACTCAAATGTGGGTGTCCTCTTATTGACATTTCCTAGGTATTGGTTACCACATTTATACCACTAGGGCATGAAAATTTCCCTCCATCTATCATCACATCATATCCCTTTCCATCCTCACACTATGATTCAGTGCTCCTTTAGAATATTCCTCGCCCCCTTCATCCTTCCACTCTTCATCCCATACACCCTTGACTTCAATATTTCATTGGATGCTAACTTGTTTTTTCGACATATTTTTAATTGATTGTTTCCATTGTATCAGTTGGAAGGAGAATTGATATACTAATCCTCTCTACGAGGATGAGATTGATTAGTTGGATATATTTGAGTATGAGCCAATAGATGGAGAATATTATCATACGATAGTTATGATGTAACTGATCAAATATTTCAATATGAGTGTAATACTAGTCTAAATTAGTATGAGTTGCCTGCTCATGATTTTGAGAACTCGTGAGGCAAAGATATAAAAGGACAAAGCCTTTTGAGGAGAACATAAAGGTCCTTACTAATCTAGTAATAATGTAGGTACAAAGTGGATATCAACTGAGAAATAGGCATGTACCAACACAAGGTCAACCTACTATTAAGGCATATAAACTTGATCCAAAGGGTGACAAAGATAAGAAAATAGTAGATATTGAAATAAAAAACAATAATGCACCTAAGAAAGTAGTTGAGAAGGAGGCTCTAGTGCAATAGCTAGTAAAGAAAAAGTATATATCCAAAGGTCAAGGTCATGTTATGCCATCAAATTTTGCACCTATCCCAAAATAAAAGATCCAAAGTGATAAATTTGAGCAAGATTAGGTAGTATCATTTAAGGAACTAGTTGGAGATGAAGAGAAGGAGGAGAAACCAAAAGGTATGGACATTGTTTCCCATGATACACTTATACCTCTTTTTTTCTTGATGCAAATGATGTGAATATTTCACATAATACACCTCTTAAACTATAACCCTATTGATATGACACAACTTTTAAGTCAATCTAGGATCTCTATTCTTGTGGGTGAACTTCTCAAGTTTCTTAAACATAGGGAGAGGATTATATCTTACATTACTATTACAAATGTTCCATACTAGCTTGTTTCTATAAACAATGTAGATAAGGGTAAAGAAAATGGATAAATTATAGAGGTGTAAATAGGAGCTTCCCTAGTTAGCATCCAATTGAGCATTGACCCCTTTTATACTACCTTGATGATTAATGGATGGTTGTTACATAATCAAATGCTAGACTTGGGTGCCCCTAGTAAGGATGAATTAATTAGGATTTAAAGTATCCAAGCCTTATGGTAATTTTTTTCTTGGACTAAAGAGAAGTGAATATCATTGGAGATATAAATAATGTAGAATCTCAACTTTATACTTACCCAAATAAGTATTCAATTTCGGGTATCCACCATCATTGTAGGAAGCTCCACTTTAGTGGGGGTGGGGTGGTTGAATATTCTCTCTTTTTTTATCTCTTATGGGTGGGATTTGTTCCTCACATGGGGTTTTTTATTCTCATCTTCTAGAGAGAATTTTTCTTGTATTTTTCTCTCTTATGGGGAGGAATTTTGCCTCACTAGGTTTTCTTCTTTTCCACACTTTGAGAGATTGCATTGTACTTGGGTACCTTATTAGGCCTAGTTGTTGGGACCTAGTTTCATTGTGTTCACCTAATATGTGCTTAAGGGGGGTGTTAGTGTGTATATTATTCCATGCATTATGTACATGGATATTTACATATGTTATTCAACCTAGTTATGTGTCCTAGTTAGTGAGAGTTATCTCACCACCTCTTGCAAGTCTCGAGGGATTATACTTGCCACTTGTTTTAGTTAGTGTGAGTCAACTACCCAATTAGCTCCACTATTCAAGGTGTGGTTTCTCTTCTATCTCCTATTTGTACATCTCGTTCATGGTTAATATACATATTGGTTTATCCAATTTAATGCGTCTTTCTTTTCTACTTTGTATTTTTTATTTCCTAACTTTTAGTACATGTGATTGCTTTACTCTCATTTGCCAACTAGTATCAACTTTCTATCTAAAAGATCCTATGGTTCCTACACATGGAATTTCTCACAAGGCCTACTATCCCTAACAACATATTTAACTAGAAATTATTTAATTACACTCAACATATATACAATTTTTTAAATTATATAGATGATTTTGATAACCACTTGATTACTAGAAATATATGGTTGAAGTTGATGATAGAAAATAAACAATTGCTTGGGGATAAAATAGTGCAAAAAAGGGAATACTATTCCCAAAGGGCTTATAGTATTGGAGAAAGTGTTTGTAGTGCAGATTACTATAAGAGTAGGAGCAAGTCAGTTGATCAATACAACATTGAACATGTAAACCTTGATATGGAGGAAACTCCTAAAATGATTTATATAGGGATGATACTAAAACCAATAAAAAATGCTAATTGAATTGTTGAGAAAATCTAAGAAATGCTATGCATGGTCATATGATGAACTCAAAGCTTATAGGGAGGATAAGATAAAATTCACTACTCCTTTGGGTATGTATGTTAATGTGAGAATTTCATTTAGGTTAAAGAATGTAAGTTCCACTTTCTAAATGGTAATGGATGTTTCCTTTGTTGATCCTATAGATGATATCATTGTTGTGTACCAAAATGACTTTACTACCTATTTCAAAGAAAGAGGTGATCATTGTAAGAACTTGTAATTGATTTTCAAAATATGCCTTATGGGGTTTCTTTGAATCCCAAAATGTATATATTTGGTGTCAAAGAAGGAAAGTTACTAGGACACATTGTGTCAAACGAAGGGGTGAAGATAGATTGGGAATGAGCAAATGAAATTGACCTCATCCCTTATCCAAACTAGTCAAAGGAGCGCATTCTTTCTTTGAACAAATAAACTATGTTAAGATATTTGTTCTTAACTAAATTCTTTGAATACCAAATCCATCTCCAATATACTAAAGAAAGGACAATAAATTACATGGAGTGATAAACAAGCTAAATTATTCAAAATTATAAAATAATCTCTCAAAGAAGGACCTATTTTGGTAATCCCAAACTATTCAAAACCATTTCAACTATTCTCTTTTACCTATTTTTACATAATTATTGTTGTTTTGCTTCAAAAGAACAAATAAGGATATGACCAGTCTATTTATTTCTTTATTAAATAATTACAAGTTGTTGAGTTGAATTATTCAACCATGGAGAAGCAAGCATATGCCCTTGTAAATTAATATTTTTTTAGATCATACCTTATTGATGCAAAGGTTATTGCATATTTTCCATACATAACATTGAAATATATATTCATTCAACAAGAAGCTTCTAGTAAAAGATGCAAATGGATCAATAAAATCTAAGAGCATGAAATGGAGATATAGGTTAAAAATTTGGTTAGAGGTCAAGGCCTAGACAAGTTGATGTTAAATGATAATTAGAAGCAACATAGGTAAATGAAATAGATTTCATCAATGTTTTTGTCTATTGTCAGTTGAAGGATAATTTATGGTATAATAATGTAGTCTTCTATTTATAAAACACAAATTTCCTACCCAAGTGAGTGAAAAAATTTAGCAAAGAACACTCAAGTTAGAGTCCCAAAGGTATGTACTAAACAAGGTGAATTAATATGGAGAAATTGTGATGGATTATTACTCAAATATTTTGATCAAATATAAGATAACAATTCATGAACGAGAATCATCAAAGTATCTATGGAGGACACTTTAAAGATAATACCATGGCCTATAAGATCCTCAAGGTACAATATTGGTGGTCCACCTCGTTTAATGATGAAACAATGGGAAAGGGAAGCCTTTGAGTTTTCACCTTAGGGTTTGAAACCTTTCCCAAATTTCATGGATAAAAAGGGGGGGGAATGTGATGGATTGGAAATGCAAGGATGGAATGAGGGTTTGATGGATTTGGACAAGGTATGAGGTTGACTTACAACTTGATAGGTGAGTCAACTAAACCTTAACCAAATCTAGAAATGAATTAAGGATGAGATGCAATGAGTCAATTGACCTAATGATGCAAATTATTGTTATGATGCAAATACAAAAAACACAGAAGTTCATAGAAAAATTTAGACAATAGGAAGGGTAGAGTAGGACACTATACACCTATGATTCAAATTTGGGATAGAAAATGGACATAGATGCCCAGGGTGTGAGTGTCCTTGTATGCTTTCTCAAATCTATTTTCAGAGTCCTTTGATGTTGGATCTAAGCTTCAAATTCCCACCTACAAATCTATCAGAACACTGTTAGATATTTATGTAATCGAGTTTCTGTGAGTTGACAAGATGTGGGTCTTAAAATGCAACAATGAATAATTTATCTTCAAACTCTTTTCAATCCTCTTTAAACGTAAGATCTACACATTAACAAAGAGAAGATCTATGTTGGGGCATTTAGGGGCTTGCCTCAGTCAAACCCCATGTAAGTGTTTCCACTTCCACAATGGTAATGTCAATGATAAATGGATAATGAATAGGAATGAATGATTGGATCATATGTTGCAACTCACCACCCCTCAATGGCTCCCTTGAAGGAATGAAGTCATGCACATCACCTCAAGGACTTGGATCTTGCTTTCTTGATTTGTTTGAATGCTTGAATTGACTTGGAGACCTACAAAAGTGTTAGCCTTCACAAAACAATGATAACATGAACACACACAAACTCACATAGAATTGGACATGACGTTAGGATCTTGAATTAATGCAATAAAGCTTTGAAATGCTGCTCTCAAATTTTCTCAATAGTGCTCTTGATCATAAGTTTTCCAAAAATTTCTTGCTTCTCCTTGTTAGATCTTGAAATGATGTAATAACTAGGTATTTATTGGCATCTATTCAATTTCCCAAAAATTAAATCTTGATGGTTGACTTTAGACACTAGAAATTCAATTATTAAATTGCCACAACCAACATATTTCAATTTTAATGGAAAATAGGAGGAAACTCATGCCCAGGGTGTGAATTTATTGGACCTATTTTCTAGGATGGTTAGTGTCAAGGGCAATGTATTAATTAAATGCAATTGATTTTGACTTGCAATTCCTCGAAAATTATCAAAAATGGGCCATAGGATGCATAATTTAGGAAATTAAATACTTAATTAGGTCCAATAATTTAAGGGGGACCAAACATAAGGTGAAATTTTCATGGGTGACAATTTATGATGGTACATTTAGCCCCCACTTTAGTGAGAGTATGAACTTACACTCAGACTCACACTAAAGTGAAGAAATACATGTCAAGAGGGGTCCAATTGTACAAATGTTGAAGAGATAGGATGAATAAGGATCTAGGGGTGGCCAAGCCCCCAGGATCCAAGATCCCATGGCAAGACAACATAAGAACAAAGGAACACACACATGTAACAAGAAGCAAGACAACATACACTAACACACAATGTTAACATGAAATACAAAAAGAGGGTTGGACCAAAAAGTTGTATTATGCTAGGACCCATACAAAAGACGTTCATGACACACAATATCAAAGTCTAATATTTGCTAGGTGAATCACAAACCAGAAGGCATATGGGCTAGTGAGGATCATTTTTCACTAGGTGAGCCCCCAAAATAGGGTAGCAAAATGAGAAACACACTAGGTGTGCATCCACAACCATATCAAGAGTTATACTCCTTGATAACCTTGATAAGGTGCTACAAAATGGTCAAAATGTCATGCCAATGCTACACTAAGTTTGACTCCAGTGAACGAAGAGAAGCAAAGAAAATGCCAAATGTCAATGTCAATGCACCACTAAGTCCAACCTCTATGAACAAAGTGAAGCAAAATAATACCAATATATACCCCCACTTTAAAGAAACCGCAAAACATCATGAGAAGGGGTTTCACCCAAATGTAATGCAACAATCAACACAAGAGATGAGCACGTAAGGGATTCACGAATCTAGGGTTAGTATATGTATTTGCTACAATGATATAATATAGCTCAAGACTGACATCATTCACCAAATACTCGTGGAACAACAAACACAAAGGAGGAATGACACATAGAGAGAGAAGACAAACAAGCTTTTGGGTCAACATGGAAGAGACCTAAATGTTCCAATCCCTTGCATCGTCCCCAAAAGGAAAACACAAGAAAAAAAGGAAAAGACAAAGCTTATGCATAGAAGAATGAAGAATCAAATAGAAGAATGTCACAAAAAGTTTGCTTTCTTCAAGTATCCTTGTGGCAATGAAGCAACAAGGGTCATCCACAGAAAAATCACAAACATAAAGATACACTAAGCAACACAACATGGGAGATCACATCATGTGCAAGAAAAAACAAAGAACACATGAAACAAACATAAATTAGTACCACACATGTGAGCTGACCTAAAGCAAGTTGTCCACATCCTAATCTTGCTCCTCATAAATGGAAGGTGAACAAATAGCTAAAGGGACTACAAAAAATGTTGTACTAGGAGCATCTCTAGGTGCAACACATGGTGGGTCACTCTCATCATGAGGATCATCACAGTTTCCCCCATCTAGATTCATTTGCTTTGAAAATAAAACATTAAGCTCATTATGAACCTCTTCATCAATTTTAGCAATTTCATCATCATCATCCAAATTGATCACAATAGGAGGTTTTATGACAACTATAGTTGAATTTTCTTGTTTCACTTCTTATTTTGGTTCCATGTCTTGTTTTGGTGAAATTTGTAATTCTTCTTGAGTTGTTTCCATAGATGTTGGATCATCATGCACTATTTTGTTCTTTCTTCCAATTGACAAGCAATAACACAACGTCTATTCCTATTCTCTTTAGCATTTTGTTTTCTTCTTGCATAATTTTCAATTTGTGACAGAGTAGAAGTGGGTTTGTCAACCATTGGTCTCTTTTCTTCCCTTAAGGGAGAAATTGAAGGAAGCACTGGGGGTTGGGAACCACTATCTCTTTAGGTCTATAAACCTTTTTTTTATCTTTGGAGACACAAAAGGAATCATCTTATTGTCTCTTGGTATTTTATAGGAGATGGGTGGAAGGATTGAATTATATTTACCTTGATTACTTGGAAGGATCTTAATTTGAGGCATTGGTTCATCCACAACTATTAGAGTAGGAGGAACAACCATGGACCTATCATTCTCAAGTATATTGCTAAGAGATAACTATGTTATGTTCTTTTCTTTGAAATTTTGATACAACTTGAAAAATAAATCTTCTCGATGCTTTATAGGTTCCATAGGTTGATGCAAAAATAAATCCAATGAAAAATTCCCACAGGAAGACAAATGATTAAACCCGCCATGATGCATTGTAAATATCTCATTTTCAAAGGGGAACTTTATGCACTTGTTAATAACCAATGGGATGAAATTCATGGAGTGTAACCATGGGTAGCCTAACTTCACACAGAATTGGTCCGACATTGGGATGATGGAGAATGAGACATATAATTATTTTGATCCAACTTTAAGAGGAAGAGTTATGGAGCCAAACGTAGGGTGAGAAAAACCATCATGAGTTTTTATCCATGCTTTCTATTGTTCAAAAGAATATTGATAAATCTCTTGCACAAACAAGAACTCCTCAATGATCACATTCTCTACACATGCAGGATCAATAATCATACCTTTTGAAAGTTTTCATTGATATGATCGACAATGTAGAGAGGACCATCGGGTGCATGTCTAAGTGCATCACTATTGGTGAAAGCAATGTCAAGTAACACAATGGTTTAACCCTTATGAGGTTGAACATATATTAGACCAACCATGCAATCTACTTCCTTCTCATCATTATTGTAATCATCATTCATGTCATCACACATATCATCAATCTTGTCAATATCCAACACATCATTCTTAACATCACAAAATTTCACAAAGTTAGATAAATGGTTGGGCATCGAGTTGGTAAAAATCTACAAGTTTTGGTTTGGTGGGGCAACATATTTCCTTGATCATTAACACCACCCAAATGGATATGATTAGAATTGATGAGGTCTTGAACATGATTTTAAGATGCATGCATTGTTCTATGTCATGTCCACTTATGCGATGATATTGGCAAAAGGAATTTGGATTGAAGTTTGGAGGTAAAGGTTTGGTTGTGTCCACATGTTTAATAGGAAGAAATTGGATTAGGTTCTTACTCAAAATTTGCAACATGATCGAACAGAGAGTGTCAGGTAACTGAGTGAATTGCCTATCTTTTGGTCTAAATTGGTACAAAGTTGGATTTATGGCAAAAAATTGAGGTTCAATGCAGTTGGTTGTTTGAGGTGTATGGAACTTGATAAAAAAAAATTTCTTTTTGAATGTTTGATAGTTGTTTTGAGGTACAGATTTGGATTTCTCAGTATGAGCTGATGAAGATGCTTCTTCATACTTACTAATTGAATTTTGATAGTCACGAAGATCCGTACACAACTATATAAAGGATGGAAATTTTATTAATAGAATCCTATCCCTTATGTCGATTTGCAATTTACCAATGAAAATCATTTGGATATCTGCATCAGGAAGATTTAGATTGATTTGTGATAATATCAATTGATAGTGACTTATGAAATTTGCAACCTTTTCACCTTGCCTTTGTTTGCATCACATTAAATCAATTATGTTAATCTTAGGACCAATGTTTACTTGGAAATGATTGAGAAAAGCATCAACAAGTTCATTAAATGAATGAATTAAATTATTCGACAATGAACAAAACCATTCCAAAGCCACGTCTTTCAATGACCTAGGAAATAGTTTAGCCAAGAGCTTATCCTCAAAACTAAAATCACTACACAAGGTTGTATATGTCAATATATGATTGCTAGAGTCCCATTTACCATTGTACTTGTCAAATCAGGGAATCTCTATGTTTTGTGGCATTTGTGCTTTCAATATTTCAAGTGACAATGGGCTACTTTTGACATATTGTGATGGTTTCCATTTTGATTTTGGTTCAAAGTTGAGATTTGTTGTTGGAGTGAGGTGACGTTTTGCAAAAGTTGGTTGATGATGGAATCATTGGTTGACATGTTTTGGGAATGTGGTGAATATGGTGGAATTGTATATGTTCTAGGTGGGCTCTATGTTGCAGATTTATGAGTTGGGATGAAATTTGATGTGTGACATGGGAAGATCCAAAACCATAAGTATTCTCAATAGAAAGGCCTACTATTGGACTTATACTAATTCTTTGTTGTATTGTTGAAGCAACAATTGGATTCTTGTATGTAAGAATAGAGGCTATAGTTGTAGTGAGGGAGACTTGACTTCCTCCTTGACCTTGAGTGTATCCCAAATCTATAGTGTAACTAGCCACTATAGGTACATTATCATCAACTATATGGGATAGGCTACACAAAACCTCTAATCCATGATCATCATTAATCAATTTCCTCATGTTATCAATTATGGGAACCATTGTACCAATGAAGTATTCAGTACTCACAAAGTCTTGAAGTTTTTATAATTCCTTATCCATTTTTTTTAGTTTGTCTTGGGGAACATGGGCAACCATAGTATCAAAATCTGTAAAGATAGGTGTTTGTAAGGTTGTCATTGGCATGGTAACATCAAGAATAGAGTCCAAAATGGATTGAATATTGACAACACTTGTCATGAAAGAGTTAGAAGAATCATGATCCACAACAGACGTAAAACTAGCATAGGATGCCATAAGTCTAGAACTACATACCACTAAAGTATTGGAAATAGGACACCAAGTCGTGAAACTCATACAAAATTCAAAACACTAAGTGTACCCAAGATGAACACTAAATTGTCAAATAGAAACAACACAAAACTCAACATCAAAATTCAGACAATAGAAGTATACTGAGAACAAAAAAATAGAGATCTAATTCAAATTTTAGTAAAAAATAGTAGGACATAGGCGCCTAGGGAAACTGTGTCTTGGAAAAGGTTTATGAAATTTCAAATTTTGACTACTTACGGTTCTCAGATCTGTATTCAAATAAGTATGACAGTGAATTATTTTCTAGATTTTGCTAATTTTAGGATTGTGAATTTAAGACTACAAACATGCAACAATATTTAAACTAAATGACAGTTTTTGAAATGAATAAATAGAATCTAGACAACAAAGTCTAATAGAGAACAAAAAAATGCTTTGATTCAAATCTCAACCACAAAATTAAGGACAAAGGTGCTCAAGGCATCTATGTCCTAGATGGGGTGACTAGAAATTGAAAGTTTTATTGTGTTTATTTATTTAAGGTTTCTAATTCTATGCACATATAGTTTTGATAGTGAATATTTCTCCAGGTTATGTTGATTTTATGACTATGGTAATGGAAAATGCAAGTATAAAAATGTATGAAATATGAATGATAAATTTTGAATGAAATTTTTAGATACATTAATATGCAATGGTTAACTAATTCCAAGATGTAAAGTTCTACAAATGATGATTTGATTCAATTTTGACGTAAAACTATGCATTTGTTTCACTTTTTTTGACCTAAATCAAAGATGCAACTTTGAATGCAATGATCAATTTTAGATTTTAATAACCTAATGAATACAATGTGAATGTATATCTAATCTAATATGATTGAAACAAATCCTATATTAACCTTTAATGCAATATGAATGCAATATTTTGGTATTTTTATGTCTTTATGTGATGCAAAGATGAAACCATAAATGAGGAATGCAAAATAATGATATACAAAACCTAGATCTAGGATGAATTTTTAGAAGGTTTATAATGTTAACAAGTTAGGTTCACCAAAATGAAACAATGGGAAAGGGAAACCTTTGAGTTTTCACCCTAGGGTTTGACACCTTTCCCAAATTTCATGGATAAAAAGGGCGGTAGATGTGATGGATTGGAAATGTAAGGATGGAATTAGGGCTTGATAGATTTGGACAAGGTATGAGGTTGACTTACAACCTAATAGGTGAGTCAACTAGTCCTTAACCAAATATGGAAATGACCTAAGGATGAAATGGAATGATTCAATTGATCCAATGATGCAAATTATTGTTATGATGTAAATAGAAAAAACATAAAAGTTCACAAACAAATTTGGATAACAGGAATGAGAAGAGCGGGACACTATGCACTTCTAATTGAAATTTGCGGTAGAAAATGGAGGACATAGATGCCTAGTGCGTGAGTATCCTTGTATGTTTTTCAGGTCTATTTTTAGAGTCCTTTGATGTTAGATTTGTGCTTTGGATTCCCGCCTACAATTCTGTCGAAACACTGTTAGATATCTATGTAACTGAGTTTTCATGAGTTTACAAGATGTGGGTATTCAAATGCAACAATGAATAATTTGTCTTCAAACTCATTTCAATCCTCTTTAAACCCGAGACTTGCACATTCACGAAGAAAATCTATGTTGGTCCATTTAGGGGCTTGCCTCAGTCAAACCCTGTATAAGTGTTTACACTTCCACAATGGCAATGCCAATGATAAATGGATAATGAATAGGAAGGAATGATGGGATCACAAAGTGTTGCAAATCACCACCCTTCAATGACTCCCTTGAAGGACTTAAGTCATGCACATCACCTCAAGGACTTGGATTTTGCTTGCTGGATTTGCTTGAATGCTTGAATTGCCTTGAGGACCTACAAAAGTGTTGGCCTTCACAAAATAATGATAACATGAACACACAAAAACTCACATAGAATTGGACATGATGTTAGGATCTTGAATTGTTGCAATAAAGCTCTGAAATGTTGCTCTTGACTTTGCTCAATAGTGCTCTTGATCATAATTTTTACAATAATTTCTTGCTTCTCCTTGTTAGATGTTTAAATGATGTAATAACTAGGTATTTATAATAATTTATTCAATTTCTCGAGAATTAAATCCTAATGGCCGAATTTAAACACTTGAAATTTTTATATTAAATTGCCACAACAAAATATTTCAATTTGGAGAGAAAATAGGACACTCACACAAAGAGCGTGAGTGTTCTAGACCTAGTTTTCACTACAATTAGTGTTAGGGGCAATGCATTATTTAAATGCAATTGATTCCCACTTGAAATTCCTCCAAAACTGTCAAAAATGAGTCATAGGATGCATAATTTAGGAAATTAAATACTCAATTAAGTTCAATAATTTAAGGGGGGATCAAACATAAGGTGAAATTGCCATCGGTGATAATTTACAATGATACAAAAGATATGGTTGAAATAATAAGTGTGATGCTTGCTAAAGTTTTTTGATAAGCTAAATTTTGTAGGTGCACTCCCCCTCACAAGAATCAAAGTTGAAGCTCATTTCTAGTAGTGGGGTTAGACATTATAGAAAAAATTCAAGTGAAATATAGTAATGGATATAATTGAATACTTGTAGTCATTGACTACTTCACCAAATGAGTTGAGAAATTTTTAACTTAGAATGCTACTTCTAAGTTGGTTCATAAATTTCTTGATTAACTATATAATAACTAGTTTTGGTTTCCCCATAAGGGTTATTATTGATATTTTCATGCTCTCTAGATCACAAGATATGTTGAATATGTTTTTTCATTCTAGAATCAATTTAATACATTCATCCTCTTATCATCTTCAAAGCAATAGAAAATTTAAATCTAGTAACAAGAGTCTTATAAGGATCATAAGAATCAATTTGAACATGAATAAGAAGAGGTGGGATGATAAGCTGAAATATGTAGTATGAATTGATAAATAACCTTCAAGCAAGCTATTGGAAAGCACCCATTTGAGCTAATCTATGGAATAAAAAACAAAATTTTGATAAGATCTTGAAGTTACCAATTTATAAGTTGTTGCACGATATAGAAGAAGAGGAAGATGGTGTGGTGTATCAAATAATCTTGGAGTTGATAGAGTTAGATGAGAATAGGAGAGTTACATAAGAATATTTTGCTACAAAAATAAACAATGAAGCATCTCTTTGATGAGAAGACACTATAAAGAAACATTCAGGTTGGTGATATGGTTCTCTTATGGAATGCCAAATAAAAAGACACGAAAAAGCATGAGAAGTTTGATATTTTGTGGCATGGGACATATAAATTTTTTGAGAGGTGTGATCTCAATGTATACCATCTCATGGACTTGGTTGGAGAACTCATGGAGCTCCCTCACCTCATTATTTTCCTAACTTGGACTTGTTCTTGAATGAAAATCTATTTGCATTGGATCATGAACCTATGTGGAGAATGTATTTTGATGATTCGATATGTCAAACTAGCTCTAAGGTAGGTGTAGTCTTAATCTCATCCAAAGGAAAGTCGATTCCTTTACCTTCTTTATTAGAATTTTATTGCATGTAAATAATATCGCTAAGTATGAAGCCCTTATTATTGGCTTACATATGATGATAACATTGAATATTAAATATATCCACAATCATGGTGACTCTAAGCTCATTATAAATCAAATCATGAGAACATATCAAGCTAAGCAGAGCAATCTATCTTAGTATTGGGATTTGGCTTTATCCTTGCTTGATCGATTCCCTTATTTTACTATAGACAATGTTCCTAGGAGAGAAAATCATCATGCAACTGTAATGGAAAGCACAACTTACCTTTTACCTTTGGACGATAGTGTAGATGAGTACCAATTTGTGGTTTAGATTCTCCGCTCTCCCATTGTCTTGGATCAACCTAAACCTAACAACGTTGTGTGTGCTCACATAGACTTAGGGGAATGGTATTCTTGTATCTATAATTATCTAAACATTAGAAACTTTCCTA
This sequence comes from Sequoia sempervirens, assembly GCA_007258455.2. Taxonomy (NCBI): domain Eukaryota; kingdom Viridiplantae; phylum Streptophyta; class Pinopsida; order Cupressales; family Cupressaceae; genus Sequoia; species Sequoia sempervirens. Next base: position 525,533,690 of record VDFB02105785.1, read on the forward strand.
ATGATGCGAGTAAGAATACTTGTGTCGGTATACAAAAGATTTTAGCTCGATACATCATTCTATCTAATGTTCTTTATCAAAAATCTTACAATGGTCTTCTTCTTTGATGTCTTACTAAGGCTAATATACCCTTTTCCCTTCAAGAAGCTCATTCAGGCTTTGGGGGTGGAAATTTTGGTAGTAAATCCTTAGTGCATAACTGATTCATATCGGATATTATTAGAAAAAAATAGATCAAGACTCTTTTTCCTTTGTCAAGAAATACATTCAATGTCAACAACACAACAATATTACGTGAGCTCTTATGTAAGAACTTCATAATTAGATAGCTCCTTGGCCATTTGCAAAATGGGGCTTGCATATTATTGAAAAAATATCTCCTTGTAAGGGACATACCTTCATTATCCCAACTATTGATTACTTTATGAACTAGGTTGAAGCTATTCCACTTCAATCCAGTAACATTGAAGCAATCTATAGTTTTATTTTAATAACAATATTGCTCGCTTTTGATTGCCTTCTACCCTTGTTTCTGACAATGGTACTTCATTTAAGAACAAAGAGATAAAGAAATTCTTAGAGAAGTTCCATAGTCAACATCAATTTTTTACACTTTACTATCATCAATCTAATAGCCAAGCAGAAGCATCTAATAAAAATCTTGAACTAATTCTTCAAAAAATAGTGAATAAACACGATAACTATTGGAATACACAATTGAATTATGTCTTATGGGCCTATCGTACGAGTATTCATATGACTACCTACACAACCCCATACAACTTAATGGCCAAGCGAAAGCATCTAATAAAACTCTTGAACTAATTCTTCAAAAAATAGTGAATAAACACGGTAACTATTGGCATACACAATTGACTTATTCCTTATGGGCCTATCACACAAGTGTTCATATGACTACCAACACAACCCCATACAATCTTGTGTATGGTGCTAAGGCTATTATGCCTTTAGATTTAGAAATTTTGTCCTTGCAAGTTTCCCTTAAAGGGTCAATTAATGATGAAACTTATCATGCTAAACATCTAAATCAACTTGAATTGCTCAATGAGCACTGATTATAGGCCCTCAATCATCTTTAGGCTTATCAAAATCAAGGTGTTCTTTCTCGCACTTTAAGGTGGGTGATATGGTTCTCTATGAGAACCTAAGAAATATAAATGCGCCATTCGATTAAAAGGGGAAGTTTAGCCCTAATTGGTTAGGTCCTTACATAATCATCTTCGTGTATGGTTCTAGTGAATATGGATTATCTTCTATGGATGGTACTCCCTTCAAAGAACCAATCAATGCAATGCACCTTCACATATACTATGCATAAGGTCTATGTGGTGTGTGCATGACATTCATCCCCTTTTGAGGGATCATAGTCTGTTATGCTACGACATTCCTTAATTAGAACTTTATCTTTTTATTTGTGTTATGATGTAAACATGTGTATGTATTTAATGTCATTAATTAAGAATTATATGCACATATGTTTTATTTCTATGCTATGTATAAGTGCATTGTGTTTGAATAAATATTTTATCCACATTATATATTCTATCTATATAATTAGACAACACTTAGATCGCCATTGTATTTAATTAAGCATGCATCGAATAGTTATATCATGATAGCATCTAATATAAGAATACATCCATAAAAATACATTAATAACATAACCATACATGAAAAGAAAACATACACATGAAACCCATAATACCAATCCAAAATCTCATGTATATATATATATATATATATATTTGTATCAATGTCATGTACATGTATCACACCACTGTAAAAAAATGTGTTAGTTGTATATATGTATATGAATTTGTATGTCCAAAATGATATACAATAATAATATACATCTAGTCGCCAAGGGTGTGGCTACTAGAGCCCTTTGGTCCTAGTGGGGCTGGCTATTAGATGGAAATGTGTGAACAGGATTGATGCAACTATGACATGGAAATAATCCATGATTAGAGTCCTCATAACTCTCCTTGCAACTTTCCTACCTTCTCCCATAGGGAAGTGATATGCTTTGTCATTGTATCGTCCCTCTGTCTCACCACTACCAACTCATTCCTCAATTTTTGTACTTGGGGATATTAGATATTAGTTGGGGCTATCCTCGTAGCCTCTAGCTATCTCCTAAGGTCATTTACCTAGCTTTGAAGAGTGTCAAATGCCTACTTGGAACTCTTAGCTCTCATCACTACCTGGGCTCGCTTAATGAGAATATAATAGATCTTTGTACCTTGTTAATCTCATTGCCTAGTCATCGCCTCTAGCTTCGCAATGTGTTGGACCACCTCCACTTGTCCCTCCTCATAGGCCATCCTTAGACACACTATAGGCTCGAATAATTAGGCATGACACCCCATTATCTATGGCTTGTGGGTGTCTACGACCTAGCCTCAGATTTGGATGACTGAGATTGCCTCTGTTATGCATTAACAAAAGAAGTTGAGCCAGTCCTATGTAAACACTATAACCATATAGAAAGTGGATGATATCATACCACATCATCAATATATATATATATATATATATATATATATATATATATATATATATATATATCTAAGCATATAACAAAATAACTGAAATCAAACAACATTTATATCATCTCTATATCAAATGAAATTTGTACCTAGATCCCAAGCCTACTAATGTGAATCTGGGCTTGCAACACCATTGGTGGATGTGACTTGTAATAGTCACAAAAGGAGGTACAACTGAGTGGGCACCTGGTGGTGCAACAGAGATCGTCGATGCACATACCGATGAGAATACTCATCGCTACCACCTTGACCTCTCTTCCACTCAAGCCACCTTCATTGTGCCCTCCTCTCTGTTGCTCCCCACCACCTCGCCCTTTGACCCAGGCCTATGCACCAACATCACCCTTGGGAGCATCCATTGGGAAAATCGGGGTTGGAACTGTTGTTGGCCACTAGTTGGTAAATCTAATTGATACACTGATGTCATTGTTCTCAAAGGCCTCTGGAAGATTATCATCCTCACCATTGTTGTCGTTGAGTGCGATGTTGATGATGGTGGGATGAGGATGATCCCCTGCTCTGATCATACTCCAGTGCGATTGTATATGCATCGATGCAATCGAGGGAATGGCCTACACCTAGCCGAACTATCGAGTGACCAGATGCTAATAATAGGGTACTATGATGTGGTTTGACTGCTTAGTCAAGAGACTTTCCTACTACATGCATTTTAGTTTCCTATTATCTGAGGGTTAGGTCCACATGTACCTGTATGACCACCATCAATGTCTCCTCTCCTCAACCGATCAAAAATCTATCACCAAAAAAGTAAATTGTTGAATCTCCAGTCACACCCCAAAGGGTAGGTGTGTGTGTGAGTATCTCCCTACCCTACACCTTGGGGATACCTGGTTAGTCGTGTCTAGATGAAGTGATCAAATTCCCATACTTATAGGAGTGTACAAGCTATGAAATTGTGATACTTGTAATGGATGTGATGCTTGAGGTCATGGTAGAGATGTGCGAGAATGCTCCAACCCCAGGTGTATATTGTTTGCTCCTCGTCCATTGATTTGATACAATAGACGATGCCCTTGTGAAGGTGAGAACCTCGCCCATTGATGGTTACACATAGTGCCACCATTGTGATGACATGTTGTACTAAGGGCACTACAATGTGCCCTTGTTCCAACCACCACATGTAGATATGCCCTATGATATCCTTTGGGATCACAAAATCATACAAAATTGTTGTGTCACCTATGCATCTTGGGTTGTGCACCCCTCCTCATATGCCACCCTCTCTCCTTGGATGGATAGATAGAGGATACAGTAGATTTCCATGAGGGAAACCATAATCTCCCATGTAGGGAGATGAAATGAGGAGATATCTACATCCCACCTCTCCATGAGCATCATTAGCATTGACACGTGGAGTCTGATATCAAGCATGGTGTACACCCACCATAGCCTAACTTGTTGTAGCAACGAGTACTCATTTGCTAAGATCTTCCTGTTGTGACTCCTTGACAGTAATAAGATAGCTCCACCATCGTGGGTCTTAGGAAGGTCCTGCAAAACATAAAAAATATTATGTCAAGAAAATCTACTTCTACTATGTATTCTCTATTCTACTTAACCAAAACTTTATTAGTATATCTCTAAGACAATAATATATGTTGTGTATTGGTGTCTATGTCACACGCTGGCCTCTGAGGCCTAATTGGCCAATGATAGCACACAAGGCAGACACTAGTACAAACACGGGACTCCAACATGCCGGCTAGATGCCCATGCAATTATTGGACTCTAATGTGTTGATTGAATGCTTGTGCTTCTCACAAACTTTCTAGGCTAAAAAAACCAAAAAATGAATTTTTCCTTGTACCTCATCAAGTGGCTTTCCCCTCTCCATGATGGTCCGTAGTTGCTTGATCCTCAATAAACGTAGCTCTCATTTGCAAGGAATTTTGCTAAAAAATCTATAGAAAAGTCAACAAAATCCTCGTAGTGAATAGTGAAAATGACCTTTGGGCCCACACTGGGTGTATATAGGTAAATTTTTTCCCATTTTTCATGGAAAAATTTCCCTTTTCTACCTTCCTTTCTTTACCCTCTTGGTTGGGGGAAAAATAGGAGGGGGCATATACTCACTTTTTCATTGAATTTTTCTTTTGATTCACTAAAAAATCTCTTAAGTATTCTTCTCGTTGTGGTAGTTTCTTCCTTTTTTTAAACTGACCTATTTTCGAGTTTTAGAAAATTAAATTTCACGTCAAGTGTTCTAGTTTTTCACTGAGCTCGAACCTTGGGGGAATTGTCAGTATTTGCTTGCTTGACCTCTATGACCTTCTATAGTATCTTTTTTTGTAAAAACTAAAATTTCAAATTCAATATTTATGTCTTCTTATCTACTTTAGTGTAGCCGATTTTTCCCAAAATTCAACTCACTAAAGTGGGGGAAAAATGTAGGGTAAGTGCACCAATCTATGACACAATTTTGGTGCCAAATTGGAAAAAATCTCAAAAAAAGGCTGAAATTGGCCATTTGGCGCACACCAAATTTGGCCTGCGCCAAATGTAAAAAGTCAATTAAAAGTAAAAAACGTGTTTCAAACCCTCATTTCACTTCAACCCATGGCTTGGCTTGGAGGATTTGAGGTCTGCAACTTGTGCTCGTGAAATATCATCCATTATTTGTATCCTTATCTTGCAATTTTTCACAAGGATGCCGCCAACACATCAGAGAGGTCGAAGATTGCGAAGAGGTATGCATTTTTATTCTATTTATTTTGAATTTGATTTAGAATGCAAATTGAAATAGGATTTTATAATAAAACCTTGTTCTAATTCTCAAGGAATGAATCTCCACCTCGAAACATTGAGAATTCACAATCACCCCCTCACAAAGAGCCTCCTATACAAGAACAACCTGAAACCCCTCCATCAATTCATAGGCATCCTCAAGGAACACAAGAAAATATTCGAAATCAAACTGAAAACAATAAAAGAGACATTGCACAATTAATTGGAAAATTAATTGAGCATGCTGAAACCCACCCTTATAGGAGAGGGAATGCTGAATCATTGAAGTCAACTGTAACTCATGTACGAGAAATGAGCCAGAAAATAATTTTTTGGTCAAATAAGAGGCATGAGATGAGACAATTTTATGCTAGTGGTTTGTCATATGCAAATGTCAAAAAACAAAAAATTAGCAAAGTCGATTTGTGTGCCCTATTTACATACCCGAGAACCAATGCACCTTTGTCTCATTCATGCAGGAGGTTCCCCATCCATTGGTGCCACCATGAGTTAATTAAAAATAAATTTTAGGAGCAGTGGTGGATGGTATTTGACCAACCTCCATGCAATAACCATGAGGTACTGCAATACTTTTTGAGGAAACTCTATTGTGAGTTTTTCCTCAATAAAATGCCAAACTATTTTGACATCTTAGACTTTCAGGATAGAGGTGGGAGCTCCACACATGATAGACCTGCTGCATGGCGTAATCCGCAGTTGGCATCGAGACCCTTGGCCAGACCCATGGTGGAGCATGTCGTTGTTCCTTCCATTGTTAAGGATAATGTAGAGGTGGACACACTGGAGTCAATTGACTCACTCACCCAGACCATTTTATAGTGTGCGAGGCCTCTAGTAGAGCCTGATGTGGAGGAGATGTGTAGGCCCTGAGCTCCACCCCACCATTGTGGCACTTGTGGTGTTGTTTGCATGTACGATTATAAGAATGCTCATGATGTAGCTACACATCCTACATCAGCTGCAGAGGCGATGGCTTTCATAAATGATTTGCTAAATGATACATTCGACATTCACACTTAGGTAAAATTCAACAAGTTCATTTAATGTTGTTTATTAAATTATATTTTGAAATTTAAGAATAACTAAATTAGTATAATTTTGATATGATAAAATTTCAGGGTTGGACTGTTCATGAGACGTGCTCCATTCCTATAGACCCTTATTCATTCTCAACGATGAGTCCATAGGTATGCAACTAGTATTTAAGATATTATTATTGCATTTGAACAATTGAATGTTATATTTGAATGTTTGTCTCATAACATGCTTTGGATTTCAAACAGTTTCCTAGTGGACCTTCGAACTCCACACATCGCGATTCATTTCCTTAAACAACTTTCACTCAAGTAGCCTTTATTCATTAATGGTGTTGTAAAACAATGTTAGCTAGTTTTCATAATTTTGCGTATACAAATCTAAAAAATTGATGAGAAACACAAACATTGCATTTGTATTCCTTGATCATGTCACGTTATCTTCTCCTAATTCACTTTTTGTTCCTTTATTCCTTCATAATCCCATCCCATTAACACTTAATAGTTCACCCTATTTTCCATGATCCCCTCCTAGCCCATCCCACTAATATCTTCTAGTCCATGCTTTGTGTCATTATGCCCTTCTGCTCCCATCTTATTGTACCCATTATTATTTCACCCTAGATGTTCCATGATCCCCTATGTTCCACCCTATGTTCCTATATCCATTCTATTTTATACCATCTTTATCCACATTTCATCCTAGATAGCTCTTCTCTATTATTGCTACACGCATGTCAAGTTCACACTTCGTGTACTATAGTAAAACCCTAGACACCTCCTAATTCAACCTATGTTGCATTATTCCCTACTAATCACATCCCATTAACCTTTAATTGTCCACCCTATATTTTGTTATCCCATCCTAGCCCATCCCATCAATCTATACTGGTCCATCCTATGTTCCATTAATCCCTTCTATTCCCATCCCATTACCCTCTCTTATTTCACCTTATGTTCCATTATCCCCTCTTCGTCTTGTCCCATTATCTTTCCCTAATTCACACTATGTTCCTTTATTCCCTTCTAATCCCATCCATTAACCTCTAATAGTTCATGCTATATTTTGTTATCTCATCCTATCCCATCCCATTAATCTATTCTTTTCCATCCCATATTCCATTATCACATTCGACTCCCATCTCATTATACCCTCTATTATTTCACCATATGTTCCATTATCCCTTGTTGGTCTCATCTCTTTATCCCATCTATGCTATAGCACCTCCATCCAAATTTAATCGTATACACCATTAGAAGAAATAAATTTTCTTCCACTCAATATTGACCAAAGTTGTCCTCTCCATTACTGTTGCACACCTCAACAACCAACTTCATGTGCTATAGTAAAACCCTAGACATGTCGTAATTCATCGTATGTTTCATTATCCCTTTGAAAGCTACTAGTAATATAGTAATCCTCACTTCATTCATGTAAACTTCATTGTGGCATTATCACTCTGTTGATAGCATGCCCTCATTAACATTAGTTCATTAGCATATGCAATACGAATCTCAATGAGCACTGAACTTTGGAATTTGCAAGAGTTTGTGATCTGTATAGGATCTAGACTAAATTGCGTTTTGAATGCTTAATTTTTTTTACAATGATTATTCCAAGTTAATAAAATCAAAATTAACTCATGGAAATAATTACAATAATTAAAATGACGAGGCGATAATAACAGAATGAAAGAAAGTGAGAGAAAGAAAGAGAGAGATGCAAACAGATTTTGATTACGGAGTTTTCCACAATCGTGACTACGTCTCCGGGTCCGCTCCAATGGAGTGAGACCGATCCGATTAATCTCCAGAAAATGATTACAAAAGGTCTTCCACCTGTTACAAGATTTATGTCTCCTTGGATGATAATGAATTACAAAGAAATCCTTCAACAAATGCAACAAGCTTAACTAAGCTTCAAATGCATAAGGATCAAATTCACTATCACTTGGAAATATTCTCACAACTCTCTAAAAAATTCACTTCCAGCAATTAGCCAAAAAAATTCTTCAAAAATTACTTAATCTCACACCCCCCCATTCTACCCTTTTTATACAAAAAAATTACTCAAATTGGTTCATAACCAATTGATTTTCAAAACCTCCCAATATCCCCTTTACATAGAAAATATTATTTAAAAATCCCCCCTTATTTACATAGGGATATCCTCTCGTTAAAATAATCCATCCAATTTTACATAAAATCTTCACGGATGGCCTCTTGTAATTTTATTCCATAATCCGTTTCAGGATTTATTAGGAGATATGAATAATTCACCTTTGAATATAAATGGGCTTGATTTTGTTAAGGATTTAATCCTTAATTATAGGGGGTGAATTGGTTGGAAATTTGTTTTTTTCTTTAAAAATAATGTTTAAGTTCCCCTTAAAAAGAGGATCTCCCAACCACATGTATTTTTAAATATTAAAGGAGTTTTATCCCATTTAAATAGGGATAAATTTGTTTTGTTTTAAATTAAGACCCCACCTACTTTTTCTCACGTAGGCCTTAAATTAAGGCTTTTAAATGGGAGGAGTGGTAGGCTTTTATATTTCATATTTTTATTTTTTAAATAAAGCCATGTCCAACAAATTGCCGCCGCATGTAACTTCGGGAAGCCACCATGTGTCACCTCATGATTCATCCATGTCAGCATGATGACGTCATGCTGACGTCATCATTGTACCTTCAAGTCAACCTAGTCAACCACGAGCTTTGACCTTCCATATATTGCACATACAAGCTCCGATTTGCACAAAACGAACACCGTCGGAAAGCTCTTGTCATGCTCTTCGCATTGACATCAATTTTGACCACTTTTGGTGACATCAAATTTTGACCTTTTTTCTTGCCCTAGGCCTTGAGTTGACCAGTTGTTGACTGAACTTTGACTGGCAATAACTTGGGCTCCGTAGCTCTATTTGACTCCATTCAAGTTGCGTTGGAATCAGGACACCAAGATCTTTCTGATGGTGCAGATTCTGGAGAGAAATGAGAAACTTCAAATTTCACTAAAATATCCACCAAATCAGGCCTCCCCATTGAAGACCTTTTAGACCTCCAAAAGTGACATTTACTCTGACATTAAGTGAGCACTTGGCCTCCCCACTTGTGTTGTATCCTTTGTACATTTGAATACCTGGCTCACAAGCATAATAAAGACTGCAACAACATTGTTGAACATAAACATTATTCTATCGCTTCCATAAGCTTCTACATCAAATGTCGTGGCCACTAACCAACAAAAATTGACTAGCATCAAGCTGAACAATAATGCAGAAATGAAAGAGAATAAATCAACAAGATATCGATCCTTTACAACAGGAACATTTTTACCCAAGGAACCATCAATGCTTTCAATCATCATTTTCTCATGCTGTATTGCGGGTGCATCCTGCAACATCTGACCCTGGTTAGCTACTCCAAGTTCAAGTTTAGAACCACCTGTACTGACAAACATAAGAGTTAACTCTTTACTTGCATTAATCACCCTCTTTAACTGCCGTGTGTTTGCAAAAGAACGATCAGTCTTAATCTTGTGAGAATGTACAATATACTGAATGCCATCTTTAAACAAGTGATAATGATTCTTTTCCCTATAGAAAATTGATTTTCTGTCATAAAGATAAGGGCTACCAAGCACTATTCCACAGATATCCAATGGAACTACATCAAACTGTACTTCATCCACAAATTTACTAGTGATTGCGAATCTTAAGGTGCATTGTTTTGTTACTTGCAACTTATCATTTTCACAAATCCAACCTAGTGGATAAGGTTGCTTATGTTGTGTAGTTTTTAATCCCAAGTTCTTTACAATACTTTCTGAAATTAGATTAACTTGAGATCCACTATCTATGAGTGCATCAATTTTAGTGTTCTTAGCAACAACCCTTAAATGAAACAGCTCATTCCTTTTCACATCTTCAGAGAAATCATTAACTTTAGATGAAGAAGCGCAACTAGCAATAGAAACACCATAAATAGGAGCTTTACCTTTCAAACCCATAGCTGTTATCTTAGTCTCATCATCTGAATCTGAACCAAGATCCAAAACAACATTCGTGGCTTTCTCCTTACCTTTCTGTTTCTAATTCTGTCTTTGAGCCCACTTAGGCTTCAATTCGGGATGCAACTTCCAACAATGATCTTCATCATGACCTTTCTTGTCACAATGAGAGCAAGCAAGCTTATCATCCTTCTTAACTATAGTTGTCTTCTTTCCTTTCCCTGTCTCTGCAACCTTAGAAGATTTCTTTACAGAGTTATCATTATCAATGAAAGAACCCTTTCCCCTTGACTCTAAGTGTGTAGCCTGAATAGACACTTCATCCAAATTACAAGGGTTCAATACCAAAATGGAATGCCTAAGGTAGGAATGCAGACCTCCTATGTACTTCAACAAAGTGTCCTGGGTGTACAAAGGAACATTCAAAGCAATAGCCCTTTTTCTGAATTCATGGGTGTACTCTTGGATAGTTTGACCTTTCCCTTGCCTAAACATTTGCCAGTCCATCATTAACTGTTGCATATGTCCTAGGGGATAAAAGTGCTTCTTAAGAGCATTAACAAACTCTGCCCAAGTTAAACTGACTCTACCATGCTATGAAATTTTTTCCTTAGTCTTACTCTCCCACCAGGTTAAGGTTGTACCTCCTAAACGAAGAGTAGCTAATTGGATCCTATCAACATCATCTAATAGGTTCTGGACTCTACAGTAGACTTCTACTTGCTGAATCCAATCATCCAATTTTTTAGCATTAAGTTCACCACAATACTTTGGTAAATCAAATTTTACATCCAACTTAATTTTAGGCTTGTTCCCACTCTTGAAAGGATTAAAAGAAGTAGAATGAGGAGAAGATGGAGAAGAAGGAGAAGAGGGAGGAGAAGAAAAAGAGGGTGGATCTGGTTGCTTGTCACCATCTCCATGATGTTTCTCTTTCTTGTCTTTGCGATCTTCTTGCTTCGACGAACCTTCTTTACGTTCCTTCCGCTCTTGTCTCTCTTGAAAAAGAATGTCCACCTTAGCCTTCATCTCGAGGAATGCTCTTTGAAACTCCTGCTCACTGATTTCTTTAGGAACCTCCATCCCAGACACAAACATCTTCGAAAATGTTCTTTGCTTCCTGATATTAGGATCAAATTCTTCAAGCTTGCCTTCGCCCTTCTGAATCCTGGATCTCGTTAGCATTCAAAAAAAACAACTGCAATAATAGTCAACTAAGCTCTGATACCAACTTGATCTGTATAGGATCTAGACTAAATTGCGTTTTGAATGCTTAATTTTTACAATGATTATTCCAAGTTAATAAAATCAAAATTAACTCATGGAAATAATTACAATAATTAAAATGATGAGGCGATAATAACAGAATGAAAGAAAGTGAGAGAAAGAAAGAGAGAGATGCAAACAGAGTTTGATTACAGAGTTCGCCACAATCGTGACTACGTCTCCGGGTCCGCTCCAATGGAGTGAGACCGATCCGATTAATCTCCAGAAAATGATTACAAAAGGTCTTCCACCTGTTACAAGATTTTGTCTCCTTGGACGATAATGAATTACAAAGAAATCCTTCAACAAATGCAACAAGCTTAACTAAGCTTCAAATGCATAAGGATCAAATTCACTATCACTTGGAAATATTCTCACAACTCTCTCAAAAATTCACTTCCAGCAATTAGCCAAAAAAATTCTTCAAAAATTACTTAATCTCACACCCCCCATTCTACCCTTTTTATACAAAAAAATTACTCAAATTGGTTCATAACCAATTGATTTTCAAAACCTCCCAATATCCCCTTTACATAGAAAATATTATTTAAAAATCCCCCCTTATTTACATAGGGATATCCTCTCGTTAAAATAATCCATCCAATTTTACATAAAATCTTCACGGATGGCCTCTTGTAATTTTATTCCATAATCCGTTTCAGGATTTATTAGGAGATATGAATAATTCACCTTTGAATATAAATGGGCTTGATTTTGTTAAGGATTTAATCCTTAATTATAGGGGGTGAATTGGTTGGAAATTTGTTTTTTTCTTTAAAAATAATGTTTAAGTTCCCCTTAAAAAGAGGATCTCCCAACCACATGTATTTTTAAATATTAAAGGGGTTTTATCCCATTTAAATAGGGGTAAATTTGTTTTGTTTTAAATTAAGACCCCACCTACTTTTTCTCACGTAGGCCTTAAATTAAGGCTTTTAAATGGGAGGAGTGGTAGGCTTTTATATTTCATATTTTTATTTTTTAAATAAAGCCATGTCCAACAAATTGCCGCCACATGTAACTTCGGGAAGCCACCATGTGTCACCTCATGATTCATCCATGTCAGCATGATGACGTCATTCTGACATCATCATTGTACCTTCAAGTCAACCTAGTCAACCACGAGCTTTGACCTTCCATATATTGCACATACAAGCTCCGATTTGCACAAAACGAACACCATCAGAAATCTCTTGTCGTGCTCTTCGCATTGACATCAATTTTGACCACTTTTGGTGACATCAAATTTTGACCTTTTTTCTTGCCCTAGGCCTTGAGTTGACCAGTTGTTGACTGAACTTTGACCGGCAATAACTTGGGCTCCGTAGCTCTGTTTGACTCCATTCAAGTTGCATTGGAATCAGGACACCGAGATCTTTCTAATGGTACAGATTCTGGAGAGAAATGAGAAACTTCAAATTTCACTAAAAATATCCACAGGATTAGTTTGGACTATCCCAGTGGACTTAGTCCTTTCACCATTATGTGATCTATAAGCATTATATTGTAGTCTCAACTGAGGCCAACCATTTACTCTTTCATTTATGACAGTTATAAAGGGACTACTTGAACTTCTTTATATTGATGTTAGATATGTTGTTTCATTTGTAGTTGATGACATTAGACAACCTTAGTGATGTTGGTGGCATGATGGACCATGGAGTTGCTACAACAAGAGCTAGTTCTGATCCATTGAGAGAGGTATGCAATAGATTAGTCAATTTGACATTATATTTACTCTTTTATGGCCTATTATAGAAAATTTTCACGATACTTTTATGTAGTTTAATTTCTATCTTGATGGTTGCTATAGGTGGCTATCACTCCAGATCGTGGATGTGGTAATGTTGTAAATGTGCATGATGACTATATGTATGTGGTAAGTGATTATATTTTGTTATATGTCATTCCACAATTCAATTTATGTGTATTAACATCTTTACTTTTTATTGTATTAGTTGAAGGTCCAAAGTGAAGAGAGGAGGACTAGTGAGCATGTTTGAAAGACAAGAGAACCAATAGTCACTCCATCCAGCTAAATTTCGAAGGCAGCATGGGATCTATTTCCTTCCCCTAGAGGGAAATGACTATGTATTAGGGTCATTTGTTGTATGCCTATGTGGCATTTTGGAACATATGTTTTGCACAATATATATATACGTGACATTTTATATCCATATGGATCCTTTGTACTAAGCCTGCATGGCTTTTTTGGATATATTGTATATACTTTTATCAATATATAGCATTGTATAGTCTTACGACTTTTTGATTAAAGAAAATCTTATTTTGCTACTGCCATTCTTGAATGATGTTATCATGCATATCATGTAAATTGTATGCTTGAATGTTGCAGGCATGGATTTTGTTTACATCTAATGCTTAATTAATTACTGTCAATTGCTCAATAAGCCCCATCTAAAGGGTATTATGTAAATAAGCTCCATTCCTGGTGGTTTGTATCCTTTGGAATGCTTCAATTACTTGTGCCTCACTTATTCACATGTATACTTCACATATATTGCTTGTATTCACGTGTATGCTTCATGCTTCCAATGCATAGCAACAAAAATATTTTGGGGAAAATTTTGACAAACCAAAAGTATAAGAGTTTTTGAAAAAATCGAGAAAAAATCATATTTAAAAAAATGTAAAAAATTGTAGAACAAGAGATAAAAACTTTTTTTTTTGAAATTGAAAGGTATTTCCATAGCATACAGACATATAGAGAGCAAATAAAATAAATATTTTAACTAATGAATTGTAAAAAATAAATTTTTGTAGGTTTATATTCAAATTGTTGATTACATTGTATCAGCACATCTTTCAAAGTCAAAGAATTACTTCAAATTGTACATTCACAATCTGTGATGTTGATAGACAAGACAATATTTTAATTACAATATAGTTTCTTCAAAACCCTTAGTTATGCAATTACTCACACACATAACCAATAACCAGGAGCAGCTACCAATTGTATTTCTTAACATAAGGTATTCTATGAACCATATTTCTTTGAGGTGTTTTTCAAATAGTTCATTGCCCTTGTCTATGTTAACAGGGTTTTCACATGTGGCTCACCAATGCATCTGTCAAACAGTTCATTTCCTTTGCTCTTTAAGCATAAAATCCCAAAACAAGTGCTTCGAACAAGCTATGGATGGTTGGACAAAAACACACGTTAATAAATATTAAGCAATAGCATAGATATGCAAGGTGATTTGCTTGGTGTGTATGACTAATGTAGGAAGTTAGTCAACATGATATCCATAGATATGGTGGAATCCGTTTGAGGTGGCATGGTTCTCAAGAATGTGGTCTCTGGTACAGGAATGAATGCCGCCACGCAACAAACAGCGACGTCATGGCATTCCATCACCATGAGACCTCATTTTTTTGAGGCATCTTTTCAAATAGTTCACTGCCTTGTCTATGGATTGTCATGGCATTCCAACACCACATTTATTTGGTGCATTTTTTCAAAAAATTCAATTGCTTTTAATTTTGATTGTCATGGAATTCCATCACCATGAGACCTCATTTTTTTGAGGCATTTTTTCAAAGAGTTCAGCACCTTTTCTATGCTACCACATTTTTTGGTGCAGGAGCACCATTGAATAAAAGTTGTCAATTCAAGGTTTTGAGGAGTAGGATTTAGGTTTTGAGGTATTTTGTCTAAAATAAGGTCAATGAGACCATTTTCTATTGTAATGTGTCATTGTAGTTGATAGCTAGATGTTTAGAAGGTCAAGTTTGCAAAAAGTGCAAAATATTGAAAAAAGATGTAAAGTTGCTAAAAAGTTGCAAAATTGCATTTTTAGGGAAGGAAAACAGTCATAGCATTTCAAAAGGTAGTTGTAGGCATTAGGTTAGTTATTTTGGAGGGAAAAATCATAAATAAGGTGGAAACCATCAATGTAAGTTGTATTTTTGAAGATTTGGAAGATTGGAACATTAATAATACTCTGTTTTTCTCCACTTTTTTCTATATATTTTTAGTTTGTAGTGACTATACAACTCGTACAACTGCATAGTGCTCTAAATATGTTTTGAATTCATTTTAATGTGTGAGTTGGCCACTTATTACATTTTATTTTAGCATCTAACAGTGGATTCGGTGTAAGTTTGAGAAAATTCTTTGTGACTAGTTTATAACCCTATTTTAAGGGTTTGTAGCCTTTAAATTGTAAACTTGACCCATTCCACTTTTTGTGGCTCTTGTAACTTATGGAATGGGATTGAAACATCAATAAACAAGTGAGGGAATGTTGAGAGAGTGCAGGGGAGGCCTAGAAATGTGTTGGGCATGAAGCCCTAGAGTGGGAAATTGTGTTTTCCAAGTGGAAAAGAGAGGTTTTGATATGGTAATGAGTGAAATAGGTTGGGGAAGAGTTGTTTCTTATTGAATTGAGCATGTGAATATATTTTTAGAATAGTTTGAGGTGGTGGAAACTTTGATTGAGGTCTAGAAATGTGATTTCCATTAAAACCCTTGATTTTTGGCTATACAAGAGGGTTTTGAGTTTAGGTATATTGGAGGGTGGATGTCTGAGAAAAAATTGTAGAATCTTTGGTTTGGTAACCTGTAGAGAGCTACCCAATTGAATTTTTGAGTGAAAGGGAAAGTTTAAGGTAGAGTCCCTTTCTAAAAGTGACCTAATCTGAGGCCTAGTTGGTGTGAAAAGCCCAATTTGAGAGAGTTGTATCAAAGTAACCTATTGAGTGGTTGTGGCATGTTTTTGAGTACCTTGATGGGTGTTTGAAACCCTGATGGTCCTAATTTGAAAGGACAACACCAAGGAGATATACTCGATTGGCCAATTTGGCCAAATTTTCAAAGCAACTGTACTCCAAACTATCTTCCCATCCCAAATAACTGTAGACTGTCATTTACCAGACCACAAAACCTCCAAATCCATAATCTTTAACCTAAGAACCTCTCCTTTAAGCCCACTTTTACAAAACCCTCATTTTTAGCAAGTTTAGGGTGGGTTTATTGAAAATCTTATTCCCACAACTCATAACACCTTTCCAAAGCATTAAAAATGATTAAAAGAACCTCAAAATTCTTAAAAGTCACTCACAATCTGCTACCCCAAAGGATTTCAACCATTTTCACTCTTAAACCACTCAATTTCACCAAAACTCATCAAATTGCCAACTAGGGCATCACACCAAACCACTCAACTTGCCTCCCCTACTCCAAAAACCATGCACATATGTTCCCTACCCATAATTATTCCATTCCACCAAGTTACAGTAGGATACAATGGGTGGAATGGCTAAAAATTCATTTTTGCACACTCAACTACTTGCATTTGACCATTTTTTCCCCAAGGGACAATTTGCCACCATGGGAAAAGGCCTCTGAAATAGAAAGAATTGAGAGAGATAATTGTAGAGGGGCCTGATTCGATCTCATAGGCTCAGAAAAGAAGTTTCTAAGCATCATAGTGTCTGAATACGAGCATACTGAAGTTTGCAGCCATTTTGCACTTTGAACTCTTAAGGGATTCTACGGGTTGAATGTAGCTCAGAGTGATTTCATGTGTTTTGGTGCTAAAGAGGACCATGCCTAGTGTAAATGTACCCACCCAAACATGTCAGAACAGTCCGTTTGGTTAGACGAGTTGTAGAACGAAAGTTGCACCACTTTGCAACTTTCAACTACTTGCATTTGACCACTTTTTCCCCAAGCGAGAATTCACCACCACAAGAAAAGGTCTCTGAGATAGAAAAAACTGAGAGAGGTTATTGTAGAGGGGCCCAACATGATCCCATAGGATTAAATGAGAAGTTTCTAAGCATCATAATTTCTTAATACGAGCATGCTGAAGTTTGCAACCATTTTGCAATTTGGACTCTTAAGGGATTCTGCCAGTTGAATGTAGCTCAGAGTGATTCCGCGTGTTTCGGTGCGAAATAGGATAATGCCTAGCATAAACGTATCCACTCGGACACGTTGGAACAGTCCATTTGGTCACAGGAGTTGCAGAATGAAAGTTGCACCACTTTGCAACTTTCAACTACTTGCATTTGACCACTTTTTCCCCAAGCGATAATTCACCACCACAGGAAAAAGGCCTTTGAGATAGAAAAAACCGAGAGAGGTTATTGTAGAGGGGCCCAACGCAATCCCATAGGATCAAAAAATAAGTTTCTAAGCATCACGGTGTCCGAATATGAGCATGCTGAAGTTTGCAGCCATTTTGCACTTTGGACTCTTAAGGGATTTTGTTGGTTGAATGTAGCTCGAAGCAATTTCGCATGTTACGGTACGAAAGAGGACCATGCCTTGTGTAAACACACCCACTCAGATGCATCAAAATAGTTCATTTGGTCACATGAGTTGTAGAACAAAAGTTGCACCACTTTACAACTTTCAACTACTTGCATTTGACAACTTTTTTCCCAAGCGAGAATTCACCACCACGGGAAAAGTCCTTCAAGATAGAAAAAACCAATAGAGGTTATTGTAGAGGGGCCCAACAAGATTCCATAAGATTAGACAAAAATTTTCTAAGTGTCATGGTGTCCAAATACGAGCATGTTGAAGTTTGCAGCCTTTTTGCACTTTGGACTCTTAAGGGATTATGTCGATTGAATGTAGCTCAAAATGATTCCACATGTTTTGTGTGAAAGAGGACCATGCCTAAAATAAACGTACCCACACAGATGCTTTAGAATAGTCTGTTTGGTCACACAAGTTGCAGAACAAAAGTTGCACCACTTTGCAACTTTCAACTACTTGCATTTGACAACTTTTTCTGCAAGCGAGAATTCGCCACCATGGGAAAAGGCCTCCAAAATAGCAAAAATTAAGAGAGGTTATTGTAGAGGGGTGCAACATGATCCAATAGGCTTAAACTAGAATTTTATAAGCATCACAGTGTCTGAATACGAGTATGCTGAAGTTTGCAGTCATTTTGCACTTTGGACTCTTAAGGGATTCTGTCGATTGAATGTAGCTCAGAGCGATTCCGCGTGTTCGGTGAAAAAGAGGACCATGCATAAATATGAATAAAAAATTTCCACCTACTTTCCCCATGAACTACAACAAGATGACTCTTGAACTTCCACCATTTGACAAGAAGTTGCAATTTTGACAACTTTTACACAATTTTGCAATTTTTGCAACTTACACCTTCCAACCACCTAAAGACCTATAAAATGACTTCTTACATCATAAAATGGTCTAAATGACCTTATTGTTTGAAAAAAAAGACTCAAATACCCCTAAACAACCAAAAGACCTCAATTGTCAACATTTGCATAAAATGCTCTTAGTGCCCTTGCACCAGTTAGTGCTTAGGGTGTCTTAATGTTTTTGGTCATGAATAAGGTCCTTTGTGATTCAATGAAAGGGATTTCCACAACTATCCAAACTCAATTTTTCTTGAATAAATCAAACTTCCAACCTTCAAATGCTAACAAGGGTGACTCTTCTCAACTTCACTGTTCAGTCTTGTAGGTGTGCAACCTAGGTTTTCCTCTCACAACTTTGAAGAGACCACTCAAATCCATAAACAAACTACCATTTTAGGAACCCATTAGGGAACTTTTAAACATATCATATAATCACATGTACTTTGTAACCATACCATCAAACTAACCTTGAACGCTCGAAAAGGGGCTCCAATTAGCCCACTTTAACAAAGGAACTCTCCTTCAATCTTGTTGCCCACTCAGAATACCATTGGATAGTCCTCAAACTACCTCCAAAACTACAAATTCTTCAACCACTGAGTCAAAACTCGCTTGCTAAGACCCTTTTTCCTGAAACCCTCATTTTTCACCAAATAAGCAGGTGTTTATTGATGTGATCCTAAGAATTTGATCCTACTCTAACGTGCAAAATAACTTAAAAACGCAAGTGATAAAAGACCAAAGACACCTCAAGCTTAGCCAAAAGAGTGATAAAACAAGAAGGAAAATGGACAAAACAAGATGCAAACGATTTCACCTTCCTTGCTGTTAATGTCTCTTTGATTGGCCCTTGCTTGGGATGATTTTGTGTGCTCCTTAGATGATTTCTTGAGTGACTAAATGCAAGATTAAATGTGCAAAATGATTAAAAGAGATGGCTAGATGATGGAAAAGGATTGAGAATGCAAATTGGCAGCATGTAGTTATCAAATGGCTAAGTGTTGAAAATTCCCTTGAGGAGGGGGTATTTATAGGAGAATTTGAATTCTCTAGAGAATTCAACAGTCAAGATGCATCCAACAAGGCCAAGATGAAGGGATATGGTGGGTTGAGAACCCACAAGCCCTCATATCTTGACATGTGGATGGTGAAGTGGCCAAGAGAATATGAGGTGTAAGTGAGGTGTCAAAAAGGTACATGAGGTGGAGGAAGGACAAGCACCTTGGGGAGTGAGGAGATTTCCTCAAAAAGGGATTCCTTGTCCCCAAGTGAGAGCGAAAGGGACATTTGAGGAATTTTGGAATTCCTCAAAAATCTACATGGGAAAAGGAAAGGTGGTTGGGGATATAAATGTGAATTAAAAATTCACATTCTTAGGAAGATCTAAAGGGTAAAAGGTGGGCTCTAAAAAGGTGGGACTTGGTCACATGTGGAGATTGTGACAAGTCCAAGGTTCTAGAAGCCTTGGAAGAATGGAATGTGAATTAAAAATTCACATATAAAAGAGGGGAATCTAGGATATATAAATGTGAATTAAAAATTCACATGGGAAAAGGGGGCCAATGCCAAAAGAAGGCAAATGCAAAGGATGGCTAAAAAGTGGTGCTAAATTTGGCTAATGACCTTGGTTAAGGTTGTGCAAATATTGGATTAGGCTAATTAATGGAAGATTAGAGGCAAGTGGCAAATGTAGGAGGATGTGACATTAATCTTTGATTAAGAGGATGCACATCATAATCATGAATTAATTAAATTAATTCAGATTAGGGCAAGATTATGGAGGATGTGACAAGGAGAGAGAAAGTGAAGAATTTTAAATTGGTTTAAAATCAAAAGGGGAAAAATGACTAAATTAAATAAATTGGCGTATTTATTTAATTTAGAGAGGAAGAGGGTGAAAGATAAAGCGTTTAACAATTAAATTAAATACTTTATAGATATGAGATAAAAGGTGCAATATTAATTTAATAAATTAATATTTAATATGATAGACAAAAAGTGATTAAATTTAGATGTCTACAATTGAAAAACCCATCTCCAAACCTCATTCTACCTCAAAATATTTTCAAACACTCTTATTTCACCCTGCACAAACTTAATTCACTTTCAAATTATGCTGCCCCCAAAGTTCTCACACATTTTCTTCTTAAAACCTCTCAATTTCACTCATTTTCACTCTTTGTTCAACTAGGGCTTCAAGCCCAAACATCCAAATGACCTACCCTACCTTTGTAGAACTTCCATCACATCAAACTCCACCTAATAACATTGAAACAACCATGTTCTAACATTCTTCAAAACTATTTCTTTAATTTGATACTTTAAGCTATGCCTCCTAGGCCTAAATTCATGCTTTTTCCATAGGGGCAACATGGAAATTTCCATCAAATGTCTTTTCCACCCATTGTGTTCTACTGTAACTTGGTGGAATGGAATAATTAGGTGTAGGGGGCATGTGTGCATGATTTCAAGAGTAGGGATGGCCATTTGGGGGTTTGGTCATGATGCCTAGTTGTCAAGAATGTGTGTTTTGAGTGAAATTTGGAGGTTAAGAGTAGGTAGTGATGGAAAACACTTGGGGCAACACTTTGTAAGAGTTAATTAAGAAAGGGTAGACATATTTGAAGGTGTTGGAGGCATTGAAATAGTGAGGAAAGGTTTGGAGGTGAGGTAATTTAACCAATAAACCCCCCTTGAAACTAAGCAATAGATGATATAATTTAACCATTATTCATCATTTTTGATTGTCAACTATATAATATAACCATTATTTTTTATGCTATTGTACATTGATATTTAACCATTGCTCAAGATTAGTTTTTTGAACAGTTTAAACATGCACATGACAAACAAATTATTTCAATTCTCAACTTCTATACATTAAATTATCCAATAATCAAGTGTATGTCCATATACAAAAATGGCATCAACGCCAACTCAAACAAAGTTCTACAAAATGTAGCATATGCCATCTCGATATCTATTCAAAATATACATGCCAAAATGTCTATCTCACCCTAAACTACTGGTGGATCATCAAAATGGAGCCTCTTTGAAG
The DNA here is from genome assembly GCA_007258455.2 of Sequoia sempervirens. Taxonomy (NCBI): domain Eukaryota; kingdom Viridiplantae; phylum Streptophyta; class Pinopsida; order Cupressales; family Cupressaceae; genus Sequoia; species Sequoia sempervirens. The sequence goes on from VDFB02105785.1 coordinate 525,555,542, forward strand.
CACTCTTTGGCTTTGTAGATAACTACACAAGAAAAATTCAAACCACAATTGAGATTAGTTATATTATATAATTTAAAATCGACTAATTAACATCAAAATCAATACACATTGAATTATAATTGAACTCTAAAATTGAAATCTTGATTACCTCATATATACGTCTCTTCAAACCGTCATGAATCCTAGAATATGACCTTCTCAAAGAACCAATCATACCAATTTTTGCAATGTAAATCTATATATGTGAACAAAAACATCAAATTGATACAAGTTAGCATACAATTTTCGGTAATAGGAACATATTTACCAAACACAAAATAAAATAAACACATACCTCTTTAGGCATCTCTTTTTCTTTATCTCCTTTAGGTGTTTTGACACCTCCTCCCTAAGGTGTTTCAACACCTAATCCTTCAAGTTTTCCAACACCTACTCCTACAAGAGGAAAATAAGATAAACATATAATTTAATATATAATTTCATTAATGACAATTCAAATGACAAGCAAGTATATAATGCATGAATTCAAGCCTAAAAGGCATGGGTTGAAGTAGCATATTGAAGAATTTGTTTTGAAGAAGGATATAACCAGTTGGTTTTAGTGAGATCTGGTGGGGTTCGATGTGTTTGAAGGTTTGCAAGGATTGGGGAGGTCATGTGTATGTTTGGGCATGAAGCCCTAGTTGAGAGAAGTGCATTTTTTAATGGAAATTTGAGGTTTTAGAGACTAAAAGTGGGTGAAGTTTGGGGGAAGCATAATATTACGGATTATTAAGCATGTGTAGGCTTAAAAAATGGTGTTTGAAGTGGTGATAAGGTAATAGGAGGCTTGGAGATGGGTTTTTCAAAGTATTCTCCAAAATCCCACTATACCGTAGGGGCAACAAGGCCAATTAGGCCTCTTTTCCAAAGAGACACCTTCCCAAACACCTGAAATCAAGTAAAAACCCATGGAAATTCATTAAATAGGTTACCAACCTTAAGATTTCATAATTTTTAGAGCTCCAACCACTCACCAAGCTAAAATCCACTAAACCCTCATTCTCAAGCCACCAAACCTAGGTTTTCCAAGGAGCCTTATTGAAAATCACTCTTCCCACAATTAAATCTCACATCCAACACCAAAAACATACCATATGATGTCTGTACATGCTCAAAAGACTCTCATAAATGACTTCCCCAAAGGATTTCATCCATTCACACTCTAAAACCACTCAATTTCACTCAAAATCACACATTTCCACACCCAAGGCTACATGCCATGACTCCAAGATGATCTCCCCTAATCCAAGAATAATATTCTAACCTATTCCAAACCTAATTGACTCATTCCACCAAGATACAATATATTCATTAGGTGGAATGAGCCATTAAATCACTTGATGACCTCAAAACTTGAAATTTAGACTTTCAGACCCGCCTACAATAAAATCCACCCTAAGAGCTCAAAACAAGATGGATTTCAATGCCACAAAAACAAAAACGTGGCTAACACATCCCTCTACCCAAATTAAAACACTTTTATTAAATTCCATTCAGTATGGACTCATGAAATTGACTGCTACAACACTAAAAAAGAGAAAAACAAACTCAAATTTACAAAGAAAACAAAGCTTTATTGATCAATGCTTGTACAAAATCTTCCACTCTTCTCCACACACTCATTCATTCGAGATTCACATACATATATTCAAATCCATTAATCAAGAATTGATTGAAAACCAATGCCACAAGTGACCTTTGGCCTTCCCTAACCGTTCAACTTCCCCACTATGCAATTCTTGCACTTCAAAATTTGAAAAATGACACTTTGCACTAATTTAGAAAATTTGTAACTAAAACCTACTAACTCACTAATAACCACTAAAATAGAATTATTACATCAAGAAATGGTCTGTATGACCTTATCCAAGCCAAAAAAATACTTCATCACCCTAATGACAACCACCAAAGCTTGGTGCCCCTGCACCAAATAGAGAGCAACATATAACCATCATTTTGCATATCTACATTAATGCAATTTTGCAAACCCTTATACAATCAAACTTAAATGATTGAAATAAAGCAATGATAAATAAAATGACTTTACAAATTCAATGTGCATACTTACCAATCAATCCAGGGAACTACCCGGGTTTTCTCTACTCTTTATTGTATCAAGTATTGCCTCGTGGTCATACTCACACACTTTCCACAAGTTCTTGTTTGTAGGTCTACCCTTATATTTGATCAAATGAATGTTGGTGGAGATGACAACGTTCAAGTAGTGAAGAATCTTTTGATGCATGTCGAAGTCCTCAAACAACCAAACTACAACATTCTTAACTGGGTACCTTCTAAGCCATGTTTCAGTAACAACCACCGAACCTGTAGGATATTCTATGTTTTCTCCATCTATAATTGGGGCCTCCAATTTCTTTTTGGACTCGATACAATGACACAGGTAATAATTTTTACCCTCTTCATTGTCTTCATCTGCAATCACTACATATATGTGCCCCCCATTGATATGTTCATCTTGTTAGATGTATTTAATGAGCATCAAAAGAAAACTTGTAAGATATATTACCTGGTTCTACAAGGTCCAATACATGATCAAAGTCAACGAATGATTACATCCCTGTGATTTATAGAGCCCTCGGGAGCTGATAAGTATCAAGTGGGGTTAGAATTATTATAGACCATTCATCAACCCACTATGTTGACTCGTAATCATTCCATGCTTGAAGTGTACTTGCAAAACAAAAGCATGCCATCTTCTGTGTATGAATAGTCCATGTACCTACATTGGAGCTTCTAAAAGAGTGTAGCTCACTCGATCCTATTAGTGTACAACAATCCTCATATTTTGCAATGTTAGTATCATCTACTAAATGAAAAAATCTATGAACTAAAGAATTACCTTGACTACTTGGACCCATTACATGATTGCACCACTCGACAATTGATCTTGCATCTATCAAATTTACATTGTCTTTGTACTTTAACTCTTCTCATGCTAGGGATCTTTTGATACATTCACCTGCTCCATCGTGTTCCCCCTTTCCATGCCCAACCTCTGAGAAGTTCCACATATGTTGAACACCACTAATCCTATGCATCCTACTCAACCAGTAAAACATTTTGGCATTCTTGAATTGCAATGTATAGTTACATGACCATATGATATGTTGACTAAATGATATGCCCCTGCTAGCCAGATCGGTATAGAACATCTGAAAACAACCTTGCAAAAACTTGGTAGAATGTGTGTGATCATCACTGATGTAAAAGTGATACTCCCTCAATACTTTCCTGTTATCCTTTGTACTATCATTTTCATGAATGAATGCTATATGCACAAATATAGCAACCCGCGTGGAGTTGTAGTACTGTGATTGCACCTCGTTTTGTGGATGTAGTGTGTAGTTCTCTGCAAAGTCAACAACTGAAACAATGCTGTGAAGCGGAAATGTGTCCTTCCATAACTTGAACTGTGAGTCCAACCATTGAGCTCTATGTGTATGCCTTGCATACTCATACACCACCTGATCATGAAAAATTCCCATAAATTGATATACTAGAATCTTATCACTGACCAATTAACACTTCTTTGCTTCTTTCCCATATTTTAGACTATAGGCCACTATCTTGTATTTTCCAAATTAGACAATTTTGTCTCCAATTGTGTGTGTACTAGCCTTGTGTTGGCAAATTGGAAAATGTTGTATGCCACCAAAATGATCACATGTGCCATCCAAACATGACTTGTAAAAAAATTGACCATCCTCTCTTTCACATAAAATGGAAGATAAGAATTCCCTTGAGGATTTAGGTGGAGGCCTTATGTTACATTCCCGTAAAACATTGTCAGTATGCATATCTACACATATACGTCGATAAACATCATAATGGATAGAAAAATCAATGTGTACTCTACAACAAGTAGTGTGTGTGATTTATTTTGACATAAAAAGGCTTTAGCATTGATGAGAGCCAAATATGCTCTATTTTATGCCTTCCAATATGCCTTCACATCCATTTCTAAATTCCATTTCCATACAACTTTACCATTTTATGTTGCATATGGTTTAAATATGTATAAGTAATATTTAATCAAGTTTGTAGATAAAATAGTGAATAAATAATATCAGCTTGTATTTACTAATATTTCTTCCATATCAAGAAAATATATATTGTAGCATGCAGATTTAAGGGTGCAGATCTTCCTGTCACTTTATATGTTGAACTTCTTGTCATGCAACTCTCTGCCATAGTGGACTTTCATAATTGAAAGTTATCAATTTCTATTTCTACCATGTTTTCCTACAATACAATAGTCACTTCATTTGTATGGATTTAATCTCTTTTCCATCTCAATTCATGACTTCTCCCAATGGCCATGCTATTTGGTAGATCAAATTGAGGAAATAAATGTGTGACTGAGGAAGCACTTGCCAGCTATTTGGAGAAAACCAAAAATCTTCTATTTGTTGTAACAAGACAAAGTTTAAATTCATGACCAATAGAAATAGAGCAGACTCAACCAAATGAAATATGGGAGGGAACCCGTGGTGCAGGTGGCTGCATAGCTGGAGAAAAATGCAACCATTCCAGTCTCTATTTTTGCTCCCTGTTCCAATAGACTTGTTCCTGATTCATGGCCATTCCCAAAGGATTCACGTGAGCCTTTTCTCACCAGTTTCTTGAAACAAACTATTTAATATTGCTTTGGTTATTAGTTATTACAAACTCAATATATACTTATATATATGCATATTCTGTAAACACAGGGATGATGGATTTTAATATAGATATTGGTGAGCATAGTAGGAAGTATACACAAATTTCTATAGCAGAATAGTGCACAAATTTTGTAATATTTGTGGATGAATAGAATAATGTTATTTTGATCGAAGTAATGTAGAAAGGCATTCATTTTCTCTCACCAGATGTACTGAGGAGGTAGGATCCACTTCTCGGGATATTTGGTGATTTCTTTTAGATTAGATGTGTGTTATTTAGTGTGTGTTATGATTTCAATTAATTACATGTTAGCATTCTTCATATTGGCTTAGATATTGTAATTTATGTAATAGTACATAATTCTAATTGATTCTCATGTGTTTCATATTTAATTATGAATTCAATAACAGGTGTTAATTTTCTATTTCAGAGTTTGTTGTGTGTGCAGATCTTATCGTCAGGAAGTGACAATTCCTATTGCCAGTTCTATTTTGTTTTGTTGTAGGTTTATTTATGTGTGTTCTAGCTGCATTCATACCCACTTGGCTTGCTATCTTCATCCCTTGAGCAGACAACCACTATACCTTTCATCAGTCTACGATGCCAAATTAACATTAGGAGCAAGTTGAATTGGCTATTAAATCTTATCAATTATTCTTAATATTGGAACTGTAGTTTGTCTCTACAAGCATTAATACCTTTGACATATTTTAATTTCAGGAAACTTTTGTACAAAATCAACAAAAAATTGAGTTTGAGTGGTATCCAAATAATGCTTTGGATGTCGTTCATGGATTTTACTACCAATTTTCCTTCTTAAAAAATATCTTTGATTAGGAGAGGTCCTTGTTTTATCCTCCAATAATCTACTATTAAAGATCTCAAGCCTTGAGCAATTCTTTTTTCTTTTCGTGGAACTCTACCCGAGAATTCCCATAACTCATTGCTATTTGGATCCTCCAATCTTTCATGCCTTCCTTTGGCTCTCACTAGAGATGATCTACTTATTTTCAAAGACTTACTTGTATTTGTAAGGTTCACCTTGTTCCTTGTTTGACTGCTTAATAGTGTTGTCATCACACGTCTTGTGGCACAACTATCCTTCGTGCGTGAGGTAGAACCCACGCTATCGTATGCACTCATCAAGTTCTTTACAATGGAATTTTCACTTGAGTCATTCAAAACTCTTAGCCCAAGAGCCTTCATGGCGGGCCTAAATTTGAGTTGCCTCATAATTTCAAAAAATAGTTGGCATCTTCCACCCTCACTTAGCTTCTCAAAAAATAAACTCCATATCCTCTATGCAGATCTTTGACATGTACATTTTGACATCTTATTAGGCATCCATTTCAAAACATTGGAATCAATATCAGTCAAAAATATAGGTTTTCTATGCAAAATTCTAAGAGGAGTTCTCAAATGTAAATTTGTGTCAACGTTAGGAATGTCAACAACATCAGGGATAGATTGTGTACCTTCAATCAGAGGTGCCATTAATGACATACCTTTAGATTGACATGTAAACAATGTTGTACCTCCAACTTGAGATGTCATTTGTGGAGTGACTTCAAATAGAGGTGTGTTTGTTGATGAAATTTTGAAATGAAATGTTTTTGATGGTGTGTCTTCAACTGTAGATGTGATTTTTGATGTACTTGGAAGACCACATGTTGTTGTTGGTGTGTCTTCAACTGGAGATGTGCATTGAACTTCACCTATGGTTGATGATGTGCCTCCAACTTGGGGATCCATTTTTTTCCTTCCACGAACTTTGTTCATTCGTTCCATTTGTTTTTCCAATTGTACATCTCTCTTAGATTGCATGGGAATTTATGGCTGTATGGGCTACAATTCATTTGCTTCACAAGCTGCAATTTTTTATTCTCTTCTCCTTGCATTTTTTATTGCACATTCTTCCAGTGTTAGAGGCTTTGGTCATTTCCTCGGCATGATGTTGAATGCTACATGTTCACAATCACACATAGAACAAAATTAAGTAATACATTTTATGAAACATATTGATAATGTTGATTACATTGCATTTTATTGAACAAACCAAAGCATTTTATGAAAGAAGGCAACAAGCTATTTGGAATTATCAAACATGTCTATATGCTACAAAAATTTTCATACATACATCTACCTTCATACCACAAGAAAAGTACTTGTAATTCATTTTTCAAACATATCCATACCGCTAATTACATTGCATTTTGTGGTTATTTGAGACATTTTGGGCAACAAATGTAAAAGTTGCAAATCATGTCAAAATGTTGAAAATTTAGACAAAAGTTGTCAAGGAGGGTAAAATGGTATTTTTATTGTTTGGAGTCATGTTATTAGGTTGAATAAGGTCTAATTAGACCACTTCTAATGTCTTGGGGCAGTTAGAGTGAGTTAGGGGTCAATTGTGTCAAAATTATAAAAAATACAAAAAATGTTGCAGAGTTGTCAATGGAAAATGTAAAAGTTGTAAAGAGGGAAACCCAATGGTCATTTAGGTTTGAAAAGTAGTTGTAACTATTGAATGTGGTTAGAGAACCTTTAAAAAAGGCTTGTGTACTCGAAGGGAGAGGTTGGCATGTAATTTTGAGAAGAGAAGTAATTGAAACACCCCCTGTCTGTATAGTTATGTACTGGAAATTTTTGATCTTTCATGGAGTGAATCTTGTGGGAAGCAGGCCTAACACCATTTTAGACTTGGTTTGGATTGATTTCAATTGTTTTTGTGCATTTTAAAGACAAATTATAGAGGATCAGCCTATATACCTTGTTTTAAGGGTTTTGAGTGTATGAAAATGACATTTTAGGCCATTCCACCCACTGTTTTGTTATGTAACTTGGTGGAATGGCTCAATAGGTCATGATTTAGGTGTGTACATGGTTTTTTGGAGTATGGAATATGTTTGAAGTCTTTTTTTGTTGCTGTCCTAAAGGTTTTTGTGCAAATTTAGCTTGAAAATGGAGGTTTTGAACTAGGGTTTAGTGAAATATTGATGATAAAGGCTGGTGAATGAAATTATAAGCATATGAAGACATAATTAAGGGTGTTTGAAGTGGCGGATGGGCTAGAGAAAGTCTGGGATATATTTTTTCAATAAACCCCCATGTAAACTGCCTAGAATGAGGGTTTCTTGTTTAGATGTCTTGGAAAGTGTGTCACTACAAATAAATGGTGAAATTGGAGGTTTTGTTAACTGCTTGTTGCTACCCCATTGAGTTTTGGGCTTGAGGAGGAGTTTCCAATAGGGCCCCTTTGTAAAAGTGACCTAATTTTTGGTCTAGGACAATGTATGTGCTTTGTTTTGTCAAAGTTGTTCCGAAGAAACCTAATGGTGTTTTGAGGTAAAAAAAAACTCTGTTGAAAACCTACAAGGAAGAATAGGTGAGTTTGTGGAAGATAGGAAAGGAAAGGTTGTAAAATCTGAAAGAGGGTTTGAATTGGTTTAATTTGAGGTTGGAGACTAGTTACTTCCCTGTTTGCCATCAGATTTGTACAAAATTGCTTCATGTAAGCATTGATCAATGTTAAGAAGGGTTTGAGGGGAGTATTTGGTGTGTGTAAAAGTTATTAGGAGCAAAGGCTTGTGTCAAACCCAGGGTATAAGTTGCTGCCACCTTTGGAGACTAGAGAATCTTGTGCTTATTTTCCCTATTTTTCTTAGAATGGTACATGGTATGAATGAATGGAAACTTGCATTAAACCAAATATGTATTGAGTCACTTGAAATTATCTAAGCACATGATGAAGGAGAATTTTTTATGGCACAAAAAAATTAATGGAAACTTGTACATTAACATTGATGAAAGCTCTTAGGTTTTCCAAATTAGTTGAAAATAAAAGTTTTCCCACAACCATTAGTAATGATGAATTTAATGTTCAATTCTATGTGTAACAATGGAGATTAATAAAATCATCAAATCAATGGTCTAAAAATTGTGAAAACAAAACAAAAAAACTCAATATAAACATCTACCTAAAATGAAATAGAGTGAATTCCACTAGCCATGTTGGAAGTGGACTACTATAAGCAATGCAAATAGAATTCATAAGTAAATTTGTGTTAAGTAAATGTCATGTTTTTCATTTTTTTGTTCTTTTTTTTTTAGACTGCAGGAATCGGGTAGCATAAAAGTGTGCCTGGTAAACTTTAATGTGACCGGCACTGGCGCGACACACCCTCCGGTCATTTTTTTGTTCTTCAAACTCATAAAAATTAAACTTTTTTATGCAACTCCCATCTAATTTAATGTTGAATTCTATGTGCAATTTTTATGATTAATAAAATAATTAAAGGAATTTGGTTTATATTGTCAAAAACAAACAAATATACTAAACATAAATGTTTCAATATTACCAAAATGAATATATTACCTGAGATAATGTAAAATGACGTAGAAAATTCAAAATGTCTTCTTCTATGTTGTCTAGCATGTAGATTGGTGGTAAAAAGGTGATGGATCAAGCATAGATTGGTACAACATGAAGTCAATTGCATAAAAAAAAGGCATTTATGAATCGGATAAAGTGTTGGACCAAAAAAATACAAAAGCATGTGGGCCTGAATCACAAGCTCAACCCTTGTTTAAGGTAAAATACATTTGGCACTTGCCAAATTTTGTGAGTGCCAAATGTGTTGTTTTGAAATCTTCACCTTCCATAGAGACAAAAGGAGTGAGACTTGAGATAGAGAGAGAGGTTATAGGAGTGAGAGAGATTAGTCTAGGTAGTGTCGTAGCGATTGAGACTTGAGAGAAATAGAGGCTTGAGAGGGATAGAGAGTTATCTAGTTACAGTGAGGGAAAATACTTGACAATGGGAGAGGGTTAAGGAGGGATGAGACCTAAGAGATACAAAAAGACCAAAGTGGGAGAGGGAGAGAGAGGGAGTGTGGGAGAGGGGGTTGGAGTGAAATATATTTGTCTAGGTAGGGTGGGAGGTAAGTGAGACCTGACAGAGAGGGAGTGTGAGAGAGGGCATTGGAGTGACATAGATTAGTCTAGGTAGCATGGGAGGGAGTGAGACTTGAGAGAGAGAGAGACTTGGGAGGGAGTGAGACCCTTAAACCAGAACAAACCCCTAAACCCTAAAACCTAAACCCTAAACCTCACCCTAAAACCCTCTCTCTCTCTCAACCTCAGCACCCTACACCCTCATCCCGGAACCCCTCTCTCTCAACTACACCTCTACCCTTAAACCTTTAAACCCAACTAAACTCTAATTAAGAATCCTCAACCTCTACCTCATCCCTCAAACTCTTTAAACCAACTAAACTTCACCCTAATCCTCAACCTCAACCCTTAAACCCTAAACCCTTAAACCCTTAAACCCTAAACCTTAAACCTTAAACCCTAAACCCCACCTCTACCTCTACCCTTAAACCGAACCTTGAAACCCCAAACCCTGCCTCAAATCCAAACCCTAAACCCCTAAACCTCTACCTCTATCCTTAACCCTGTACCCTGTACCCTCAAACCTCCCTCTCTCTCTCAACCCTACACCCTCTACCCTTAAACCATAAACTATAATCCCTAAGCCATAAACCCTCTACCCTTAACCCTTAATCCCTAAACCCTAAACCCTAAAACCTCTACCCTCTACCCTCAATCCTTGAACCTTAATCCCTAAACTCTGAACCCTCAACCCTCTTCCCTTAACAAATTTAAACCCTAACCCCTTAAACCCTCTACCCTTAAACTATAAACCCTAAACCC
>VDFB02105785.1:525568923-525593066 GCA_007258455.2 Sequoia sempervirens
AGAAAAAAAAAAAAGTGGCATCTTAAGAGCCAAAATTGTGTCACAGATCCATGCACTTACTCTGTAGTGTCATAAAATTGCACCTTGTGGTAGTTTCACAATTACATATTTAGGCCCGCCCTATTTATGGTAAAAGCCTATAGGTTGGAATTTCATGATTCTGACTTCATAGGAGACAACGATGAAGCACTAGCATCCTGAGTGTCTAATTCTCATAAAGTTTTGGGCAAACACTAGTGCAACACTTAGATGTCTCCACAATGTAATAGTGTTCCTGAACTTTCCAAAATTTAAATGTGAATATTCCACGTTCTTTTCCCATGGCACGTGTTGTAGTGGCAAGGATGCATGTGTAATGGATCCTCCCACTCATGCAGCTTAAAAAAAACTCCCTTTTCTCTCATTTGAATGGGAGGACTTAAGAAACAAGCTCTGTCTTGCTCTCTCACTCTCACAACAAAGATTTGTTGAGACACTCTCTCAAGTAGCAGTCAAGACTCCTCTTGCATGCAATTCCATCACGTCTATCAATATAAGAGGGGAGCAATAGGCTGTTGGTAACACTCTCTTGCCATTCTATTTAATATGATCTTGTCTATGTGATCTCATCTTTATTTATTTGCATTCGTGATAGGGGTTCTCCTCCTTGTGGGGTTTGTTTCTATCACACATCTATTATATTCGTAATAGGGGTTATCCTCCTTTGTAGGTTTTATTTCTATCACACGTCCTTGCTTTATGTATTTTATTTATCTCGATCCTATTTGGTTGTCTATGGAGGTGGAAACACCAAAATGGGGTTTGACTAAGACAACTCCCAACATTTTTTTATCATATTTGTGTGTAGATGAACAAATTTAGCAAGTTGGGAATTTTAAATTCTGGATTTTTATTGTCTATTTTATTAGAGACAACAACATAGGGTGCAAACATCTCGTGGCATTCATGGCCAAGAGTTAGTCCTCTTAAAGCTACAATCTTTAATTTATGTATTTTCTATTTCTATATGTCAGAGAATTTATTTCTTTCATGTGCTCTTGTAATTAAGTGATTTCAATATTCCTATAATTATAACTTAGTGTCAATTTGGCTAGATTGTATAAACGTTCTTTATTATTTATCCCATTAATTGAGCTATGATCTTTGAGGTAATTGAGGGATATTTTCTCCTTAGGACCCCATCATCTTGAGGGTAGCGAATTCCCTCCTTTATAGTTGGTACACAAATGATGAAGGGATCCAAATAGGATAAGGTGGTCCCATTGGAAAAATAAGGGAAGACCTATTGACTCAATAAACTGAGAAAAACTATTTCATGATGTTGAACATTTGTTCAAATAGGGTAAATAGGACATTATAGCTAAGCACATATGAGAGAAGGAATATTTTTTTTACTATGATATTCTATGATAACTACACCAAGGTAGAGTACTTCTTGGTTTAGAGCATTTTATGGGATAGTTGGCTATTTTTGGTAGGTAAGAATCATCCATCTCAAAAACCAAGAAAGTTACTTGTGTGATGAAACCTAAATATGATGTTGAATTATTACTAAATTCATAAATATATGTATTTTTTGTATGATGTAGCATGATATAAGATCCAAATAAAATGTATAGATACAAGATATACATGGGTGACCATAGGTGAAATGGTCCATATTGATTCCTTCCTACATATATTGTAGATGGCCAATAACACATTTGAGTGTCCATTGGGATGACTCAAAATATGGATATTAGTTTTGAATGGGTGGCTTTCCATCTTAAATTTGTGATCATTGACATGGCAATAATAGCTCACAAAACCTAAAATTACTAGGCCAACCTTTTCTTCCATGCAAGCACAAATATGTGTTTTAAACAACACACTATAAGTTTTGAGAATGGGGAGAACTAGGGTATCATGTGCTTGTATCCTATTTAAACCTCAAAATATGTGGAACCACTCTACATTAAGGAAGAGGTATTCAAGAGCTCCACAAATTTATTACTAGTAATCAAGATATAATTGAGAGAACAAAATAAGGTATTATTAAGTGAGAAGGATCTTCAAAGGCTACCTTAAAATTAGTTCTCAAGCAATGCATGCAATATATTATGAGTTGATGGGAAGAGCATGCACTAGTGTGTGTAATGCATCTAGACATAATATTTTCATGTTTCTCTAGTGCTAGCTAAGCCATCTTAGGCACCATCAATATGGGATAGTAAAGTTTTTTAATATACCAAAGAATCAAAAACTAAATTTGTAATAGGAAAAACCAATTAGAACTTTAAAAATAATTCATAAGTGGGTTCTAGTCTAAAAAATTATTCCTATGTGTTAATATTTTTGAATCTTCTCAATTAAACCATGGTAAATGATGGGAAGTGAAAGAAATAGGGGAACATGGTCCTTTGGAGATTTGCATTATTTAGGGTTCAACATCCTTTTCTAGTTTCATTTGATAGGGATAATGGATGTTGGATGATTGTGGGGATTTGATGGACTTGGAAAAATCATATGATTGACTTACAGCCTAAAAGGTGAGTCAACCAACCCTTAACCAAATCTAGGATGAATTTAGGGATGAAATGCAATGATCTAATTAGGCTAATCATGTAAATACTATTCTAATGCAAATACAAAAATCACAAAAAGTCACAAACAAATTCAAACAATTGAAATGAACATAGTAGGACACTATGCACCTTTAGTATAAATTTGAGCCCAATTTTGGAGGACTAATTTGCTTTGGGTGTATTTGTCCTTGTAGAGGGATTTCAGATCTGTTTTGATAGTCCTCTAGTGCTAGATCGGTCTTTTGTTTCTGCTTGTAAATCTGTAGATCTCTATCTGATAATTTTGTACTCGAGTTTCTGTGAGTTGACAAGATGTAGGGTTTTGATTGTGACAATAGATAATTGATATTCAAACTTCCTTAAATCTCTTTCAAACTTGAAAGTTTTACATTCAAAGAGGGAGGAAGGGTTGTGCAATTTAGGGGATTAACTTAGTTGAAAACCCCATGTTAGTGTTTCCACTTCCACAGTGACAATGTCAATGATAAATGGATAAATGATAAGAAGGAATGATGAATCAACAAAATTTTGCAACTCACCACCCTTCAATGGCTTCCTTGAAAAATTGAAGTCAGGCACATCTCCTCAAGGTTTGGATCTTGCTTGCTTGATTTGCTTGAAGACCTACAAAGAGCTAGCCTTCACAAACAATATGATAATATAACATGAATACACTTACATAACAACATGATAAATGCTTAACATGATGCCTAGATCTTGAATTGCTATAATGAATCACTAAAATGTTGTTCTCGATTTGCTCAATAATGCTCTTGACAATAATTCTTGCTCTTTATTTTTCTGTTAAGTTTGAAATGATGCAATAACTAGGTATTTATATGTAATTATTCTAATTTCCCACAAATTAAATCTTGATAGTTGACTTCAAGAACACTTGAATTGTAGATAATAAAGTGTTGACACTGACAAATTTGAATTTGGAGCCAAAATAGGGGGACCCATGCACCCAGAGCGTATGTCTCCTAGCCCTATTTTCAAAAATTAAGTTGTCAATGACAAAGTATTTGTCACATCTCATTTTCTTGCATTAACTTAATTATTAAATAAATTGAACTAATTGAGAATATTGGTTGGGCATGTTATGATTGTGAACAAATGTGATTTAAATTAGATTTTATTTTTAATACTTGAAATTGAAATTGAAATTGATGGTTAATCTGGATGCATAGAAATGAAATTTAAATAGTTATCATACTATGATTATGAGCTAAATTTCCATACGCTTCAATTATAGTTTATGGGTTAACACTATTAATGAAAATTTAAGTGCAAGTGTGCACAAGTACATATCGAAGGCAAGAACATGGTCGAGGTAGGGGCGTTTAGCTAATTGATATCGATGATTATGATGGAATCTTGCACACACAATGTAGTTCATATGTTTCACATTTTGCATGTAGTTGGCCAAGTAAATTTTGCGAGCTTCGTGATTGTTTGGAAATGAAGAAAATCAGTTAAAATGCATTAAATTTGGTTAGTAAAAAAATAAAATTGATTTAATTAAAAGAGATATATGTTTTAATTTGATGTTGTATATTATGATTATTAGGTTAGTAAAAAATAAAATTAATTGGCCCCCGCGGGTTAGCGGAGTTGGTCTAAGTCTTGGGTTTGCTCCCCGAGGTCTTGGATTTGACTCCTTGGCCTATGACTTACCCTGCCGCACACACTTGGGGTGTGTGTTGGTTATCGTGCGGTCCCAGGGGACTAGTATCGCCTCCAAGCTCGCCCCGTAAAGGGAACCCACTGGGATAGAGTCACTGAGGATACCCTTGTGGATAACAATATAAAATAAAATTAATTGAGAAAAATAAAATATTTTAACACTTAATTATAATAATACTTAAATTTTGCAGGAATATTATTGATAAAAAGAAACCAAATAATACTAATAAATTAAATAATTTATTAAATAACTTAAGTTGCATGATGAGAATGTTCAGATTTAAAGTAAGAACTAGAGTTAAACTTGAACCACCACTCTCCTTTTTACCTCTCTATTAGTGGCTTCATTCCCCGCATGCCAGACATGAGTTGGAGAACCATTTTTATTATGAAGAAAGAGCTCGAAGAGAAGGTGCGGCTTGGATGGGAAAAGAAATTAGAGAACTAGAGTTAAAATTGAACCACCACTCTCCTTTTGCCTCTCTATTAGTGGCTTCATTCCCCGCATGACATGGGTTGGAGAACCATTTTTATTATGAAGAAAGAGCTCGGAGAGGAGGCTAACAGTATGGTCCCATGGGGGCTTGGGCTTCTATTTTCATGGAGTAGGAAGTCTTATGGGAAAAAAAATTGTGCTATAGGATTAATTAAAATATTTTCCAAAAAAATAGTAGCGCCTACTTTTTAGGACTAAAGATTTTAGGTGGTGAAATTGGGGTGGAGCTAGAAATTTCCCCTATAGCCTAAGAATTTTTTTTGCCACTTGTCTATCATCTAAAATTTTAAATTCCTATCACAAAATAAAAATGAGAGAAAAAATATCTATTTTTATAAAGCACTGCAGTTCATTCCTTAAATTTTTAAGTTTAAAATTTTAAACTGAATTGCACTATTAAAATCATGAGACCACCAACTTAAAAATATTTCTAAAAAATTTTAAGAGCACTCACTCAATTTTTTAGTAAGCCCCTCCATAACACCTTACCCTGATCGATCTCAGAGAGAAGGCATATGAATGGTCAAATACAAGTCGTTCTAGATTTAACTCTTGACAAGATTTCATGTTGATGGTGATGTTCCTGCAACAATCGATGGTTTTTCAGTGAAACATGAATCTCATGAAGATGTTGGCGTTGCAAATGCCTTGGTAGACATGCTAATGATGTGGAAGCATGGACAAGAATTCATGAAGGATTGATATGCAAGAAATAGCTCGTACTGATTTCCAACACGCCAAATATGCATGAGAATAGCGAAGCACAGACAAGACCAAGGTGAATAAAATGATTTGATAGAACATCTCAAAGATGAGCCACGCCATTCTTGCTCATGCCATGCATAGGGATATGCATAATGTCATTGTTGATAAAGATCTGGTTTGACTTTATGGCCAGAAGAAAGAGGATCCTCTATGCATTTCTAGGAAATAAAATACTACCTGTAGCACAAGGAACATGGAGTCCAGAAAAACAATGATAATTGATGAGATTTAAGAATCCCCACACCAATTTCTGGTATAGATTTGGAATAGAATGCTACCTTTTCTTGACTGTCGTCTTGGGGCCTGGTCTCATTGGAGGCCTACTTTTGCCATTTTTGAAGCTTTTTCCAACGCTTTGCTCATTCTAGTGTGTCACTATTTGCCAAATTATCGAACATCAGTTCCTCTTCTACGGTGGCTTTCTTTCCTTCTTTCACCAAACATGTTTCTTCCTTCTCATTTTCCCACAGAATTCACCCATTCAAAGCCCTACTTTTCTTACCATTCTCCACAGAATTTAGCTGTAAATCACTCTACAAAATTAGCCTATAAATTTAGATGATCTAAAGCTCGACCTCTATCCATGAAATTCAACTCTGCATTTCCCTCAACAAACTTAGCCTACAAATTAAACTCACTCAAAGACACAAGTTTCCCATTCTCTAGAGAATTCAGCTGCAAATATCCCCACCCCATTGGAAGCGTCGGTCACGACGTCTGTTGGGAAATGAGGTGTCTCAACCTTGCTACATATTTCCCATAATAGTTATTTTCATTTAATATTTTCCTACAACTATTACACATTGTTGATGCTTTGAAAATTGGTTTATTAGGTGTCATAAGATGCCCATGTGATAGTCTATCATGGGAGGACTATTTTTAGAGATTCTATGATAGTTTTTATGACATCTATAAGGGTCAAAAATAGGGGTTTTCATTTTGGACGTGACAGCTTATTTTAGATTGGAATCTTGCTGAAGAAGCCAAGCACATGGTTTTGTAAACCATTGGTGGTTTCTTCTATTGCTGGAGGTCTATAAATTGGAGGCTTGAAGAGTAGTTTTATAGATTGAGTTTGCAGGTATTGTTATGCTATTGGAATGCTACCGAAATTCTTCCAGAGTTGTTAACTAGTGATACTCATGTAAAAGACTTGCTTTGCAAGTGTATGTAATCTTGGTTTTGGATTTGGAATACATTGAGCAGGCTTTGGAGAGTGAGGTTTTTTTTCCTAAAAGGGTTTACCCCACGTATATCTGGTGTTTTGTGTTTTCACTATTTATTTCATGTTTTGAATGTGCTAATTTTCTATAACTGTTTGATCAAGTTTTTAAAGTTTTGCATAATCTCTTCTCAAGATTGGCGTAGGAAATTATTTCCACTACTCTAATTTCCTTACAAGTGGTATTAGAGCCTGATCACCTTTGGTTTCAGTTGTGGGTTGTTGGGTTTTTTTGAGCTAATCAA
Source organism: Sequoia sempervirens (assembly GCA_007258455.2). NCBI lineage: Eukaryota > Viridiplantae > Streptophyta > Pinopsida > Cupressales > Cupressaceae > Sequoia > Sequoia sempervirens. The sequence continues at coordinate 525,575,902 of VDFB02105785.1, forward strand.
GGTTTTGAGTGGGAGCTTGTGCAGAAGATACTTTGTGATCTTGTTGCAGATATATTTTTCGAATGGTGAGCATATCTGGGAGGATTGAGGTAGAAAAGTTTTATGGTATGAACTTTGAAATGTGGAAGCTGAAAATGGAAGATCTATTGATTGATCAGGATCTATGGGATGCAGTGGATGCAAATGTCCTTAGGCTTACAGATGCGACTTTGGCTACAAAATATGATGTAATGGATAGAAAAGCTAAAGGTCTCATTAGACTGTGTCTTGTAGATTCAATCTTGATAAATGTCCACAAAGAACCCACTTCGAAGGATCTTTGGAAGAAGTTGGGTGAGATATACCAAGCCAAATCTCTAGTAAATAAGATTTTCTTGAGGAAGAAGTTGTATTCCTTGAGAATGGAAGAAGGTGGACAAATTTCTGAGCATCTCGAAACATTCAATATGCTGGTGACTCAGTTGACCTCAGTTGGGGTTAAGATGGATGAAGAAGAAAGGTGCCAAACTTTGCTGTGTTCACTGCCAGACTCATGGGACAACCTTATCATGGCCATTGGGAGCACTTCTGTTGTCTTGAAGATAGAGGATGTTGTTGGTTCTCTACTCTCCGAAGAGATGAGAAGGAAGGTCTCTCTGAATGCCAAAGAGGCTTTGAGTGTTCGAAGAAGACAAAAAGAATGAGGCAAAGATGAGAAGCAGCATGGCTGTTATAAGTCCAAAAATAAGGGGAGATCAAAATCTCCTGGTAAGTCCAAGGTAAATGTTGGAACTGTGGCAAACCTGGACACTTCCGAAAGGACTATAAAGAAGAGAAGAAAAAGAAAAAGAAGAAGCAAGATTTTGATTCTGAGTCTGAAAAGGAAGATGGAGATGCCTTTATTGCAGCCTTGGCCACTCGTGCAGGTGATAATGTATGGTTGATAGACTCAGGTGCATCTTTCCACATGACTCCTAACAAAAACTGGTTTAGTAAGTATGAAAACTATGATGGTGGTAAGGTGTATTTGGGTGATGATTCTTTCCTTGATATTGTTGGCCGTGGTAGTATTCATGTGAAATTTTTTGATGGTAGAGTTAGAGGATTTGATGGTGTCTTGCATATCCCAGGACTAGCAAGAAATTTATTATCTGCTAGCAAGCTAATAGATGCGAGTGTGCATGTACAATTTTCTAAAGCAGGTGTGAAAATGGTGAGGTGCTATGGTGATAGCAAGAGGAAGCATATTGGGTACATTGTACCAGCTCGATGCATGCACAGTTGAGTGCAATAGCACTTCTGATAAGATTAAGCCAGAAACTACTTCGCTGAAAAAAGAGAAGGTTTCCTCTTCTGCGGATGGTCGTGGTTTTTGGGTACCCAAGGGTGCTATGTCTACTAAATCTAAGTTGCCTACAGAGAAGACCATGTTATGGCACCAAAGGCTTGGCCACATTGGAGAGAAGGGTTTAAAAGCCCTGAAAAATAAGAACCTCGTTGAGGGGTTGAATGATTGCAATCTAGAATTTGATTTCTGTGAACATTGTATTTATGGTAAACAAAACCGCGTTCAGTTTTACTCGTCTTCTCATAAGTCTTCATGTATCTTGGATCTGATTCACTTTGATGTATTTGGTCCTGTTGATGTTTCTTCTATTGGTAAATCAGTTTATTATGTTACTTTTATTGATGATTTCAGTAGGAGAACATGGGTATATTTTTTAAAGAGTAAAGCTGAAGTTTTCAGTCGTTTTAAGGAGTTCAAGGCTATGGTAGAAACCCAGACTGGAAAGAAAATTAAATGTTTGAGAACTGACAATGGTGATGAGTACTATTCTGCAAAATTTGACAAATTTTGTATAGATTGTAGGATTAAAAGATAAAAGACAATTCTGTATTCTCCGCAGCATAATGGAGTTGCAGAAAGAATGAACAGATCGTTGATGGAGAAGGCTAGGAATATGTTGGGTGGAGCTGATCTAGAACAAAATTTTTGGGCTGAAGTTGTTTCCACTGCTTGTTATTTGATAAATAGATCTCCTACATCAACGCTTGTTGATAAAACGCCAATGGAGGCGTGGTCAGGGAAAAAGCCTTCACTTAGACATCTGAGAGTTTTAGTTGTGAGGCGTATGCACATGTGCCAAAGGAGAAGAGAAAAAAATTGGACTCTAAGGCTGTCAAATGTATCTTCATCGGCTACAACTATGGTGTGAAAGGATACAAGCTTTGGGACCCTATTACATAAAAGGTAATTTATTCCAGAAGTGTTATTTTTAGAGAGACTAAATCTTCTCCTGTTAATTTTCAGCCAAAACAACATAAAGAAATTGAACAGGAAAAGGATGTGGTTCAAATTTCTTCTATGCCTGAGGAAGTTGAAATAATACCCCAATATAGACAAGAAGTTGAGGAGAGCTCATCAAGATCTGAAGAGGAGGAAGAAGTGGAAGAACCTCCACCTCAGCTTGTTCGAAGGTCTACAAGGAAAAGGAAACCACCTCAAAGGTATGGGTATTCACCTGATGATTGGAAGTGTATATTTGCTTTGAGTACTAGCATTGATGAATCGAGATCCGTGCAAGAGGCATTGGATATGAATGATGCAGAGTCATGTAAATTAGCCATGGATGAAGAGATGACAGCTCTTAAAAGGAATGAAACATGGGACTTGGTACCATTGCCTGAGGGTCGGAAACCTGTTGGATGTAAATGGGTGTTTAAGAAAAAGATTGGTTCAGATGGAAATGTTGAAAAGTATAAGGCACAGTTGGTTGCGAAGGGATACTCTTAGGTTGAGGGTATTGACTATGGTGATATTTTTTTGCCTGTTGCTAAAATGACATCCATTTGATTCTTATTATCTATTGCAGCAACTTATGATCTAGAGGTGGAACAAATGGATGTGAAAACTGCATTCCTTCATGGTGATTTGGAGGAAGAAATTTATATGACACAGCTAGAGCACTACGTGGTAAAAGGTAAAAGAAAGTTGGTATGTAAGTTAAAGAAATCTCTGTATGGCCTTAAACAAAGTCTGAGGATGTGGTACCAAAAGTTTGATACATATGTATTGAGTTTGGGATTTGTGCCGTCTAAATCTGATCACTATGTATATTTTAAATATGATGGTGATTGTTTCCTGGTAATTGCTTTATATGTTGATGACATGTTGTTTATTGGGAAAGGCAAAGGTTTGATTGCAGAATTAAAATCTCAGCTCTCTGTGAAATTTGAAATGAAAGATCTTGGTACAGCAAAACACATACTTGGGATGGAGATTAAAAGAGATTGTGAGAACAGAAAGCTATGGCTTAGCCAGGGTAAGTATGTTTGTTCAGTTTTGCAAAGGTTTAAGATGCAGGATTGTAAACCACTTTGTGTTCCTGTTGGATTGGGAATGAAGCTCTCTATTTCACAATGTCCAACATCCCCATCGGAGATGGAAGACATGAGCAGAGTTCCTTACCAGAGTGCAAGAGGAAGCTTAATGTATGCTATGGTCTGTATAAGACCAGACATTGCCCAAGCAGCGGGAGTTCTTTCCCGTTTTATGTCTAATCCTAGAAGAGTTCATTGGGATGCAGTTAAGAGGGTCTTCAGATATTTGTGGGGTACAACAAAGTACGCTATATGTTTTCATGGTACAAGATATCAACATTTCCTAAGTATTTATGGTTTTGTGGATTTAGATTGGGCTGGTGATGTCGATAGCAGAAGGTCCACTAGTGCATATGTGTGTACTCTTAATGGTGGTGCAATCAGTTGGAGGAGCAAGCGACAGGCTGTGGTCGCTTTGTCCACTACTAAGGTAGAGTATATGGCAGCTACTCATGCCTGTAAAGAAGCCATTTGGTTGAAGCGTTTGTGTTTAGATATTGGATTGAAACAGGGTGCAATTACAATTTATTGTGACAGTCAGAGTGCAATCTGCCTTGCGAGGAACCCAACTTTTCATGCCAGGACCAAACACATTGATGTTCAGTATCACTTTGTGAGAGATATGGTCGAGGATGGCAGGGTGAAGCTGGAAAAGGTAGAGACAGTGGTGAATGTTGTAGATGCATTAACTAAGCCCATGAGCACAACAGAATTCAGGTGGTGTTCCGAGTCTATGGGCCTTTTGGCCCCTAGCAATTGATCCATGATGGTGTTTTTCCCTTGGCCCTTGCAAGGTATTTGAAAAGTGGGAGAATGTTGGGAAATGAGGTGTCTCAACCTTGCTGCATATTTCCCATAATAGTTATTTTCATTTAATATTTTCTTACAGCTGTTACACATTATTGATGCTTTGAAAATTGGTTTATTAGGTGTCATAAGATGCCCATGTGATAGTCTATCATGGGAGGACTATTTTTAGAGATTCTATGACTGTTTTTATGATATATGTAAGGGTCAAAAATAGGGGTTTTCATTTTGGACGTGAGAGCTTATTTTGGACTGGAATCTTGCTGAAGAAGCTAAGCACATCGATTACAAGTGGTTTCTTGTATTGCTGGAGGTCTATAAATTGGAGGCTTGAAGAGTAGTTTTATAGATTGAGTTTGCAGGTATTGTTATGCTGTTGGAATGCTGCCGAAATTCTTCCAAAGTTGTTAACTGGTGATACTCCTATAAAAGACTTGCTCTGCAAGTGTATGTAATCTTGGTTTTGGATTTGGAATACATTGAGCAGGCTTTGGAGAGTGGGGTTTTTTTTCCGAAAGGGTTTTCCCCACATATATCTAGTGTTTTGTGTTTTCACTATTTATTTCATGTTTTGAATGTGCTGATTTTTTGTAACTGTTTGATCAAGTTTTTAAAGTTTTGCATAATCTCTTCTCAAGATTGGCATAGGAAATTGTTTCCGCTACTCTAATTTCCTTACAATGTTAAGAAGAGCAAGATCCATCTTGAAGATGACAAGAATATGATAAGTGGGTATATTAAGTCACATTTTACTGGTAATCAAATGGTAATCACAAATCATTAATTTAAATGTTTATTTTATATGGTCACCCATGGATGAGCCATGTACTATGAGTAGCATATGGAAAATTCACCATGAGTAAATTTATTTGTGATGAATTTGTCATTTCCCACGGTGAAATATTGATGGTGAATTTTCCTAGAGCCACTATGAGTATGTCACAAACTGAATGATGCCTTGTAGAGGAAGAATTGAAGCTTACTTGGTAGTTTCTTGTTGGTGTTGGGGATCTACCTCATCAAGCCTTCCTGTAAGCAATTCAAAGCTTGCTTGTGGAAGCAACATTGGTCTTATTGACTAAATCCCAAATACACAACAATGTGTTTTCTTTCTTCAGAGTTTCTAAGTCCTTATGTTATTTTGATTTAGAAATAATTTCATCAATATGTCATGGTATAAATTGGTTATAATTTATATACAATGTTTATCCTTTAGTTTTCCATACATTAATCCAATCCTACCATGATCGAAAGACATTCTTGTTTATAACTTTGCATTGAACCATCTAAGTATTGTTTTGCTAGTGCATATTACAAAACCATATATATACATTAATAGCACAAATATGCATTTCATAGTACAAACTAGTTTGAACACATGGTCAAACTTCAAGTTAAATACTCCATCAAAGTGAGAATGGTATTACATTACATTAGTTGTTGCGTGCATTATAATTATTTCATTAAATAGAGAGAAGATATTGAAGGATCAATGTATGTTAATACGAGTTCCATGGAAATAAATGGATTGCAAGTTAATATTTAAAATTTTATGTTGAAAGGTTTTATTGTCTATTAAAAGAATTGCATGTTGATTACATATATTATTGTTTTAACGTATGAAAGATTTGAATTGATGAAAGATGTTAATTTAATCATTTGCACAAAAAGGTTAAGAGTTTTTATTTATTTATTGTGGTCATTATGTATGTTACTGTATTCATGAGGGTTTTGGAAAGTTTACCTTCCAGGATGAGTGCCAAATATGGGTTATCAAGGAGTGTAGTCTGTTTTTTCTAATTCTACTTTTATTTAGCTATATATTGCTATATGCTTAGCCAAGTGACTTAGACCATTGTGATAGATGGATTTATTATAAATTTTCTCTTTTCCATATTCTAGTATTGATCATTACATGTTCTAGTATGATAGAAATGCACGTAGATATATTAGGCATGCACCAGATTCCATCCTATTCATCTATTTCTTTTTGCTAATAATTTTGTGCAGGGTTGGTGGTTCTTCATGCTAGGAAGGATTCTTCGAGGAAACACAAGCTTTATGGTTGGGTGGAAAAAGTGTTTGGACCATGTTCTCATCTACTGACTTGCAAATGATTGTGAGAGTCAATAGCGATCAGAGGCTACATTAGTTATATCTCTACATTATTATTGAAATACTATTTATATATATACTATCAAATTGTACATTTATTGGATTGCAAATGAATGAGTGGATTATAGTAATCATGATTCCATTGTATGTGTACATTACTTGTACTCTTATTGTATTTGTATGACTTGTTGGTGATGGATTGCTTAAGCCAATGATTGTATCATATTATTTCAAGTAGTATGAATGATATGTCGTATGATGACATGGCATGTGTGGAGTTATTTCTCATGTCTTGATGTACTTGTAAATATTTCTTGCTAATATGATTAACATTGTTGATTATTTGGATTTTATAGTAAAATTTAGAACCTGTAGTTACAGTATTAGATGAATGCATTTGTTTTTCGCTTGCAATTTATTGGTAATTGTTAAAACTAGGTCATGAAATGCATAATTTAGGAAATTAGGTGTTCAATTAGGTTTGATAATTTAAGGGGAGAAAAACATAGTGTGAAATTGTTAAGGGTGACAATTTACAACACTACAAGAAGTACAACCCTAAAGAAAATTACACAACCACAATTTTTTTATATATAGAAGAACAAAATAACCTCACAATTGTTCCCTACACTTTTGAGAAGATTTTAATACAATGGTGGATGACCCATTTCTCAAAGTTTATAGACTAGATAAATTTCACAAAGACATTCAAATACAAATTTATCAAAACTAGATTAATACTTGCACTGAATTATAATGGAGTTACTTTAGTGTAATCACATGGAATAGTGTTTTGGGTCCTCTAGTGGAGAATTGTGACAAAGTTATGGGTACATGAGTTTGTGTAGAAATTTTTAAGGTTTATCCTTATTTGATACCTAGAGAGAGAATCACCAAGATATTTCCACATGAGAGTAACTCTTTTCTAGCTTCCAATACACTTTCAAATTTCATCACCCAAACCCTAGAGTAGGTTTGGCTCTAATTTTTTTGGGTAAAACATTCTTGTTAAAAGAATTGAATATGTTAATGATAATGTGTAATGATGTTTGGAAAATAATATTTCTACACTAGGAAGTAGATGAAAGGTTTTATAGAGAAAATGGAGAATACAAAGTCGAAAAGGAAAGGTAAGGAAGTTGAAAAATAAAAAATCAATGTAGAAAATTTAATATATAACATAAAGGTCAAAACCAATGAAGGAGAATGGATTATTATTAAATCCACTGACATCACATCCCATTATATTAATCCATTGAAAATAGTTCATGTCAAAACCTTGATTTACAAGACACACTAAAGATGGCCACTACATGGGATTATTAAGGATAAGAGCAACTAGCATGTGCATTTTATCTATTACATGAGTACCAAAATTTATTCCTTAAAGGATTCTAGGAGATAAGTGGATTGCACCCATCTCCTAAGAAGATACAAATTAGATTAAAATTGGGCTTTGAGATAGTTAAGAACTAGCCAAATCACCCAAATCCTAACCTATAGATGAAGATTAAGGATGAGATAGATAAAATATTGGAAGTCGGCATCATATATTTGGTCATTTGATTAGAAATGGGTGTTTCTATCAACATTTTGATAAAAAAAAGGATGATAAAATTAAGATTTGTGTAGACTATCACATGCTAAATGAAGAATTCATTACTAACCCATTTCAAAAACCATTCATAGAAGAGATTATGGGAGTTATATGGCATGATGTATGTACTTTCACCAATGGATTGTCATGATGCCCTATTAGGTGTAGATCAAAGAAGAAAAGTAAAAAATGACATTTATCATTAAGTGAGTGGTTTTGCTTATAATGTGAAACCATTTAGGTTAAAGAATACACCAATAATGTTCTCTAGGATCATTATATATCCATTCATAGAATTTATCCATCAATTGTTATAGTTCCATGTCTCCAAAAAGTGTATACTTTTCTTGATATGGTGAAATATAACAAGCAAATTTTTTTCAATTTCCGATTACAATGAGCAATGCAACACACATCCGTTAGGGTTAGCACTTAAACCAAAATGATGTGGAATTCAACTCTAACCAAGAATGCGCCAGATGACGACGAGCATATGGTTAGAGGATCCCTATCTTCTATTATGCTGAAAGTAAACTCAACACCCAGAATGTGCTTTCAAACCCGAAGTGGGAATGGAGCTACCATAGGGCGGAGATGTAAGATATTACAATGCAAATCAAGTAAATAGGTAGCAAGCCAACCTCTTCCACTTATCTAGTGGGAAAATACAGAAAATGAAAGAGCAAAAGTTAGAATGCTGACAGTACTACTGTTCAGCTTACACAATAACAGAAGATGCCTGCAATGAACAAGATTAAGAGCTCTCCACTGCTATAGTAATAGATATGATCATTCCAAAGCTGAATATAACCTTCTAGACACAAAACCTTCACCTAAATGCAAGTTACTCGAATATGATATGACAGACCAGTAGCCTAATTGACAAAACCAACAACACATAACTTAATCAAAATACTCATAACTCACTCCAAACTCACTCAAATCTCATGAGACAAAATGTAAAGTGATTCTCAAATGTTGGTGCCCCATATTGAATCATGAAAACAGACCAAAATACTCCAAATGTTTTATGCACGGATTTCAAGGCAGCCCCAGATGGTATGGCCCTCAAGGAAGGGCGATTTTCTTAAATAAAATCAAGGACTTCTTCAAAAAATCTGAGACTAAGCAAGAAGGGTCACCCCTCATAGACAAAGAGATTAATGCAATACCTAGAATGATATTTTTTGTATTTTTTGACTTATATGTAAAAACCATGTGCAACTACATAGAACAGTAACTCCAAAAAATGACATAAAATGCAACAAACTGAACTACAACACAAAAACCCAAACTACAATGAAACCCTCACTACCTAAATCCACTCAATACAAGTAAACTTCCCCACTAGGTGCTATCTCTCAAGCATGAAGTTGAGCCAAGGCTAGGAGGCATTCATTCCTCAAAGCAATCCCAACACCATTCCGTTAGCATATCATTTCTGTAGACAAAAAATGATAAAATGAAGATCCAAGGCTTCCTTTTATAATGTTGAAAAGACCCTCTAGAAGCTTCTAGAAGAGAAGCCCTATTTTTTAAAACTTTGAACTGACTCCTTTTCCCTCCAGTTTGGGCGCCCCTTTCCTCAAGGTTCAATTTTGACTTTATTTAAAATCCTCTCTTCATAAAATGGCATCCCTTTCTTCAAGTAATATTTTTGAACTTTAAAATATAATAAAATCACCTCAATGAGGCATCCACCCATGAAGACCACCTTTTAAAACAACTTAAAGTTCAATCACTAGGCCAAGGGGGGGTCAACAGTAAAATATAACATTAAAATATGACTTTATTAAAATAATCTAAACTTATCTCTCCAAATGTGCCCCTGAGCCGAAAATGAACAAGCCAACTGAACTGACTGTAGAAGAAAGCCAATTGCACTGGAAACCGCATGAACACTGCCAAAAATAGAATTTACTAAAAATAGTAAATTCCAGAAGATGCCCAGAATGAACCACATGGCACACTGTTATGAAGCTCTGTGAAAACCCAGAAAGAATCCGCAAACTGCACCCTCAACTTCAATAAACTCCAACCACCAAATGAAAAACCCTAATTTCACCTTCCGAGTAGCCTACAGGTCTCCGGAATAGGCCAACGGTCAACTGAAAAGATCATGCTTGAGAAGGGGACATTACAGTTTTCCCTCCCAAAGATTGCTTGTCCTCAAGCAATCGCAAACCTGGATGTTGTAGAATCTCATCATTCTCCCAAGTCGCATCCTCCATATGCAAGTTCTTCCACTTCACCAAGTATTCTCTGATTGTTCTTTTTCTCAAAGAACACTCTCTGGAATCAAGAATCTCTTCTATAATCAAAACTAACCATCCTTCTTCATCCAAAGGTGGCAACTGTGATGAAGCAACAACATTGTGTCCAAGTTCCTTCTTGAGGCGAGACACGTGGAAGACATTGTGTACTCTACTATTTGAAGGTAGCTCCAACTCATAAGCTATTGCTCCAACCTTTCTGATAACTTTGAATGGCCCATAGAAATGAGGTTTGAGCTTCTCAACTCCACTCTTCTTGAGAGTAGACTCTCTATAAGGCTGCAGTCGAAGATAAACCATATCTCTGACCTTAAAAGAGTGCTCAACACGCCATTGATCAACGTACATCTTCTACTAATTCTATGCAATCTGAAGATTGTTCTTCAATGATTTTAATATATCTTGACTCCGCTGCAACAAATCCTTGGCTTGAGGGGGCTTTGCTATCACCAAACACCAAATCAGCAAATCTAGGAGCCTCATAACCGTAAAGAGCCATGAAAGGTGACATCCTTATTGACATGTGAAAAGAAGAATTATAACAATACTCGCCTATGTGAAGCCATTTCACCCATGCTCTTTGCTGCTCTGAAACATAGTTTCTCAAATAGCGTTCCAACCACTTGTTCACTATCTTAGTTTGTCCATTGGTTTGAGGGTGATAACTAGTGCTAGGAGTAAGCACTGTACCACTCATTCTAAAGACCTCTTGCCAAAAAGTGCTTAGGAACTTGCTGTCCCTATCACTCACAATGTTTTTTGGCAACCCATGTTACCTAAACACCGTATTAAAAAATAGATCTGCAACTTGGGCTGCTGAAAAAGAGCTGGTAATGGCAAAGAAGTGAGCAAATTTTGTTAGTCTGTCCACTGCAACATAGATACAGTCTTTTCCTTGGACCTTGGGCAGCCCCGTGATGAAGTCCATCGATATGCTTTCCCATTTTTGAATGGAAATAGGGAGAGGTTGCAGTAGAACAGTTGGTAGGGTATTTTCATTTTTGTTCATCTGACAAGTGGGACACTCCTAGATGTAGCGTTGAACCTCTCCTTTTAGCCCCTTCCAAGAAAACCTTTCTCGAATTTGCCTATATGTCTTGAAGAAACCCCGATGACCAGCAAGTGGGATGCCATGGAATGTCATCAAAATCTTCTTTTTGAGCTTAGAATCAGCCACCAAATAGATTCTACCCTTGTAGTGTATCAACCCTTCAACCACTTTGTACCTTTCATCCTGGAAGGTACCTTCAATGATGTTGGTTGCAAACTGATTTTTGGCATAATCAGCAAGCAACACCTCCTTCCAATCAGCAGTAAGCTCACACAACGAACTCAAATGAGGTCTCCTAGATAAAACATCAGCCACAATATTGTTTTTCCCTTTGACATATTCAATGTCAAAATCATAAGCTTGAAGCTTACTCACCCACTTTTGTTTCCTTTCGTTCAAGTCCTTCTAATGCATGAAATGCTTGAGGCTATTGTGATCAGTCTTGACCACAAACTTGCTCCCCACCAAATACTGCCTGAACTTAGCTAATGCATGCATGATCGCAAGCATTTTCTTGTCATAAATGGAGTAGGTCCTTTCAACACCTCTTAGCTTTCTGCTCTCAAACACAATGGGATGCTTGTCTTGCATCAAAACAGCCCCTACGCCTTCTCTAGATGCATCACACTGTAGCTCGAAGGGTTTGGAAAAATCTGGAATAGCCAAAACCGGACATGAACTCATGATCCTCTTAAACTTATCAAAAGTAGTTTGTGCCTTTTCAGACCAACAAAAGGCTCCCTTTTTCGTGAGATCAGTAAGAGGAGTTGCATTTTGTGAGTAGCCCTTCACAAATCTTCTATAGAATCCACAAAGACCCAAGAACCCTTTCAAGTGAGTCAAGTTCTCTGGAGGTGGCCAATCAATTATAGCTTTGATCTTCTTCGGATCAACCTTCACTCCATCTGCACTGATTATGTGACCAAGGTAAAGTAGCCCCTTTATTCCAAATTCACATTTGGACTCCTTGGCAAACAAAGTTTCTAATTCTAGGATGCTAAGCACTTCCTCCAAGTGCTTGAGATGTTCTTCCCAAATCTTGTTGTAGATAAGGATATCATCAAAGAAAATCAATACAAACTTCCTTAACTATTTATGAAAAACTCTGTTCATACAAGAGTAGAAGGTAGTAGGAGCATTAGTCAATGCAAATGGCATGACTAAAAACTTGTAGTGACCATAGTGACACCTAAATGTTGTCTTTTCCACATCAGATCCTCTCATCCGAATCTGGTAGTAACCCGACCTCAAATCAATCTTGGTAAAGAACTTGGCTCCATGTAGCTCATCAATGAGCTTATCTATCCTCAGAATGGGGTACTGATTCTTGATGGTGCTTTAATTCAAGGCATGATAATCCACACACATGTGGATGGTGCCATCCTTCTTCTTTACCAGAACTATAGCTGAGGCGAAAGGACTCTTGCTTGGGAAAATGAAGCCTATTTCAAGAAGTTCCCTGATGTTCTTCTCAATCTCATCCTTCTGCTTCTTAGGGTACTGATAAGGTGTTGTACTAACTGGCTTAGCCCCTTCCTTGAGCTCAATGACATGTTCTGAACCCCGTTCAGGAGGTGGTCTAGGAGGTAAATCAACAAACACCTTGCTCTTCTCTGTGAGTATAGATTGAATATCAGGAGGAAATCTCTCTTTGTTTCAACTGGACAAGCAAGAAGAATCATACATTCTGCAACCCACTCAACTTGATCTTGACGAATCAGCCTTGCCATTCTTTTGAATGACACAATCCGAGGACCACCATTGGACATCCCTCTTAACACCACCTTTTTCCCATCGGATTGAAACTTAAGCTCCATAGTTTGCAGATTTAGAGAAATCTCTCCAAGAGAATGCAGCCATTGAATACCTAGGACAACATCTATATCTCCAATGTTGACTACATAGAAGTCATCTTTGACTTCATAGTTACCCAACTACAAGGACATGTTTGAAATCTTCTTGGTGCAAGAGATATGAAACCCATCAGCAACCATGACCTTGAAACCTTCAAATTCTTCTGTTTGAAGCCCTTTCTTTGCCAATACAACTTCATCAATGAAATTATGTGTTGCTCCAGTGTCGATCAAAGCAACTATTCACTGCCCTTTAATCATACCTCGGACCTTGAAGGATTCATTTTTTTGGAAGCTCGATAGTTGAGCCAAGGTACCTCCACTTCCCTTTTCATCTTCAGACTCTTCTGGAGCTTTTTCCACTTCGCTGTCATCAAAATAAGACTATTGATCTAAAAAATTAGAATTATTTTCCTCAGCTGAATAATACTCAATTTGATGAATTTTGACTCCCTTTGGAAAAATATGATCTTGAGACCATTTTTCTCTACACCGGAAACATAACCCCTTCTTTCTGAGTTCATTAAGTGTCTCTAGATCCAACCTAGTGACATAAGGTTTATGCCGCTTGAACTCCTTATGATGAGGTCCTTTTCCCTTGTCCTTCTTGTGAAATGAAGGCTTGGAATGAAATTTGGCTTTAGGAGCAACCCACTCCATGTTTCTTGCTTTCTCCATCGCCTCTTGTAAGGAAGGTGGATCAAAGGCTTTAATCCAACCCTTGAGTGGTTCCATAAGTCCTTCACTGAATAGGATCACCAACCACCTCTTAGTGATTCCCATGACCATTACTGAAAGTCTCTGAAACTCAGCTATGTATGCATCAACAGTGCCATATTGCTTAAGCTATGCTAATTCTCTAAAATGAACTTCTGGATCCTTCTTCTCAAATCTCTCTATGAGTCTATTGGTGAACTCATCGTAGGTAATGATAGACCGATGACCCAAGGTGACTAGGCCATGGTACCACCACTCATGAACCACCCCATCAAGGTGTAGCGTATCGAACTTAATTGCCCCCTCCTCTGCCATGGGTCTAAGAGCTAGATAGTTGTCTAACTTCTGTATCCAAGCTCTTGCTGAACTGTTGTCACTCCCATCAAAATGTGGAAGCATAATCTTGTTGATAGCTTGATACAAACCCCTTGTAATGCTATTTTCTTTGGTTCATAATGTCTTCCTTGTCCTCTATTCTTCCTTTTATGATCCATAAAATCATTGTAAGACATATCTATCTTAATTTCATTGGGGAGAGAATCATACTTAGCACGACCGAGTCTCAACTGTTCCACAAATGATGCATTTTCTTCTAGATCAGGTTGAGGGTTTATTGGTGCCAAGAAGGTGGGTTTGAATGGCCTGGAAGAGATGTATGTACTATTTGATGAAGGCTAAGCAACATGTCCATTATGATGGTTGGAGGCACTGTGTTCTCCCATATGTCCTGGATTGTTTTGTGGAGTTGGGTTCTGACCCACTTTTCCCATCATGAAAGATACCATATCCATTAGGGCATCCATCTTCCTCTCGAACCTCTTTCCTGGACTTATCGATCTTTCTTTTCCCTTTCCACTGTCATCCCTATTGCTGGTAAACCTCTCAGAACCACCGGTTGGCCTCTCACTGTCCCCCATTTCCGTTTCTTGTGAAGACTCCCAATGAGCCCTCAAAACCTCTGATGCTATTTGACCTGCTGGAACTTGATGCCACTAAAATTGACTAGCAGCTTTCTTGTCTTCCCTTGCTAAGTATCTTTTTTCTCTGTCACTCATAGAAGGTTTGTTTCATAGGATGGTAGGATGCGTGGCTTTGATACCACTAAAATATACCGAGCCAATTTTTTTTCAATTTTTGATTACAATGAGCAATGCAACACACATCTGTTAGGGTTAGCACTTAAACCAAAATGATGCAGAATTCAACTCTAAGCAAGAATGCATCGGATGACGACGAGCATATGGTCAGAGGATCTCAAAGCAATATTGAATAAATAACTCTAACCAAGAATGCGCTAGATGACGATGAGCATATGGTCAGAGGATCCCTATCTTCTATTCTGCTAAAAGTAAACTCAACACCCAGAATGTGCTTTCAAACCCAGAGTGGGAATGGAGCTACCATAGGGCAGAGATGTAAGATATTACAATGCAAATCAAGTAAATAGGTGGCAAGCCAGCCTCTTCCACTTATCCAGTGGGAAAATACAGAAAACATGAAAGAGCAAAAGTTAGAATGCTGACAATACTACTGTTCAGCTTACACAATAACAAAAGATGCCTGCAATGAACAAGATTAAGAGCTCTCCACTGCTATAGTAATAGATATGATCATTCCAAAGTTGAATATAACCTTCTAGACACAAAACCTTCACCTAAATGCAAGTTACTCGAATATGATATGACAGACTAGCAACCTAATTGACAGAACCAACAACATAGAACTTAATTAAAATAGTCATAACTCTTTCCAAACTCACTCAAATCTCATGAGACAAAATGCAAAGTGATTCTCAGATGTTGGCGCCCCATATTGAATCATGAAAACAGACCAAAATACTCCAAATGTTTTATGCACAGATTTCAAGGCAACCCCAGATGGTACAACCCTCAAGGAAGGGCAATTTTCTTAAATAAAATCAAGGACTTCTTCAAAAAATTTGAGACTAAGCAAGAAGGGTTTCCCTTCATAGACAGAGAGATTAATGCCATACCTAGAATGATATTTTTTGTATTTTTTGACTTATATGTAAAAACCATGTGCAGCTACACAGAACAGTAACTCTAGAAAATGACATAAAATGCAACAAATTAAACTACAATGCAATACTCACTACATAAATCCACTCAATACAAGCAAACTTCCCCCTAGGTGCTATTTCTCAAGCACGAAGTTGAGCCAAGGCTAGGAGGCATTCATTCCTCGAAGCAATCCCAACACCATTCTGACAACATATCATTTCTTTAGACAAAAGATGATAAAATGAAGATCCAAGGCTTCCTTTTATAATTTTGAAAAGACCCTCCAGAAGCTTCTAGAAGAGAAGCCCTATTTTTTAAAAATTTGAACTGACTCCTTTTCCCTCCAGTTTGGGTGCCCCTTTCCTCAAGGTTCAATTTTGGCTTTATTTAAAATCCTCTCTTCATAAAATGGCATCCCTTTCTTCAAGTAATATTTTTGAACTTTAAAATATAATAAAATCACCTCAATGAGGCATCCACCCATGAAGACCACCTTTTTAAAACAACTTAAAGTTCAATCACTAGGCCAAGGGGGTCAACGATAAAATATAACATTAAAATATGACTTTATTAAAATAATCTGAACTTATCTCTCCAAATGTGCCCCTGAGCCAAAAATGAACAAGCCAACTGAACTGACTGTAGAAGAAAGCCAATTGCACTGGAAACTGCATGAACACTGCCAAAAATAGAATTTACTAAAAAAAGTAAATTCTAGAAGATGCAGGAATGAACCCATGCCACACCATTCTGACTCTCTAAAAAACCGAGAAGAATCCACAAACTACACCCCCAACTTTAATCAGCTCTCCAACCACCAAGCGAGGAAAACCCTAATTTCACCTTTGAGTAACTTCTACGGGTCTCAGGAATAGATAGCAGTCAAGCGAAAAAGATCATGCTTGAGAAAGGGACATTACATATGGGCATAATTGATGACAAATTGGACTTATTGTGGGGCCTTGATTTAGTGTTGTGAGGTGTTTTACACATCCACATTAGGTCTTGGGCCCTTGCAAATTGAATAAAATACATTTATTTATGTCTTGTAAGAGTGTTGTAAGGTGTTGTGACACATCTTCACACTTTTCTAGGACCATAATATCATAATTCTCCTAAATAACCTTACCAAGACCTATTTCAAAGTGTTGTAAAGTCTTGTAACAAAATTTCAGACTTTCCTAGGCTTGTCATCAATATTTACACCTTTCTTATGCTTTAGATGGCCCCTTTATACACTTATAGGCCTTACTTAAGTGTCTTGTTGAAGAAGAACCCAATAAAAATTATTTAAATTATCACAATTCCTAACATCCACTTAAAAATGCCCAAGTGGATTAAGTCGCCATTAGTGGCGATTTAGTCCCATTT
>VDFB02105785.1:525593166-525634697 GCA_007258455.2 Sequoia sempervirens
AAAACCTTCAAGTCCTAACTTCATGAACCCCACCAAAAGATAAATTTTATTAGATTCAAAAATTAAGTTATTGATTGGATATTGAAGGTGTATGAGCTCTGCTAGGGTTTTCTTGTGTCTGCGATCATTCTTGGCCCCTCTTATGTCATACTGTAGTTACTACGTAGGATTTTCCTCTTTTCATGTGTGTATGACCACATTTACTATGGTTTTTTTTTATTTTAATATGCCTTCAACTAGCTATAACCCAGTAGTTCATGTTGGTGTTGGCAATTTGATGGCTTTACTCAATGGCTCCTCCTCCAAACAAATGTCATTGGAAATTTTTTCTAAAAGTATTTCATGAGGTTAGTCTTTTGACTCCCCAACTGATGTGGTTTTACCTTTGTATGATTTTGATTCTGCTTTTCAATGGCTTGAGCAACACATCCTTGTTGGGTATTTTTTTGGGAGGACTCCCCTTAAAAGTGTGCTTAAGGAATGGGTCAACAAGGCCTGGGTCCCTCATGGGGTTCACCTTGATATGGTCCAAAACTTAAGCAAGGGATTTTTCTTGTTCCTCTTTGCAGAGGTCAATCATGTCTAAGCAATCCTAGCACATGGTCCCTAGTATGTCAGGTCTTCTTTGTTGGTTTTCTAGGCATGTAACCAAGACTTTGCTATCTCAGATGACACCAAGTTGTGGGTCCCGATCTAGATTGAATTTCTAGGTTTACCTTTTCCTTGTGTGCCTTTTTTGAATCATATTGTGTCCTCTTTGGGGAGGGTCATTTGTATTGAGCCAGATAGGTTTTTTCAGGCCCAACCCCAAAAACGAGTATGTGTTGAAGTGGACCTTTCACAAGATTTGAAGGACTCCATTGACATTCAAATTGGAGATATTAGGCATACCCAGAAGGTAACTTATTTTAATCTACCTAACACATGTTATAGGTGTCGGTATGTGAACCACAAGATCAAGGACTACCCTTTGGCAATACCTCATACTCCTCCTCTGCCACAAGAATTTGAAAAGCCTCATCAAGCAAATAATTCTATTGCCAAACTTGATGAAAAATGAACCATGGGTACAAACCAAAAAAACAAGTCCAGTGGCTCTAGGTCAGCTTCCAAAGCCCTTGAGCCTACCAAGAATGTTTCAAACCCTTCGACGAAGGGGAAAGATGCTTCTGTTGGGGCTGATAATGTTCCAGCACAACCTAGGTTGAAGGCTATGCCTTAGCCTAATGTCATTATTATAGCACAGCTGAACATTTCTCCTCCCATGTCGGGAGCTCAAAGGAAGTCTTGTAGTCCTTCCCCACCATTGGAAGAAGGTGAATATTTGCAAGAGAAATGGAGATTTTCTTCTCCTATTCAAATTGGGTTAGTTTTGCCAAAGTTTTTGCAAAATCGCTTCTCTTCTCTGAATGAAGAGGAGTTGGACTCCTACGATATGGAGGAGTTTCATTCATGAATTTCCTCTCATGAAATGTTCAAGGTCTAACAGACCTCTTCAGAAAGTATTCTGTTAGGGATACTTTGAAGAAATATTTTGGTATTGAAGTGCTTTGTCTCCAAGAAGTTAAATTTTTTGGTTTTTTTCTCGTGTCGGCTTATCACTCTATTTGGCCAGCCATTCAAATATTTTGTATTGATCATCAAGTTGGGTGTGGTGGAGTTGTCACCTGTTTGTCCCCATGGTGGCATGCTTGCACAGTTGACCATAAGTTTGACCAAACACATCAACTTGTCTAGATCCTTCTCAACATTTATAATCACTCCTTTGGGATTATTAATGTTTATGCTTCTAATGATGTTGTGGAATGCTTTGTGCTTTAGCATTTGATTTTTGATTCATTTCCAATTGCTACTTGGTTATTGTGTGGGGATTTCAATATGATTGAGATGTCCTATGATAAATATGGCACCTTTCCATTTAGATGGGCAGTTGGAAAAAGGGAGGTGTGGTTCTACATGCGTAATAAATTGGGGCTCTTTGATCCCAATATTGGTCGCCATCATTCTCATTCCCTTTGGCACACTTGGTATAATTATAGGGCTGACTCTGACAAGATATTTAAATTCCTCGATCGTGCTATGATCTCAGCTCAATATTTTTTCTCTTTTGACAACTCTTCACTCTCAGTTAAGTCGTTAGTGGATGTGACTTTGTAAGATCATTTCCCCATTTCTTTTCTCATTGAATGGAAGACAAGATAGCCTCAGGATACAATTCTTTTTTAACATATCTCTACTTTTTCATCAACCCACGTTGGCCCACATTCCTAGGGTCTAGAATTTTGAGTGTAGGCCAGCTCATCAAACAAGTTGGATTAATTGGTGGAATGATGCTATCACTCACACAACAAGATTTTTGGGAAGTTATGGGTGACAACTTGCCATTTTTCATTGGAGGTCTTATGAGGTTACCATAGCTGACCTTTGTTTAGTTACCAAGGCTTTGGTGGCTAGCCCT
This sequence comes from Sequoia sempervirens, assembly GCA_007258455.2. Classification (NCBI taxonomy): domain Eukaryota; kingdom Viridiplantae; phylum Streptophyta; class Pinopsida; order Cupressales; family Cupressaceae; genus Sequoia; species Sequoia sempervirens. The sequence continues at coordinate 525,595,625 of VDFB02105785.1, forward strand.
TTCTCCTCATCATTACAAGTCAAGGTGGTGGAATTAAAACACAAAAAGAAAGTTGTAGAAAATTATGATACTAGAGGTGCTCAAATCAAACCCAAATTGCACTAGTTAAAAACTGGCGACCATGCCTCCAAGGAGTTTTTCTTGGCCCTACATACCAGGAACTCATCTCCAAGAATTAAAAAGAATTAAGATGGAATTCAGGTGCTCTCTGAGCTACCTAACATTCTCCAAGCCTTTTTTCATCACTATGAGCAAGTTTTCACTGCTCAAGAGTTTATGCCTTAGCGACAACAAGCCCTTCAAGATTTCCTTGTTGTCATGCCAAATAGGCTATCTTTAGCCTAGAGATATTTTTTTGACCAGTAACTAAAAATTGAAGACCTCAAGGATGCCATTCATTCCATGGTTGATGACAAGGCCCTGAGGATTGATGGTTTCCCTTGTGAATTTTACAAGGCCCTTTGGGACTATGTTGGGCATGACTTGCATAAAGTTTACCTCGAGGCTTTTCATTCCAAATCCTTGGGTAATTTAATAAACAAAGGAAATATTAAATTCATACCTAAGGCTAGGGATCCCAAGGATATCTACAACTAGTGGCCTATCATGCTCCTCAATGTTTCTTACAAAATCATCACCAAAGCTTTGGCTCTGAAGATCTGCCATCTTTTTCCTTAGATTGTGTATCCAGAGTAGACAGGGTTTATGAAGTCTATATTTATCTTGGAAAACATCATTGCTATGTGGGAAGGCATGGAGAGGGCCAGATGCTCAGACCAAAAAACTATTTTCCTCAAAATAGACTTTGTTAAAGCTTATGACTACATTGAATGGCCTTTTATTCTGGCTATGTTGCGAGCCTTGGGGTTTAGGCCTAATTTCATTTAGGCTATCCAAATTCTCTTCTCAGACACCTCTACTTGTAACACCATTAATGACCACCAATCTCTTGTCTTTGGGATTTTCCGCTCTATTTGGAAAGGATGTTTTCTTGCTCCTTCTCTTTATGTGCTTACTATCAAAGGATTTGGCTATCTCTTGGCCAATGTGGTTTCTCAACAATGTGTCAAAGTAATTTTGTTACCTAACTCTCAGGCTCAACTAGTTAATGGTCATTTTTTTATGACTCTTTCCTCACTCTTCTAGAGGAAAAGAATAATATCAAGGTGGCTCTTGAATGTCTTAACATTTTTTTCCTTGTGTCCAGTTTCGCCATTCAATGACACAAAACTTTATGCTATAGACAATCTATATTTCCCACTCCTCATTGGATTCAATAGTATGATTGGAAATGGATTGGACCAAGGGAAATATTTTAGTTCCTGGGCATTCCCTTTTCCTTCCAGGCCTCTCTGGCTAAGTTGTGGCAAGTTGTTCTCTCCAGAATTGAGCAAAAGCTCACATACTGGATTACCAAGCCTCTCTCTTTGGAAGGGAAATTACAGGTGTGCTCCAATAATTTAGCTACCACACATGTTTACTACTCCTCTTGTTGGGCCCCTTTGAAAGCTACCTATGACAAACTTGAAAAGTTGCTTCAGGACATTCTTTGGGCCTCTGTAGAGCCCCATAAAGGGTTTCACCATGTTGCTTGATAATTTTTCTACCTTCCTAGAGACTCTAAAGGAATTGGGTTGCTCTACACTCAACGACAAGGGAATACCTTGTGTTTGAAATGGATAATTCATGTTCTTACTAGAGATGAAGCTTGGAAGATTATTCTCAAGCATTGCATTCAGTCTAGTTTTCCTATTCATAGACCCACTTGGAAGGGGATTGGCTTTCAAACCCTTCTGGTCATGAAGGAACTATTTCAAATTGTGGGAACTTTCGTGGCCAAGAGCATTTGGAGAGCTTGGGAGGTGGTTAAACCTTAGCTCCATTAGGTCGGCTCTGGTTTCCATGATGGGCTTTTGCTCAATCAATAGAATTTTTGGTGGTCACCTCTCTTTGCTAGCAATGGTCATCCACTGGCTAAGTCACCTTGGCTTAAGGTGTTAAGATTCCACAAGAAAGTTATTCAAACTTTTCAATAGGTGTTTCACAGACCCACAGTGTGCATCATGTCATGGGAATATTTTTGTGCCCTTTATAGGCTTCAAAAACAAGACCATGCTACTTATGATGGTCTGGTGAATGTTATTCCTACATAAATGCTTCATAAGGTGGGAATTCATGGGTCCAAGCCCTGGTGGAAGGACTGGAAGTGGTACCTAGACACCCCTTTCAGGAATTACAAACCTAGGATTGATTATATGTGGCATTCACCACACTTTCCTATGATTGAAAGTCTAAACTAGAGGTGGATTCTTCAATCCCCTGCTCATGTCTGGTGAAAAATATTCTCTACCACTTGGTCTACAAGTGTTGAGCTGAAACTTTCCCACTTTTCTTGGTGTTTTCTTTTCCTAGGCTTTCCTATGGGTTCTCGGCTTGTTCACTTGGGGTTCCAAGATCCTCATTTCCCTTTATGTGGGAAAGCTAAGTCTTCTAAGCATCTCTTCTGGTTTTGCACCAAAGCTCAATAGTTTTGGAATTAGATTCAGAATTTCAAACCAGAGTCTTTCTCTTCGCATATGATTTTTTTGGGAGATCACCCAGACTTCCAGCTAAATATACCCAGCTTTGGCACACTTTCAGGGTGGAAATCCTCTTCAATCTCTCCAGAAAGATAGAAATTTTTTCATATCTTCTAACACACAAATGGATAAAAATGTTTCCTTGTATTCTAAAGCTATTATTTACTCTAATGTGCTCTTACAAATTTAGGTTCAAGCCAACAAGGTTGCACTTGAGGTGGCTCACCTTCAAGTGCTTTTATATCATTAAGGAAATTCCCCGTGTACTATTTCTCAGGTGTCCACTTCTCCCACTTTCTCTCATGGCCAGTCACCCTCTTAGAGCCAGAAACATAGTGGCTTTGCACACCCCCACTCTTAACCTCCTCTTCGGTGTGGTTCTCACCCTCTTCGGTGGTCTCGTTCTCTTCCTTTATGGGCTAGCCAAGGGTGGCCCTCTGGAGGAGCTACAAGGAGAAATGGTGGCAATTTTGAGTGGCCCTCTGATGAAACTCCTGCTACTAGCTCTGGTTGGCCAGATTCTGGAAAAATATTTTTGCATCTAGTGCTTGCAATCTCACCTTGGTGTGAGGATAAAGATAAAGAGAAAGAAAAAGATGATGATGGTTGGGGTCCTCCTCCTGATGTCACTCCATACCTCACTAATGTTTGAGGGAAGCACATGGATGAAAAAGACCCTCATGGATCTATTGACACTACTCTAGCCACTTGATGGCCATTTTATTTTGTAATTGTAATGTTTATGGAATTTTGGGCTAGGCCCATGTGACTCAAGTTTTTTGGTTTTATGGGATTTTCCCATGTGACTCTCAGGGTGTACCTTCTTACCACCCACCTTTTTTGTGAATATGTATCCTTATCTTTATTTATATTAATATAGATAGCTACCTATTCATCAAAAAAAAAAATTGTTTCTAATTGTGAGATTAGATTTCCTTAATGGATTATGCATTAAATATCATCAGTAAGATGAGATTAAATGTCAGCCTAAGATCTAGGGCACTTTGGGATAATCCTAATCCAAAGGAAAACAATCTCTACTTCTATTGCCCCCCTCCATTCTTCATTGCCCTACATTTTGTAGGTTGAGATTTAATGAATTCGTTGAGCCCAAATATTCATTTTTCTACTACTGAGGAAAACCATCGAAGATAAAGACATAAGAGTATATCCATTTGGGTTTTACACATTCCTCTCTTGAATCTAAACATAAATATATATAATCAACTTACATCTAGGGTAAAATCATCTCTATATAATGATATATGCAGCATATGCATATGCATATGGCATTACAATTACATTAATGTAAAATCTTGCAAGTTGCATCTAGGCTACACCATAGCAACGTAGGGTTTACTTCCTAGTTATTTGTAGCAAGACTATGAAAAAAAACATATAAATAATCTTAATTAATTTTTTTATTGTTTTGTTTATTGATGCATACATAATAATGTATAAAAAGGAAATATTCATGCCTTTGAGAGGTTTTGTCCCCGATGGGAGCCACACTCCCAAGGAGTGCAAGTGACAAGGTATGTTCTTAGCTACTACCCTCATAACCTCTATGATTTTTATTATTTTTTTAGAAAAATTATTTACTTTTAATTATTATCTTATATATATATAAGCACTTTGCATAGTTGGGAACACTTGAAACCACACGGTAATATAAGCAACTTGGATTCATTTTATGGATTCAATATATGTATAAATTTATATACATTTATATGTAGATATACTCATTTTTTTTTATTAACTAGAAAATTAACTTACATGTATTATTTTTAAATATGTTCATTATATTTGGTTCACACAGGGACGAGCTAACATACATTTCTCTTTTTTTGGTGAGAATAATAGTTTGGAAACAATGTGAAACCCAAAAAGAAATTATGCATAGGATTATATTTATTTGCATCATCTATGTTTCAAAAAAATTGCACGTCCCTTGAATGTGCCTATGTTACTGACTTTTAAATAGAAGATACTAAGGAATTTAATGTTCCCTCTAAATAATTGAGTTGAAGGAAACCAAGAACTAACTATTTATTTATTTCAGCTCTAAGAACAAATAATAATGCATTTCATGAGCAGAAATCTTCAAAGAGGAATAAGTGAAGTAAAACTACTATCATTTAGAAGGGAACCAAGCATATCTAAATAAATTTAATACAACATGGTGTGCAGTCCAAAATGCACAAAGTTTAATAGTATTAATTTTCTTTCGACAATATTCATTTCACTAATTATGCATAACTATTATTCCTCTTTGAAGTTAAATATGTGAAGGTAAGATATCCCCACAAATTAAATTTTCAGTCTTAGAAGAAAATTAAACTTTCAAGAAACTTTCCTATATTATTATTAGCAATCATATTTATACTACATGATTTATTTATTTATTTTGGACACTACTCATTTCATTTTTTTTCATTTGACATTGTTTCTCTATCCTTTTATTACAAAATGATTTAAAACAAGCCAACATAAACACATTTGCACAAGGTGCATAGAATTCCTCCAAAAAATGAATCTCTCTATGAACTCAAAACTTGCACCTCAAACACTAAGAAACACTCCTTTCCATGCCAATGGGGCTCACTTCCAAACTATAGGCTTTCTCACAAGCCACCCTTGAGCTAGGAGGTATCAAGGTAAACCTCAACTCAAGTCACATTATTGCAAGAAGACATCAATCACTATTCTCATCCCTACACAAACACTTTACAACATAATTTCTCTTATAACCAAGGAATTACACATTAACTAAAATTTTTCAAGATTCAAAATAGGGAGAGATGAGGAGACAAACTCTCTCTCCCATCATAGCCCACTTTGCTAAAATCAAAATGTGTTGATGAAGAAGACAGCATGCCATCACCCAAACCATTGAAATAAAAAACACTCAACATAAAAATTCACTTCTATCTTAACATTTCACAAACACATAAACACCCAATTTATTAAGATTCAATTTTCATTAAATTAGAAAAATGTCTATAAATACCTAGTCTTTTCACTATTTGAAACTAGAAGGAGAATTTATGAGAAAGAACTATTGTCAAGAGTGATTCAACAACAAAATTTTAGAGCTTTATTGGAGTAATTCAAGATCCTAATATCATGTGAGTTCATATGTGTTTACATTATCATTGTTTGTGAAGGCTAACCCTTATTGTAGGTCTCTAAGCAATTCAAGCATTCAAGCAAGCAAGATCCAAGACCTTGAAGTCATGTGTATGACTTCAATCATTCAAGGAATCCATTGAAGGGTGGTGAGCTGCAACACTTTGTTAATTCATCATTCCTTCCTATCAATTGCCCATTTTTATCATTGGCATTGTCATTGTGGAAGTGAAAACACTAACACATGGTTTCACTAAGACAAACCCCTAAATGGAACAACCCTTTCCCTCTCTTTGAATATGCAACTTTTAAGGTTGGAGAGGATTGAAAGAAGTTTGGAGGAAAATCATCAATTGTTGCATTCAAAGCCCTATACCTTGTCAACTCACGAAAACTCACCTACAAAAGTATCAAATTGCATTTTGAGGACTTTGCAACTAGGAATTAGAAGCTTGAATATGTCATTAGAGGACTACAAAAATAGATTTTTGACACCCTTCCAAGGACTCATACACCCTTGGGTGACTATTTCCCTGTATTCAGACCAATACCAACTTTTTTGGGTAGATATATAGTCCCTTGCACTTCCTAGATCTACCTATAATTAACTGTTTTAGTTTATCAATTACCATGTTATTGCAGTTTTCATATTAGGTAATGTAGTCTAATTAGGATAATCATGAAAATCAACTCCAATCCATTTCCAATCCCTTAAAAATATGGATCCTAGTCTGATTGGCTCAGGGTCATTGTTGAAAGTCAATCTATACACTTTATTGATCTCCATCTTAATGAAACCCTATAGAATGGCCTTGAATCCTATTGTTCTAATCACTTAAACTTTAGGATCACCTTTTTCTATATTTCATTTTGGTGAACCTAACTTGTTAACTTCATATGCCTTTTGAAATTTCAAACACTAGATCTACGTTTTGCATTGCATTGTTTACATTTCTCATTTAGGGTTTAACTTTTACATCATAAAAGCATAAAAATTCAAAAAAGAATACATCACATATTGCATCACAACTTGCATTAGGATTATTTTCAGTCATTTAGATCAAATCTACATTCAAAATCACATTCACAATTGTCATTTATTATTACATATTTGTATTTGAATCACATTATCTTGAATTGGGGAAATTTTGGAAATATATTCATTTACAAACCTATTTGTGCACAAAAATAGAGACTTTAGATAGTCTACTAAACATTGAAATTTTTAATTTTTGAAAGACCTATTAGGGACTCATATGCCCTTTGGCACCTCTATCCTCCTACACTTGCATTACGAAATTTTTTCACACATCTTTATCTTTGTGTCTTCAATCTGTTTGTGCTTGCAGACCTCTGAATTGGAATTCTTAATTGCATGTATTTAAGCATCTTCCATATAGTTCAAAAAGTGAAAAAATATGCATTATTTAGTTTCAAAATTTCATCAAACTCATCATTTTTAGAGTTTTGTATCTTATAATCAATCAATTATTGTATTTTATATCTAGAAATTGCATTCAAACTTGTCAAAATATCTTCAACATTATCACACATTTGCATATTGAATCACATTAGCATAAATTCAACAAATTTTGAAAAAATATTCATTGGTAAACATGTTTGCAAGCAAACCCAAGATCCTTCAATAGTGTCTTACACAGTCAAACTTTGAAATTACAAACACCTTGTCTAGGACTCAAATTCCCTTGGGCACCTCTTTCTTGCAACTGGTGGCATAGAAAAAAATTACATAGATCTTTGTCTCCATATTTTCAATTTGTTTCTACCTATTGAAAAGGTGTTATTCCATGTGCATGAATGCTGTTATTTTTCTTAATATTTAGAAAATTTGGGAAAAATGTTGCATTTTAGTAGGACAATTGTATCATGTTCTCATTGAAAAAATATTATTTGTCAGAATTCATATTCAAATCTTATTAAGCATTTTAAATAATTTTCATTACAAGAATGTCACAACATGAGTTTGTTTCCCCTCTTTTGTTATTTTTAATGTAACTCTCTCCCACTATCTCTCCTATGTGCGAGGTTATATTGGTGAAATAGAATGCAATCTTTGACAATCATGATAATCATGTTTATTATTCTCCCGATATCTCTTTTATTTTTTAAGAAGGTATCATGGTGTTAAAAGATCTAATCATTGAGGGTCATGAGAATCTTGTTTATTTCTCTCCCCCTACCTCTCCTAATTGGGAATATATTATTGGAAAAGAGGATTAAATCATTGATACATTTATGGACTACATGGATAAAGATTCTAAGGTGACATTAGATTCCCCCTCAATAGAATTTCATCAATAAGAAGTTAAATTTGTTGAGGTTATGAATGCACAATTGGCTATTAGATCTCCTTTGATTATTGAACCTCCTAAAACTCTTTTTGGACCTCTTAAAAGTTCTCTAATTATTAGACCTCCTATGGAACCTCTCATTATAGGACCTCCTAAACCTCATGGCCATATCCTAACCTTTGCAAAAAAAATTACTAGTAACAATGTATCACAACAACCAAGTTATCATACTATAGCTCACACATATAACCCTAGAAATAATAAGCAACCAAAAGAAACTCAAACATCCATTCCATTGCCTCAACCATACCTCCCACCCACACCCAACATTTTTCAATGTAGTGGTAAATAATTTGATCAAGTGTTGAGCAACTTCATAATAGTCCTACTAAGATCTCCTTGTGGGATTTGATTCAAACATCACTTTTTTATCATGGCATGCTTCAAAATGCTTTGCAGAAAGTTGTCCCTCTTAGTGCACAACCAAATGATATGGCATATTTTCTTGAGAGTATGAATTCATCTACTATGTACATTTTCTTTCACCAAAATAAATTATCCCCTTTAGATACGCAAAAACAAAATGTTTCCTTGATGATAATGGCTATTATTAATAGGGTTGGGATTAGACATACCCTTATTGAATATAATAAAGAAAAATAGGTTATGGTAGAAATGGGATTATGAAAAGTGATGTGTGATAAGTGCACCTATATTTCCTATAATTTCATGAGGAAATGAGATCTCCCAAGGGTAGGATTGACTCTCAACCTTGAGGTGATTCAATCCTACTAAGGGGTCTTGTTGTTTCCTTATGACAGAGAATGACAAATATGACTAAAATGCACTTTTGGGTGATGAAAATAAAATGTTTAATGAACTAAATTGTAGGATGTAAAACTTGAAATGTGGATTTAAAGGATAATACAAGTTCAAACAATAACTTTTCAATAGATTTGAGAAGGGTATAACATAGTGCACCTAGTCTAAAAATTGTATTTTGTAGCCTAAAGTAGGACAAATTCACCCAAGGGTGAATGGGTTCTTGTAGCCCTTTTCAAAACTTCAAAATCTAAATTTTTAGCCTTATGTATACAATTCCTTCTTGTACCTATAAATATTGACTCCCATACTTGGACCTTTAGCAAATCTACAAAAGAAAATGTTGTTTTGGGTGTACAGGGGTTTTCCTCAATCAAACCCCAAGTTTGGTAATTAACCCTTGATGAAATTATGTAAATTTGATAAATGATAGTGTGTGCAATCCCTAACCTTAAGTGAATCTAAGGTTGTTATGAGATAATATGAAAATAAACCCTACTCAAGTGTGTTAGAGAACAATTCCTATATGACAATGATAAATGATAAAAATACAATTGGGAAAATGTCCACACACCCCAATGAATTTGAAATATGATAGTACCTTGATTTATGTAGCTTGATAGAATGAAGCTTGAAGATGGGATCGCTAGAAAACAAGTAATTGGGTTAGGGGAAATGGCCAAATGCATCTCCAAACCTAGAATCCATCATGATCCACAATAGGCATCAACCTCCAATCATGAACAAATCTTGATCAAATATTTGACAAAATCAGCTTGAAGACCTACAAATAAAACAAAATGTTCTCCAAGACTTCAATTTTTTTGGCTTGAATTATTTTCTCCTTGCTCTTCAAAAAGCTCTCTTGCCTTCTAAAAATCTAGTTTGTAATGATGAAAAGAATAGGCTTTATAGGCTTCTTCTTTAATTTCTCAAATTTTAGATCTCAATAGCCGACATGTAAAACTTGAATCTAGGACTTTAAAATACAACCAAAAACATATCTAAATTTTTATTTTGGATTCTAAAGGGGACCCATTCACCCAAGGGTGAATGTTTCCTAGCCTAAAAATACAAGATCAATGTGTTTCGAGACCTTTAATTAATTAAATGCATTTATTCAATGCATGTTGCAATGTCGTAAAATGATAAAAATAGGCCTTGGGATGCATAATAAAGGAAATTAAGGTCCTATTTATGAAGGATAAAAATGCATAAAAAAGAGGTCACTAAAATAGGTCCAAATTAAGTGTGAAATTGTACTATCACCTAGAAAGGAGTACAATTTTCTACACTACATTTAGCCCCCACTTTAGTCGACATATGAAACTATGTGCATATGCAAGCTAAAGTACTAAAAGTAAATTGCACTTCATAAAAGGATACTTATATGGATATTGCAATTCATTTGTGAATGGGGAGAATGAAGCCCCTAATGTAGTTATCTACAAAACCACAATGTTAGGAACTGCATCCTGCAAAAACCAATTCGTTAGTTGTTCAAAATCAACATGTCAAAATTCTATAGAGAATTGAATTCAAGGATAGATGTATGGCCCCTTATTTTGATAGCTTTATGGAGGTGGAATCAAGGCAACACTCTAGCCTCATTGAATTTATTTAATTGGTGATGTGAATTATTACAATAGGGTATTAATATGACAACACCACATATTGATAGATAGTAAGTAATATTGGGAATGGAAATATGAATCCAACGCAACAAATGATATAAAAAAAAAAAGTTCACTATCCCTAATTATAGTGTTTGAAATGAAATGTACTATGAAAATTCTTTACTATTTGTTAGTCAAAAGTTATGCTTTTGACCATCATTTGATATTTACCATTTGAAAATTTGCCTTGTTGCAAAGTGGTTGAGGATGATGAATCAATGACCATACAATCCCCCTAGACTGGATGTTTTGCAAGATGAGGTGGAAGTGGCGAGCTCTAACATATAGTGAGTCTACTATACCTTGCTTTTTGTCTACGTTTTTTGAGTTTACAACATTTTTTATGTATAGTTTAAGCAAGTTTTGGGACCCCATCCAAAAAATTTGTACATGTCCCACTTTGGCCCATGTGTCCCAAAATGGCCAAAGTATCCAAGACCCCATCCTCCAAAAATGGCCCAAGTGTCTAGTTTTGGCTGAAGTGTCCCAAAGAAACTTTGTTTCACTTTTAATTGATTGATTAATATTTTTAAGAATGTTATTGGTAGTTTATTTTATCTCTTTCAATTTTTTCCATGTGTTTGATAGTATTTAGGAGGTAGATTATTCAGCCTTCTCTAGGATTAGGTTACCTAGCTTACCACAAAGAATATTGACATCCTATGTGATACTGGTTTATTTTGGATCTATGTTGTGCCACCCATGAGGTATCATAATGAGATGTTGATGGTACTAGTAGAGAGATGGAGTGCAAATACATGCACATTCCATCTTCCTTTAGGAGAGATGATGGTGACCCTTGAGGATGTACACCATATTTTGAGATTACCCATCCAAGGAGAGACCATCCATATAAAGAAGGATTACACACACAAGCATATGTGACAAGATATTGAGTATTGCATTGGTCACCCTATTGTACCAACAAACATTGGGGCTCACATTGAGCTTCAGTGGCTACTATATGTGTGCTCATTGTAGGTATGACAAATCATGGTTGTTACTATGGCTCTAGATCTTGTACTTGATGGATGAGGCACACACCTAGATGGTGGCCTCATGCACACTATTCATGAGATGGAGTGGCATCAGACCATCCATTCCTAGGTAGCAGTATGTTGGCTCACCTTTATTATGATCTCAAGTGTTTTGTTTATCAAGAGCTACATAGAATATTACACTATACATTTTATAGGTTTGATCCTTTGAGCATATCACATGTACTATGCCTACTGGTTATCCCACATTAGAGGTCATGGGCTATCCATGAGCATTCAACTGCACACTAAGATAGGTTTGGCAATATAGAGATTTGTTATACTAGAGGGTTTGGTTTAATCACCTAGAGGAGGATGAGATAGTATGGAGACCCTATCACACCATACCCCAGTGGTCGGATCTCACAAGACGAATTATGAGGATGCAATAGGATAGATTCCTACTTGGATGGCATGACTATATAGTTATTCCCTTTTATTATGAACAAGTTATGTGACAGTTTGGATAGGTTCAAGTACCACTGAGGCCATGACCTACATACTTGAGAGTATAACAGAGTGGCTCCAGACTAGGAGATGTCTACATGTCCCACAATTAATGATGTTGATTTCATCTATTTAGATGACAAGGATCATGTTGTGCCCCCAATATTAAATTTGGATGATGTAGGAACCACTATATCCTATGAGTGTTGGTGTATGAGAGCATGGATAACACATGTCTTCCCTGTACATCACCTAGCAAGTGATTTTGGACCTCTTCTAAGTTGTGGAGATGAGAGAGAGGATGGAGTTGTAGATGGGGATACATTTGAGGATGATAGAGAAAATGAATTAGAGGAGGGTGAGGAGGATGAGGGGGAAGAGAAGGATCCACAATCAATGAGTGATGGTCATAATGAGCTAGATGATACCACAAATGCCCCCAAGGAGAGACCTTCATCTCACCTATGAGTCACCTAGGCATAGTTAGCAGTTGTAGCAGGCATGACCCTTCATGAGTGTGGGGAGGGAAGTGGCACTACACCTTCCACACTTCTTGCACATGAGGGACCTATTAATCCACATCAAGATCTTGATTGGCAGGTTGGATATCTAGGTAATTTTATGTGCTTATTATAACTTTATTATGTTTTTAGTAATTATATTTATATATCATGTCTTGTCTAATATTATTTATGATTTCTATCTTGTAGTGTGTACATGAGAGTGGAAAGACCTCTTTTGTCGAGTTACTATGAAGATGGACCCCTCCTTTCCTCTATATTAGGCCACATGAGTAGATCACATGCCACCATCTAGTGCGAGACATCATGTTGACCTTTGTTGACATTTTTGAGCCCTTAGCAAGATGGAGGATGGTGTATGAAGAGGCTATGAGGGTCACTAATCTATCCCTAGCTAGAGAGGAGTAGGTGAGAGATGAGCTTGCACAAATTCAGACTACATATGAGGAGCACCAATCCACCTAGGTTCCATCCAACAGTAAGCCACAAACCTTCATACAATCAAAACTCAATAAGGTGTACATAGATTTCACTAGAGTGTAGGTTGATAGGGATTGCATATATGAAGAGTGCATCATACCACTCATATGAGAGGGGAAGGCTTTAGGTGAGGTACAGGGCTTATGAGATCATATGAGATCCATGATAAGATCACGATCAATTTTCTCATGACAAGTACCACCACCAAGACCTGAGGAGTGTGGAAACCATAGTCCACACTAGATATGTTATGTCATTTACACCTCATGTGGTGATTATGTAGATAAAATTTCATGATATATATATATATGAGAATTTGTAATTGTTTCTATGGGTTCATGTTTAAATTAGATTTCAAGCATGATCTATTAAACAACCTTAGTAAGATTATTTAATAAATGTCTCCATGATCTAATTTATGTGATCTAATCTAAACACCTATGTTTTACATTATATACTACATTCATATGAATTGTTTTGTGTTAAACTAGATGCGCTTATGATCTAACTATAAAATTAAATACATGTAATGATCTAATTTAATACAACACACATGGATTTAAATAGCATGCACACGTAATACTTCAACATAATGAACAATTACTCTATATAATTCAAGAAACACCAATAAAACTTGTCAAGAATGAAGCAATGTGAGACAAAATAGACAACCATCTACTTAATCTAATAACATGATTTAATATACATAATATTAAAAGAGAGATGTTAAGTGTAATATATTTGCTCAAATGCATAGCATTGATAGGTTCTTTGAGAGGTGTACCATATATATTTGTTAATGTATATAGTCTAGACCCATAGTTTTCATGAATGACAGGGTCCTAGCCAACTCAGACTAAACTTTCCATTTTTACTTGGGTGGTATTGATAGTACGTTGATTTCATATAACACTAAATCATCATTATTAAATGAAGAAGGAATGGTGTATCATTGTAACTATGTTGCATTCTTTTGTAATAGGCTTGAAGATGCTCAAGGGTGTTGGTGCACTATTCATCAAGAATTTTAAGTTGTTGTAATCATTTCTCTTTATAGGTGTAGTCATCAATAATCCCTCTAAGAGAAATTCTCAATGAAGGAATTTCTAATTCTAAATGAATTATTGTGTCGATGCCATAAACAAGGTTATAAGGTACATTTCTGGTGGATGTTTGAATACTTGTGTGATAGGCCCATAATGTGTAAGATAACTAAGTGTGCCAATCCTTATTATGTGTGCTTACTATTTTTCATAAAATTTATTCAAGAGTTTTATTATTTTATTATGATTTACCATTATATTGTGGGTAGTAAGGTATTGAAAAATGGTGTTGAATATAAAATGTTTCCAAAAATTTCTTCACATTATTGTTCTTAAATGGCGAACCATTGTCTAAAACTAATGTTGAAGGAAAGCCAAAGTGCACAATAATGTGTTCCAATATGAAATGATAAATTGCATCAATGGTTATGGAATGAAGAAGAATGGCCTCTACCCATTTTGTGAAATAATTTGTTGCGATAATTATAAATGTATGTCTAGAGTAAGAAGGCAGTGATATTTTTCCAATGTGATCCTGACCCCAAATCAAGAATGGCCAAATAGGAATTTGAGTATAAAGTTTAGAAGCAAGAGTGTGGATAAAATTGTTATGTTCTTGATATTTATGCCATTGCTTAACATGATCAAAATAATCTTTTTCCATATGTAGCCAAAAATATCCCATGTGGATTAAATTTTGAACTAGTGATTGTCCCCCAAAATTCCCCCCACAAGCACCAACATGAGCTTCCTCAAGGGCTATAGGGATCTCTGATTATTTAAGGCATCTAAGCAAGAGAACATCAAAGGATATCCTATATAAGGCATTGGCTAGAATTATGTATCTAGTTGCAAGTTTTTTAATATGAGCTCTAGTGTTTTTAGTGGTTAGTTTAGGAAAGGTACCTTCTTTTAAGTAATTGAATATTGGTGTGTACCATTCACTAGAGACTTTAATATTGGTTACTAACACTTCTTTTATCTTTTCATCTATTAATGGTTTTGTGATTGTGTGAATTACAAATGTGAAGTTGATAGAGGGATCTTCAAGAGCTACAAGGGAAGCAACACTTACCATTGCATCTACATGTTGATTATCCTTTCACAAAATGCTATCAATAGTATATGATTCAAATCCTTCTAGAAATGTCATTGTAATTTCCTTATATTATGATAATTTTTCATGTTTTTCTTGATATGATCCATTTATTTGCTTAATGATAAATTGAGAATCACCAAATATATGAATGTGTTGAACACCTAAGGATAAGGCCGCACATATTCTAGCAATCAAGGCCTCATATTCTGTAGTGTTATCCATGGATAGGAAGTTTAAATGGTAAGATAAGAAATAGGCTTTCCTAAAGGAGAAATTATGATAATCCCTGCTCCAGAGCTAGTTTGACACTTTGAACCATCAAAATACAATTCCCATGTTTCCTTTTCAGTTGTCAACACACTTTCATTAGGGAATGAGTCATGATTATGTGATGCTAATGATGGAGCATTAGTTAAAAGGTTGGTCAAGTCTTGTCCTTTTATTTCCTTTTGAGGAATAAATTTAAGATCAAACTCAATTAACAACATAACCCATTTAGCTAGGTGCCTTTAAAATATTGTTTTAGCAAAAAGGTGTTTCAAAAGATCAAACTTTGTAACAACATGCACCTTTACATTGAATAAATAGTGTCTCATTTTACTAGTAGCAAACATGAGAGCCAAAAAAAAAATCTATTGTTGTATGTCAATTTCCATAATCAATCAAGGTTTGGCTAATGTAGTAAACAGGATGCTCTTTGCCACTTTCACCTTGTTGAGCCAATAACCCTACTAAAGCATGATTAGATGCTAATATATAAAGAATAAATGGTTTTCCTTGAATAGCATGTTATAATATAGGAGGATTAGCCAGATACTCTTTCAAATTTTCAAAAGGCATTTTTACAATCCTTATTCCACTTAAATTTTGATTCCTTCTTAAGAAGTTGTGTAAAGGGGAGAGTCTAATTTGCCAAAGATGCCACAAATAGGAGAATTGCTTGAATCTTTCCTTGTAAACTACACAATTGAGAAATACTTTTAGGAGGTGGCATGTTTATTATAGCATCAATTTTCTTTGTCTCCACCACAATGCCTCTATGTGACACTATAAAACCCAAGAGTTTTCCACTATCCACACAAAAGACACATTTCTTTGGGTTTAGCATCATTTTGTACTTATGAATTCTCTCAAATATCTTATGAAGGATTATGACATGATCTTGACGAGTTAAAGATTTAGCCAAAATATCATCAACATAATCTTCCAAAATTTTGTGAATGAAATCATGAAATATTAGTGGCATAGCTCTTTGATATGTTGCATTAGTATTCTTTAATCCAAAAGCATAAAAACACAACAAAATGTTCCCTAAGGTGTATTAAAAGTTATCTTGTATTGATTTTGAGGGTTGATGAAGATTTGATTATATCCTAAAAAACCATCCATGAATGATAATAATGCACGGCTCGTAGTTGAATCCACTATCATTTCAATATTAGGAAGGGAAAAATCAGTTTTAATGATGCTTTATTAAAATCACAAAAAATTGTACACATCCTAATACGATTATCAAGTTTTTCCACCACCACACTATTAGATATCTAGGGTGAATAATCAATAGGATGAATGAAACCAACATCCAAGAGCTTTTCAATTTTAGATTTCACCAATAAATATATCTTAGGCTTCATCTTTCTAATATTTTGTCTTACAATTTTAGCATCTTTTTCAAGAACAATGTTTTGTGTTACTATCTTAGCATCAATATCAAGCATATCTGAATAATTCCAAGAAAATATTTTAGGAAATTTGTGCAATAATGTTGCATGATCTTCTTGTTCTTCATCATCAATACACTTTCATAGGTGAATAACCATATCTTTGTTAGATGTATCCATTGGTATGTTGATTGTATATCCCACAAGTAATGTACTTTGATCTAAATTTTCAAGAATTTCCTCTTCATCTTGTTTACTATCACATGTTTTCTTTTATTCACCAAGTATCCTTTATTTTTTAAGGTACAAGTGAATCTTCATTTGTGGTGATAAGTTGGTTAAGTGACATAAAATCCCAAAATTTCTACCAAAGCTTCATCATGTTAAACATAATCCAATGGTTCATCATCACTTGTGGTATCCATTAAATTGGGATGTTTCAATATAAGAGTTGTCTTATGAGAATCTTGCACGATAGTGTTGATATTAAGTGAAGGGTTTTTCGAGGATTTCAAAGGACAATATCCAAGACCACTTTTTGTTTCTTGTATGTTATGCTCTATAGGGACACAAATTCCTTGCTCCTTCAAACCATATCCTTTTCCATTATATCCAAGTTATTTCAAGAGTTTATATCCTCTTCCATAGAGAGCTTCCATTTATTTCAAGGATGGTGATTGTTCATGATCAAATTCATCATAATTTTTTTGTGTTATTTGTGTCTTCTTCCTTTTTAAAAGTTATGAACTTGAATATTTTTGACGATTCACCTTCATGTTGTGTTGAAACTACCATTGTTTCTTTGTCCTTTTTTGATTCTTTTGGTGTGATCTTATATTCTCCCATGAATGTCAGTGTAAAATCCAATGAACCCCAATCATCATCCAATCGTTTCATGATTGATGATAACAAATTTTCTTGTTCTTCCTCTTGTATAGGCTCAACTTTTGAAGTCAGTATCAATTTTCTTAAAAGACTTTTCATTCCTTTTTCAGTTTTCAAAAAAGTTTCATAATGAAGATCAACTTTGATTGTGTAGACCTTGTTTTGATAGGTGTACTTCATTAATAAATGAATCATTGAGGGGAATCCATTCATTTCATGAGTCTAAGGTATCCCTAAGAGAATATTATATGATATCTCTTGGCGTATAACATGAATAGGATATTTTAATGTTACTTTTCTTGTTTTAATAGGCAAGGTTATCACACCAAGTGGTTGTTTTCCCACATTGTCAAATCCACATATAGATAAAGAATTGGGTTTAATTTGACTCTTATCCACTCCAAGCTTTTCTAAAAGGATAACACTACAAATATTGAGGGATAAACCATTATCAATGAGAGTACGCCTTATGTCATATTTTTCAATAATAGCCACTATCATCAAAGACTCATTGTGTTTTTGCACTTCTAATGGAGGTAACTCATCTTGATGAAAGAAAATGTCTATGTTAACTAAATACATACCTTGAATTATGGTATCTCATCATTTTTTTGTGCACTAGGAGGGACCAAAACTTGTTATAAATTACTTTGAAGCATGTTCTAATAATCCGATGAAGCTTGAATGAGATCCCATAAAGAAATATTAGCAAGAGTGTTTTTGAGCTATTCCACAAGATCATACTCCTTTCCATTGTGTGAAGGAAAATAAGGAACACTAGTAAAAAAAGGTTGAGATAATGGTAATGAAGTATGTATGGTTTGTGGTTGCCTATTGTTCCTTGTACTATATGTGTGAGCAATAGTATTATAACTCGGTTGTTTTGAAACATTGTTACTAGTGAGTTTCCTCATAAAATTCAAGATTAGAGGTAATGGTTTGTTTTTAGGTGGCTCTAGGATAAGAGCAGGTTTATTTTGGACTTGTGGTTCTTGTGAGGATGGATAAAGGATAAGTTGACTTGTGATTGCATTAGCTTCACTTTGTTTTGGTTTGGTTTGTCATAATAATCCTTGGTGGATGAACCTTGTGAGATTAAATCCTCAAGGGATTCATCTAACATGTCAAAATAATCACTACTAAAGAGCTTGAAGGATATGTTAACTTATAGAAAGAGATCTGACATGATCAGATAACCATACTTTCTCTAGGATTTATCATTTAGTGTATGGCTTTTTGTTCAATGTTCTAGGATAGTTTATGGTTTTTAGTGTTTGAAAAATGAAAACTAATCTATCTAAAAAATGCAATGATGTAAAAAGAAAAGAAAATGACCACAGGTCTAAAATAATCTAATATTGAAACAAAAAATAACTTTTTCAATTTCCCTCAATATTTCACCAAAAGAACTTTCTTTAATGTTTAGATCAAACTATTTCATAATTTTAAATTGCAAGTTGTAATAGCAGAAACAAAAAGCAGGAACAGAGACAAAAATACACCCAAAAACTTGCCAAAAAATCTTTATAGGGACATATTCACCCAAGGGTGAATGGGTCCTTGCATAGAGGTTTTAAAAATTAAAACATAAGTTTGAAGTTCATTGTTTAGGTTGCAGAATATGGTTTTTTTTATTGATTTTACATATTTGAACATCTAAATACAAATGAAATAAAGGAAAAAAAGTGAACAAAGATGATAACTTTTTTAATGCAATTTTGATTGAATTTTCTGATACAAATGATTGAAAGACACTAATATGCAACTACTATGCACAATCAATGTAATATGTATGTTATATTTTTAGATTTTTGAGATTTTAAACAATGCAAAATTCAATTTTGAAACAATAAATGAAATGAAAACTAATGCAATTTTGACAACACTAAAGGATATGCAATACAAACTAATGTAAAATCCTAGATCTAGGGTTTGAAAAACCTCCAATTTTAGAAATCTTATCTAGTGCAAGAATGTCAAATTGACCAAAATAAAATGAAGAAAAATAGGTTATGGTAAAAATGGGATTATTAAAAGTGATCTGTGATAATTGTACCTATCATTCCTCTATTTTCATTAAGAAATGAGATCTCCCAAGGGTAGGATTGACTTTCAAATTGAGGTGATTCAATCCTATTATGAGATCTTGTTGTTTCCTTATGACAAAAAATGACAAATATGAATCAAATTCACTTTTGGGAGATGAAAATAAAATGCTTAATGAATGCAGTTTTAGGATGTAAAACTTGAAATGAATATTTAAAGGATAATACAAGCAAAAACAACAACTTTCTAGTAGATCTCAAAGGGGCAGAACAATGTGCACCTAGTCTAAAAATTGTGTTTTGCAACCTGAAGTGGGACGCATTCACCCAAGGTGAATGGGTCCCTATAGCCCTTTCTAAAACTTCAAAATTTGAATTTGTATCCTTTTGTGTGTAATTCATTCATGTACCTATAAATCTTGACTCTTGGATCTAGACCAATAGAAAATCTACAAAAGAAAATATTATTTTTTGGTTTATAGGGGTTTGCCTTGGTCAACCCCCAAGTTTGGTAATTAACCATTGATGAAATAAAGTAAATCTAATAAACAAAAGTGTTTTCAATCCATGACCTTAAGTGCATATAAGCTTCTTATGATCTAATATGTAAAAAACCCCTACTTAAGTGTGTTAGAGCATGATTCCTATATGACAATGATAAATGATAAAGATCCAATTGGGAAGATGTATATACACCCCAATGAATCTAAAATATGATAATACCTTTCTTTAGGTAGCTTGATAGAATGAAGCTTGAAGATGGGATCAATAGAAAATAAGTCATTAGGTTAGGGAAAATGGCCAAATCTATCTCCCAAACCTAGAATCTATAATGATCCACAATAGGCATCAATCATCAATCATGAACAATGCTTGATCAAATATTTGACAAAATTAGCTTGAAGACATGCAAATAAAACAAAAATTTTCTCCAAGACTTCAACTTTGCTGGCTTGAATGATTTTCTCCTTGCTCTTCAAAAAGTTCTCTTGTCTTGCTTCTCAAAATCTAGTTTGTAATGATAAAAAGACTAGGCTTTATAGGCTTCTTCTCTAATTTTTTGAATATTAGATCCCAATAGGCGACATGTAGAACTTGAATTTGGGACTTTAAAATACTACCAAAAACATATTTAAATTAAATTGATTTTGGATCCTAAAGGTAATCTAGGATCAATATGTTGTGGGGCATTTAATTAATTAAATGCATTTATTCAATGCATGTTGCAATGTGAAAAAATGATAAAAATAGGCCTTGGGATGCATAATAAAGGGAATTACTATTTATGAAGGATAAAAATTCATTAAAAAGAGGTCACTAAAATGGGTCCAAATTAAGTGTGACTATCACCTAGAAAGGAGTACAATTTTCTACACTACATTGACAATGGTTTAGGGATTAACATTTGTAGTGTAAATATTTTGGATAAAATTGGAGCAGATAAAACTTTAATTCAACACATTGCTTTGTCAATAAAAATTTTTGATAACATGGAGAGACAACAACTTGGTGTGATAATGTTACTTGTTAAATCTATTAAGGTTGTGTTGTAAACTACCATCCATGTCATACCCCATGACCTTTCATACAATCTTCTCTTGGGTAAAGCATGGATTCATGAAATTAAAGGATTTCCTTCAATGCTTCATCTTCTAATGAAATACATGTACAACAATAAGTTTCACACAATAAAAGTTGATCCTATGTTTGAAAATTGTTTACTAACTGAAATAGGAATGACAAATCCTCTTAGCACATTGACAACAACTACAAAAGTGGAACCTTTACAAATTGATGATGATCTTTATTTTCTTTCATCAGTGACAAAGATATTAGATGATGATTGGGGATAATTATATTTCACACCTACATTCATGGGGGAAACACAATATTACACAATCAAAATCAGGAAAATAAAAAGAAACTACAATTATATCAACATAATATATCACTAAATCATCCACAACTACTAGCAAGGAGGAAAACACAAGTTGTACATCTACATATGATGAAAGTGATTATGAAAAACCACCTTTGAAATAAATTGAAGCCCTTTATGGAAGATTTTATGGAATTTTAAAACAACTTGGCTATAATGGAAAAGGGTGTGGTATAAAAGAACAAGACACCTATGTCCCATAGAGCCTAACATGTAAGAAACAACAAGAGGTCTTGGCTATTTTCCTTAAAAATAACAAAAACATAAAAAAGATCTCTTAATCAATAGTGTTAGTTTTTGCTCCTTTCCATGTGGTAGTTTTAGTATCACACAATACTCACTACCATACATAGGGGTATAAACTAGGATTTATGCAATCATATTTTATTTCACAAGGAGCAACACATCATCATCCATTTTGGACTCAGCTTTGTCCCTACACTTGGGGGGCAAGGAGTTAGGTAGCCTTGTGTTAGGTGCATTCCTTCTAGCAAGGGAACCCTTCGTGTCTCCTTAAAATTTTATTATAGAAAGTACACTAACATTTCAAGGGAGGCATATAGCTTCCCGCTCATTGTTTACATGTGGAATGGTCCTTTTTTAATGACTGTAGCATACATTTCCTAGGAAATGTGACATTATCAATCAAAGTGTGGCCTTATTGATCTATGTGAGTGTCTCTTTGGTGGTGATATTAGGCCCAATATCCCTTAAGAGTGTGACCTTTCTTGGCATATGATGTTCCCCTTAGTGGTAATTCTATGGCTAGTATTCCCTAATGTGTGAGTCTTGTATTCCATGACTTGTCCTCTCTTGGTGGTGATGTCATGTGTGATAGTCCCTAAGTTGTGACCTTTCATGTATTGATCAAAGGCCCTTTGTTGTTTTTTGTAAATCATATTTTTTGGTGGTTTTTTATAACACCCCTTGAGTTTTTAGCCATATCCTATCATCGTTTATGAACCCCCTAGGGTGAATTTTACTCATCCCATGTGATGTTAAACTTTGTACACTCCCTAAGGTGAGTTTTTTTCATTCTCCATGGCATTAGACTTTGTACACCCCTTGAGGTCATTTTTTTCATCCCTCATGACATTAAACTTTATGCACCCCTTGAGGTGAGTTTTATGCACTCCTTGAAGCAAGATTTTGCAAGATAGTTCATAGATTCAGCATAGAAAAACTTTTTGGATCATGAACTTGAACACCCTTTTTTAACATGGCCACTTAGCATAACACACCTTGATTTCGAGTGGAGTCATGTGTTTCACAAGTATTTAGCATAGTGCACCTTTATAGCCTTGTGAAACCCATCATATTGCATGGACACCTAGCATAACACTGCTTTCTAGCTAGTAGATCCATGTGGCTCATGAGTGATGTGGCATAATACAACTTGCTAGTCTAGTGGATCTATGTGTTGGGTCATGAACTTGAGCACCCTTTTTAACATGGAGACCTAGCATAACACACCTTGATTTCTAGTGGAGTCATGTGTTTCATGAGTGTTTAGCACAGTGCACCTTTATATCCTTGTGAACCCATCATATTGCATGGAAACCTAACATAACACTACTTGCTACCAGTAGATCCATGTGGCTCATGAGTGATGTGGCATAACAAAAATTTCTAGTCCTCATGGGATCATTTTTGTATTTGATGGATGAAATTTAGTATTTGAGAAAATTTAAGACTAAGGTCTCTTTTCCTTACCAAATTGAATCCCTTTAGTACTAAACTTTTGTTATTTGTCTTTTGTATGTGTCTTCCTCGTGTTTACATTGTGTTTTCATCTTATTTGTGTTCATTTTTTGTCATCTATATTTTATGTTATGTTGTGTGTTTTCATCATATATGCTTCATGTTTTCATTATGTATGTTTGTGCATGTTGTCTTGTTGCATATCATACATATGTGTGTTCCTTTGTGTTTGTGTTGGTTTGTCATGGGGATCTTAGATGTTGGGGGCTTGTTGGATCCCCTAGATCCTTTGTCATCCTATCACTTCAACATTCAGACAATCGAACCCCTCTTGACATACATTTTTCTACTTTAGTGTGAGCTTGAGCATAATTTCATACTCTCACTAAATTAGGGGCTAAATGTGGCATCATAAAAATTTCACACTATTTTTTTCCCCGCTAAACTATTGAGCCTAATTGACCCCCTAATTGCAAGCATTGAACAAATGCATCCAATTGATATTTTGCCCCCAACACTTAATTTCCTAGAAAATAGGGTTAGGACCCATACACCCTAGGGCATATGGGTCCTCCTATTTTTTTAGGGACCAATTTTGGATATGTCAACGTCAGCATTTTAACATTCAAAATTCAACTTGCAAATGTCAACTATCAAGATTCATTTTTTGGGAAATCAAGAAAATGTCTATAAATACCTAGTCTTTTCATCATTTGAAACTAGGAGAATTTATGAGGAAGAAATATTTTAAAGAGAAATTCAAGAGAAAATTTTTAGAGATTTATTGAAGCAATTCAAGATCCTAACATCATGTGAGTTCATATGTGTTTATATTATCATTATTTGTGAAGGTTAACCCTTGTTGTAGGTCTCCAAGAAATTTAAGCATTCAAACAAGAAAGATCCAAGACCTTGAATTCATGTGTATGATTTCAATCCTTCAAGGAAGCCATTGAAGGGTGCTGAGTTGTAGCACTTTGTTAATTCATCATGCTTTCCTATCAATTACCCATTTTTATCATTGGCATTGCCATTGTGGAAGTGGAAGTGGAAACACTAACATGTGGTTTGACTAAGGGAAACCCCTAATTGGCACAACCCCTTCACTCTCTTTAAATGTGCAGGTTTTAGGATTGGAGAATATTGAAATAAGTTTGGAGGAAAATCATCAATTGTTGCATTCAAATCCCTATACCTTCTCAACTCACGAAAACTTGCCAATATAATTATTTGACTACATTATGAGGAATTTGAAACTAGGAATCAAAAGCTCGGATCTATCATCAGAGAACTGTAGAAACAATTTCTAGACACCCCTGTGGGGTCTCATATGCCCTTGGATGGATTTTTCCCTATATTTAGACCAACACCAGATTTCTTAGGTAGGCACACAATCGCCTGCAACTCCCAAATATGCCTACAATTGATTGTTTCAGTTTATCAATTGTCATATTATTTTATTTCTCATATTAGGGCATATAGTCTAATTAGGATAATCCTATTAAATCAATTCCAATCCATCTCCCATCCCTTAAAGAAGTATATCCAGGTTTGATTAGCTCACCTTCATGGTTGAAAGTCAATCTATACACCTTGTTGATCTCCATCTTAATGAAACCCTATCGAAAGGCCTTAAATCCTATTGTTCTAATCATTTAAACTTTAGGATCACCTTTTTATATGTTTCAATATAATATATATATATATATGGATGAAGCATGATGAATAAATTATATGACATGCATAAGATATGAAAATATATGAATATATGATATGAATGTATAAATTAATTACAATTTGGTTTATACTTATTGTATATCTTATTTCTCCCTTTTTTATTGCATCATATCAAGGTTGACTACATATAACAAAAAATATTAAACCTTAGATCTTGGTCAATGTTTTTTTTTCAATGTTTGGTTCCATTGTGGGCACCTTGGTTGTTGTTGCATAAGGGGGGAGATAATTCCAAATAAATAAATTAATATTGAAAATTTAAGAAGTGAAATTTTTGGATGTTTTTTTTTTAATTTATTTCAATGGGAAAGAATGGACAAAGAGTGAAGAAAAAAATTAATATGTGAAAAGAATATTTTAGAAGAATAATTGGATAAAGTTAAAAATAAAAATGAAGAAATAGAAAAGGAAAATAGTTTACTAAAGGATTTAAAATATCAAAATTGTAAGTTGGAAATAATTTATTGGAAGAAACATTGAAGGGAAATAATTGTCTAAAGTTTAAGACTATGTTATATGATACTCCTTGTGATACATATGATTCAAATTATCCATTTGATGAATCATTTAATAAATGTAATATACAGCTAAAACTTCTTTTGAAAAAATTAATAATGATATTTTTGATTCTAAAAGTCTTGATAGTTGTGATGATAATGACAAATGATGTTGTCCAAAGGATGTTGGATTTAAGATGACAAGAAGAGTGGGATATGCAAGAAATTTTTATAAATATCTCATTATACCATTTGCGAGGTTAAATAATGAAGGTCCTATAAATATAAAAGAATATTATGTTACAAGTACAACAAGTTGTAACAAATCTATTCCATAAATGCATTGTTCTCATTATCATGGGAAAGTACATATAAAATAAATATGTTGGGATATTCATCTTTGTAGCCTTTGTGGATTGAAGAATCATTATGAAAAATAAGTTGGAATAAAAAATGGAAGAAGGAATCTATGATAGAATGTATGAAAATTAATTATGGATGGATTGATGCATATAACTGGCAAAAGACAACATATGTGTTTAAGAGGTTGTACAAGAATAAATATTCTTATGAAAAAAATGATGGAAATCAAGAAAATTTTAAATGTTTGAGTAGAGATAGAACAAGCCAAGGGGGTGCTACTAAGGAATAATTACTATCTCTAAAGGAACAAGGCACTAAATTGATGGCATAGAGAAGGGAGGAGATCCAAAAAGACACGATTGTTGGGACAAATTAGGGAAAATTCTCAAGAAATAAAATGAATAAGGGATGTAAGATGAATAAAGTAGTATAAAAAATGATGTATAGAGAATAAATTAGAGGAAGAAAAAGGAGAAAGAGAAGGAACAAGGTAGTTATAAAAAAAATTTGGAGATCACCAATTTGTAGAATCATTAAGGCCATAGTATAGGGACCTAGATAAAATATTCTTTTTAGGATTGACTTTGAGTGCACCAAGGAGAGTGTTGTTGAGTACACCAATTGGGGTGTTGCTGAAAATGAATTAGAGCAAGCCAAATGGTCTATGGATAAATAGAGGTAGAGAAAAGGCATGTTCCCTAGAATTGATGGATTGTGAGGAAACTATGGAGAAACCCTACAAAATTGAAACACCTTATATATTTATGATATAAAAGTGGAAATAAAAATAGAAATGAGGAAAAATTTAAATAAAGGGAAAAGTAATAAAGATTAAAAGAAAATAAATCCCAAAGTATACAATCTCCTATATTAAGAGACCACATGAGTAAACTACCCTCTTTGATCACATGTCATCCTTAGTGCCACTTATAATGAAGAAAACAAGGAAGAATATATTGATAAATAGTTGAAAAGATAAGAAAAAGAAAGGAATATAAAATATGGATATAAAAATTAGTTCCTATTTTAAAAAAATGACATCTGATATAGAGTGGAAAATACTTAATGATAAAAATTAAAATCTTGGTATGGTTTAATCATAAGAGCTATCCCAAATATGTTGGAATTGGAGATGTTGAGAATTGGAGATGTTGGAATTGGAGATGTTGGTATGGTTTAATCATAAGAGCTATCCCAAATATCTAGAAAATATGAAGAAAGAAGAATCATATTAGGAGATTATAATAAGGGAAAATACTAAAATGGAAGCATGTCACAAAAACAAAGAGGCATACTAAAAATTTCCACTCACATAGATGAACCATAGAAAGGAAGGAAATCATGAGGGATACAAGTGGCTCCACCAAGTTGTCTTGATGACAAGACAATGTTTTAGGATTGGGGAGAATTTTGGTAGAATATAGAGGGCTCTAAGGCACATCATAGGTCATTCGGGTCATTTATAGACTCATATGTCCATTATATACCACTTAAATAACATCTAATATGCCTAATAATCTAGAAAAGTGTAAAATATCATGAGGGAAAGGAAATTTGTGAGAATAAGAGAAGTGTTATTATGAAAGGATATGATGGAAAGGCATTAAGAGGCTATATAAAGAATATAATAGTGAGAGATAAGAGTGTGAAAGAGTGTGGAGTCATATTGATCAAAGATATATAAGAATAAGGAAGTGTTGGAGATATATATATATATATATATATATATATATATGTGTGTGTGTGTGTGTGTGTGTGTGGATGAAGCATGATGAATAAACTATAAGACATACATATGACATAAAAGTATATGAATATATGACGTTATGAATGTATAAATTCATTATAATTTGGTTTATACTTATTATATATCTAATTTCTCCCTTTTTATTGCAACACATCAAGGTTGACTACATATAACAAAATATTAAACCTTAAAGACTCCACTCCGATCAAGGTTTTCCTATCAATGGCCAACAAATTTCCAAATTTATCCTCCATATAATTTTTCATTATGGAATTATCTCTATTATTATCACCAATAATAGAAAATACTTTAAAAACCATAAGGTGTGAGACCTCTATAACCAAATCCACATCAAACACAAGTGGTCCACTCTTTATTATTGACTTGAGATAGTGGACAAGCTAATGCATCTAAAAAACCCCTATCAAAATTATTCAAAAAATTATAAATAATATTCATTGTGAATGGAACTTCCAAATCAACCTCGGCCCTATTGGTATATCACACAAGCATTCATACCCCCATAAGATCCAACAAATGTTACCTCATCTTTGGTAAATAAGTCATCCTACCAACCAATAACAATCTACCTTTTGTGTGCATCTCTTTGCATGAATTCATTACAAATGAATAATATAAAGTGGCATGGTTGTATGAATTGGAATTTATTGATGAACACTGGCTCAATATGCTAAATCACCTCAAAATCACACTGATGTAGGTTCTAGCATAGTTACAACAAGTGACTCAAAACCAAATAATTTTAATTTTATGATCTTGCTCTTAAATAAAATTAGAAGAATAAAAATGAATACCATGAGAAAAAAGAAAATTTTGAACCAAATCATATGGGTTCTTATGTCATCATTGCTAAATATAAATCAAATGCATCCAAGTTAGAGGAACCGTGCACATTTTGTGTGTCAGGTGGTTCAATGCCTAATTTATTAGCATTAGTTTTAAAAAGATCCAAGTCTAAAATATATATTCAAAAAGTAAAGGGAAAAATCATCCTCTAGTTAAAAGCATGTTTATGACATATTGAGCAAGTACCATGATGAAAACTCGCTTGTAGAAATCATATGTAAGTAATTAATTTCTATTATCCACAAGCATCAATTACACTTGAATGAAAGTTAAAGTACAATTCACCCCTATATTCATCCACCCATATCATCTTTTTCCTTTTGTAAAGCTTTGTCTTACATCATGATTCATGCTTTGAATAAGTACAATGATTACACCTAATAACAATAGTTGACATAATGGAATATCCCTTATCATTTATAGTGACTATAAAACATAAAAAAACACACACTTAAACACCTCACCATCCACTACATTTTAGTAAAATAATCTCTTGTCACTCACTCATTTTTTTATTTACTCTCCCCTTGATTAAATTCTTGTTCAAGTTTATACCTATAATCCCAAGAGATATTTCACCCCTAAAAGTTGGCATCACTACCTACAATCACAACAATATACAACTTGGTTTTCAACTTAATGAGAGGAAAATATTTATGTATGTTATTGTTTATTTTAGTCTTATTTAATTTTATGTGCTTTTATTTTAAGTATACAATATACTTTTCCAATATTTTCATGGTCCATTATGCCATATTGTGTTTTGATGATATGTTTGTTGGGGCATCTTTAATATTTACCTTTTTGGCATGCATGTATGAGGCAATCCTTCATGCATATGATAAAACGGAAAGGTTTCATATGTTATATCAAATTTAGGTTGCTTGATACATTTGATTTTTTTTCAAATCATTAGCATGTACCTATGTACAACTCCCATAACCTTTTTCTAACTAACTATCCAAGGTGACCACCTATTCTTCACTCCAATTTTTCTTAACCCTCTGCCCATTTCCATGTTGGTTTAAACTATTTTTTATCCTATTTCTCCTTTCAAGATCCCATTCTCATACTATGCACTTTATTTCTTCTTAAAGGGAATCCATCCATAATCCTCAATTCATCCTTAAATATTTGGAGCATCTTAAATTCAGAATCCAATCAATCAAGCAATCAAGCAATTCCCTAATTCAAAAATGTTAGAGTAATCATGCATTAACTAATAATTAATTACCCTTTAATTGATTACTAGACTAATTTATTCTCATGCACTTAAGCTAAACTTAGGAATTCTTTATTAAGTTAACTAAGTTCTTTTCTATGTTAACTGAAGTGAGAAATTATTAGGGTTGCTCTTATATAGCACTCAACCCTCATTATATTATCTCTCTAGTTATCTCTCTCAAGATTTCACTTCTTTTCTCGACTCTCAACTTTTGAGGACTTTTGTTTTCCTTGAAGTTTTTTGAGGTTCTTCTGTAGTTTTTTCTTGTTGAGGGATATTGCACATATTGTTTGCAAATCTCTTGTGTGGAAGGTGTCTTTGTTTGTTGTTTGATCCTATAGCTTGTGGTTTGTGGATTTTTCACAATTCTAACAAAAAATCTCAAGCATAAATTTTTCACTATCACCATCCCACCATGGTGCTAGTGATTCTATTTTCTTCAAAAAAATATTACTACTCTTGGTATCAATGACTTTTAGTCACAACACTTTGAAAAAGGGGGAAATGAAGATACATAAAATTATCCTAATGTCATTCTACACTTGTGTTTCACTATACTTAATTAATCTAATATGCTACTAATTAATTAAATGGTCATATTATTTAATTAATCTAGCTCATCGCCAACTAATTAAATAAATGTTATTTAATCATTCTAACCCAATGGGTGTGTGGAAGAAGTTGAGTCTACTTTTTGGCCAAAAAGTGGAAGTATTTTTTCTTATTTTAAAAATTTTTCACACTTGACCTAAAAAATTTAAGCACTCATAGATTTTTTCTTAAAAAAAGTCAGTAATATAAAATGTACTACTTGAAGTCTAGTTTCCAAATATATAATTTATTTTAATACCTAGATGGTCATACAAAGTGATTTTCAATAGGCATGTCTAAAAAACACTATTTAAAAGTCACTTTTTTAGGACCATACCAAGCATGTGTACACCAACCATATTTTGATGTCTAAATAAAAGTTTTTTTTTAAATCCTTTTGAGAAAATATTTGTAAGACACTAAATATTGTTTATGATTTTTTTGTAATTTTTGTTTTGATATTATTTTTTTATTAATTTGTATTGGTTGTAATTGATGTATTGAAAACCTCTTATGTACATCAAGCATAGGTAGACCTAAAATTACTTTTTTTTATTATTTTTTTAAATTGAAAAGAATTGTTTGAAAAAATGTTTACATATAATTTGTTTTTCAAAAAATGTAAAAAATAAAATAAATATTAAAAAATAATAAAACCTATTATTTCAATTTTATGGACCAGTTTCATCAAAAAATATTTGCAAAATAGAAAAATTTATCCAATTTTTTAAAAAATTATATATTTGAAATCTGCACAGTCTCATCTATAATGAGTTTTAATTTCATAAAATAATTCTAAAAAAACTTTCAGCCATATTAACATAGTCAAATTTTTCTCTCAACATTGACATGACCTTGTACTTGTAGGTCCAAGGTTAAGGGTTGGGTTACCATGTCTTTTCTAAGCCTAAATCCAAATGAAAAGCATGGATTGTGATTTTCAAACTACCTATTCTAAAAATGAATGGGTACCTATTTTAAAGCTTAAAAATGACACTTCCACTAAAAGTGGACCCAACTTCTTGCACTTACCCCAATGTCACATCTAATTAAATAATCTTACCTCTACTTTCATCCCACATCTAAACAATAATAATAATATTTATTAAATTCCAATTTCCACCTCACATAGAAAATTAAATTAAATAATATTTTATTATTTAATTTACATATATTCCCTCCATTTTCATAAATAAATGACCAACTTATTCATTTTCCCTCCCTTTTTTTGCAACCATTTTTTTCTCTCTTTTGTAAAATTATCTCATTCCTTATTGAATAAACTTAATCATGGTCATCCATCTTCTCCTTGGGCCAAGAAAATTCCTCTTATATATTCTCTACCATCAATATTCTACAAAAATCCCCACCATTCATTCTCTCTAAAAAAAAAATCATAAATGAAGGTGCAAGTTCCTCCAAGTTAATCAATCATCTTTGATAGGAACCTACTACAAGGTTTTTGGAGTAAGTAATTGAGCAACTACATCCCAAATCCTTGGAAAAAAT
The DNA here is from genome assembly GCA_007258455.2 of Sequoia sempervirens. Classification (NCBI taxonomy): domain Eukaryota; kingdom Viridiplantae; phylum Streptophyta; class Pinopsida; order Cupressales; family Cupressaceae; genus Sequoia; species Sequoia sempervirens. The sequence goes on from VDFB02105785.1 coordinate 525,627,537, forward strand.
ACACTCCGCTATGGGATTCAAATGGTAACTTTGTTCATTTATTTGTAATTATTTAAATTCTATTATTTTCTTAATCATGAGATCTACAATTAGTTTAGAATAGGAAGCATTTTTTAACATTTTATTTTTGGTTTAAGTTATAATATTCATGTTTATGTTGGAATTTAAAGTGTCTCAACCTTTGCAAACTCTTTGTTTATTTATTTTGTATTTTCATTTAATTTATTAAAAATTATCATGTATTATTAAATTATTTCAATTAGCCTCACATGAAAATGGGGCATGGAATTTTGAGGTGGCATTATTTTTGAAGTGGATCTTTTTTAAGGTGTTATAAGAGGTATTTAATATGGATAAATTTAGTAGATTTGGGATTCCTACTTTTTTGGGATCATATGATAGCCTAAGACAAACTCTTATGAGTGTGTAAGGTCCAAGAATAGAGGGAGTTATTGGGGATCTTGACCAACACTATGATGCATGCCATAAGCATGATTTGAGGACATTGTGAAGCCAAAAATGGAGCACTATATTTGGGGAACTTGTGGTGACATATGATAGGTGTAAGGAATTTACTATTTTATGGTGGATTTGATTTCTCATGACTTGGATGTATGGTTTTTCCACCCAATTTGGGTGCCACATTTGAGAGTGGTTTTAGCTAATGGTTTTAAGTTTTATTTGGTTTTTTTCATATATTTAAATCTTCTTTAAATTGTTTTTTGATGAAGTAGTTTGGATATGAGATAGGTACATAGGTGTTGTTGGAATTTTGCTAAAATTATTCCAAGTTTAATTGTTGATTAATCACTCCTATAAAGACTTGTGATTCAAGTGTGTTGTAATCTTCTTTCAGATCTGATAATACATAGTGTAGGTTTTTGGGTGGGGATTTTCTCCCAAAATGGTTTTCCTTATTTTAATCACTATGTTGTGGTTACATTGTTTATCTATTTGTGAATGTATCTCTCTATTTTATTTAATTATTTTGGATCATATTTAAAGTTATTTTCAAATCACTTCCTTCATGATTAACATAGGAATCTATCTTCACTTGATAAAACTATACAATAGAAATAGAGGGCAATTACAATTTAAAATAATAACAAAATAATACAAAAAGAAAACTATAATCGGTAAAACACCCAACATAGTAAACAAATTATTGATTGTATTAAACTCAAACATTCATCAATACAATAATGAATCTATTACTTAACCCTTTTCTATGGTAAAGGCCAATTTTGAAATGGTCCCAAATCTTATACAAAAACAACAGTGCTTTTATCAATGAATTCTATCAAATAGAAATGAAAAAAATATAAAGAGATAACTTGCATAAACATTCAAAGCAGTTTTACACATTGCATGAATCATAAAAAAGATTAAAATGAGTGCTTTAAAACATGAGAAGTTTTTTGAAAAAATAAAAATAACACTTATTCCAACCATTAAACATAAAAAATTTATAACAGTTATACAATATTTATCAATCTCAATTAAGAAATTTCCATATATCAAAATTAACACATTTTGTGGGGTCCTAAATCGATTGTGTATTTTATTTTCATTTTGAATGTTTCAATTGTATTGTTGAATGCCTCAAGAGATCATTGTAAAAAATAGTGTGGAATGTCTAATTTTGGAGAATGAATTTAAAATTAGTATGTATCATTTGAATTACTACTTTTAAACCATGTATTATTTATGGGAAAGATGGTTTTAATTAAGAGGATAGAATAGTTGATAGTTGAACAACATTATAATTTTTATTTTTATTTCAATGCAATTTGAGATTCATAATTAGATTATCATAGCATTTATTTCTCTACTTGGGAAGTATATATATATATATATATATATGAAATGAATCTAAAATTTGATATTTTGAATAATATTATAATTTATATTTTTCTTTGAATATAGTTGTGATTTTTAATTAGATTATTATAACTCCCATTTTTTTAATTGGGAAGAATATATATGAATTGATTATAAAATTTGGTAGTTTGAATAACATTATAATTCGTATTTTTCTTTAAATGTGGTTGTGATTCTTAATTAGATTATTGTAGTACTTGTTACTATATTTGGGAATCATGTGTGTGAAATGGCTTTTAAATTTGATAGTTTGAATAAGATTATGATTTATATTTTCTTTAAATATAGTTGTGATTCTTAATTAGATTGTGGTAGCACTTGCTTCTCTAATTGGGAAGTGTATTGATGGATACATAGATAGATAAATAGATAGAGTAATAACCACCTCTACTTCTATTTTTCTTCATATGGATTATAGTTTTATTAAACTAAGTGTAACACATTACATATCTTGGTAAATTTTCTGCTTCATGAAATGAGAATAAAATGATCAAACCCATTAACACATTCTATCTCTTAATTGACATATTAACATTTGGTCCACTTAAAATTGTGGCCCACCAACCAATTTGTATACTTAACATTTTATTTTAATTTAGAAATATTAGCTTTGGAAATGGAAACAACTCTATGAAACAAACTAACTTTATTGCACTATATAGGGCAATCTCTCTATATCGGGACATAACCCTAGCCTCAAACCTATTCCTCAAGGGTTCATTCAAAATGACCCTACCTATGTATCCCTTCTAGTGAATCAAGGGATCTATAGTTCACATCAAAAGCTTCAATCCCTTTCATTCAAAATAGATTTACATGAGTATGTTAGGTGAGGTTAAGAATACAAGTCAGCAATAGTTATTTCTTAGTAAAATAGAGGTTGAAATTCATGCCCAAAAGATAATATTTCCTACATCAAGTAGCAATTCTAACTTCGTGGAAGGCCTTCAATAGTAATTGTTGATAATATACCAACATAACGAATTTTCCAAAGAAGAATTACCAACCAAGATTAAGAAATGGCTTAATTAGTAAAAAGAAAGCTACAAAGAATATTTTTTGTCATTTATTACACATAGGGTAAATGCAAAATAATACTAATTAACTCATAATGTTGTAGTGTAAAAAATTATCTCCCTTAACAATTCTACATTATGTTTTGTCCCCCTAATTTATTAGACCTAATTAAGCACCTAATTTTCCAAATTATGCTTTCCAAGACCTATTTTTTATCGTTTTCTGAAGGATTGCAAGCATTGAATAAATGCAACCAATTTTTATTTCGCTCTTGACTAAGTGCATCCTAGAAATTTGGGTCCCCCTTCTTAGCCAGGACCCAAATTCAAATATGTTGCTTGCAACATTTTAACATCCAAAATTTAAATTTCAAGTGTCAACTTTTGGAATCTAATTTTTAGGAAATTGGATAAATACTATAAATAATACCTAGTCTTTTCACCATTTGAAACTAGACAACAATTAGCAAGACACACTATTGAGTAAATACTATTATCAAGAGAATTCAAGAAGAAAGTCAAGAACAACATTTCAAAGTTTATTGCAGCAATTCAAGATCCAATATCATGTCAAATTTTGTGTCTTCATGTTGTCATTATTTTTGGAAGGCTAACATCTTTTTGTAGGTCTCCAAAGCATTCAAGCATTTGAGCAAGAAAGATCTAAATCCTTGAGGAAATGTGTATGACTTTAGTCCTTCAAGGCAGCCATTGAAGGGTGATGAGTTGTAGCATATTGTGATTTCATTATTCCTTCCTTTTCATTATCATTTATCATTGACATTTTTCCATTGTGGAAGTGGGAACACTTACCCAAGGTTTGACTGAAGCAAGCCCCTATATGGCACAACATTTTCCCTCTCTTTGAATGTGCAAGTTATAGGTTTGAAGAAGATCAAAGGAATATTGAATGCAAGTTGTCAATTGTTGTTTTTTTTGTCACAAACCTTGTCATGGCACAGAAACTCACCTACAAAATGTACTGACAACATTTTGACATTTTTGCAATCAAGAATCAAGAGCTCAGATCTAGCTTCAAAGGACTATGAAATAAATTTTAGGACCCCCTATCAAAGACCCATTCATCCATGGGTGACTAAGTCTCTCTTAGCATGTTGAATCCAAATTTTGGTGACAGGTACACATCACTCTACCTCCCCTAGATCCACCTACAAATTATTGTTTATGTCTATTTATCTTCGAGATATTATATTTATCATATTAGGTCATATATGCTAATTAGGTTAATCATTCCAAATCATTTCCAATTCATTTCTAGGACTCAAAAGGATCAAATCCATATTTTATTAACTCACCTTTGGGGTTGAAATTCAATCTATGCACCTTGTTGATTTGCATCTTAATGGAACACTTGGAAAAGTGGAATTGATTTTAGGTTTACAAACCTAAACATATCCCTTTCCTAGTTTCCATGTGTTTCATTTTGATGAACCTAGAATTTGACATCATAATTTTTTTATTTGGTATTCTTTCAAACCTTAGATCTAGGTTTTGCATAATTTTTCTTGCATTTCTCATTTAGGGTTTCATATTTGCATCATAAAAAATCATAAAATCCCAAAAGTATTGCATCCATATTACATCATAGCTTGCATTAGGGTCTGTTTAAGTCATTTAGATTAGATTTTCATTAAAGATTACATTCATAATTTCTCACTTGCATTCACACATTATCATACATTTGCATTTGCATTACATTAGAAAATTATGGAAAAACCTTCATTTGTCAAACCTATTTGCACATAGTAACAACAACTTAGACATTCAATCTTTCAGTTTTTAGAACCTCAATCAAGGACCCAAATTCCCTTGGGTGACCCTGTCCTTATACAAGTACATCATCAAATTGTTTCATGGTTGTATTTCTTTGTCTACTTAGTTTTCTTATACTTGCATATCTCTGTTTGAAATCTATAATTGCATATTCTAAATCATTTTGCATTTAGTTCATTTGGTGAAAGAAAGTGCAATGTTTAAGATCAAAAGTTGCAATCAAAATTCCTCATTTCTAGGTCATTGCATTTGACAATTAGTCCAATATTACATTTCATATATGAAATTTGCATTCAAATTTTTTCAAACATCTTCAACATTGTTGCATACTTGTAATTTGCATCAAATTGGGATACATTAAGAAAATTCTAAAAAATTATTTATTGTTACAATTGTTTGCAAGTAGAATTAGCATTCTTAAATAGGGTAGTAGACAGTTAAATTTTGAACTTTTAGAACCCCTGACTAAGACCTAGACGCTCTCAGGCAACTTTGTCCTGCATGAATTGGCTGAACAAACTTTTTTGAGGCCTTTGTTATGATGTTTCTTGTTTCTTCTTGTTGTATGCTTTTTTGTTTTTGAGTGTTTATTGTACAAATTTAGCAGTTTGGTGTTCATCTTGGGTACACTTTTAGTGTTGTGAAACTTGCATGAGTTTCACAACCTAGTGTCCTACTACCAATACTTCAGTGAGATGTAGTTCAAGACTCATGGCATCTCGTATTGTTGGTACATCTATTGTGGATCTTGAGTTTTCCAACTCTTCCATGCAAAGTATTGTCAATACTCAACCCATCTTGGACTTCATCCCTAATGCTATCATACCCATGATAACCTCACAATCAACCATATTTACTAATGTTGAGATTGTTGCCCATGTTCTCAAAGAGAAACTAAGACAATTAGACAAATATTTTTAAAAAATCTAGACTATGTGAGTACAAAATATATCGCTAAAACAACAGTTCCATAATAGACAACATGAGGAAATTTCTTAATACTCAACGATTAGAGGTAATGTGTATTGTACCCTATATCATGGACAATCATGTACCTACAATGGCTAGTTATGCTCAAACTTCGGGATATACTTAAAGTCAAGGAGGAAATTAAGTCTCCCTCCCTACAACTATGGCCTCTATTTCCACATATGCAAATCCAATTGTTACCACAATGATACAACAAAAAAATAGTATAGCTCCAACCTTGGGTATTTCCACTAGGGGGCTTAAGTGGCCACTTTTTTTCTGAAATCAGGAAATGCTAACCTTGGATATGAATTGAGGATAGTTACACTCAAAATTTTGAGATGGAACAAAAACAAGGACCGAAGTGCTCTGAGTCTACTTTCTAAAATACTAATTTATTTTGAAAATGGTTGAAATTAAGGGGTTTAACAAAGGGATGTACACAAATTGATGTTTTTGTCAGAAAAACATAACATAGCAACTCTTGTAGGACCTAAGCACGGTGAATTTTTTTTTAGTATTTTTAAAATTGCTATGGTCAAAAGTTAGCTAACAACATCTAGTTGATGCACAATTTTTCTGATAATTTTTTAATGAATATTTGATTTTTTACTAATTTTCTAAGTAGCAACTTCCTAAAAAGAAGAATTTTGGTCGTGCTCCCCCTACAAATTTTGCAAAGTAATAGATTTTTTTAAATTTTTATTTTTTAAAATTTGTAGAATGGAGTCTACTTTCTAAAAATGTAATTTATTGGAAATTTTGATGAACAGTTAATTTATAACAAAAAAAAACCAAACACTGTTTTTTTACAAAAATAGACATACAAACAAAAGAAATTATGGATGAAAGGCCTAACATTGTCAGAAAGTGAGAAAAATTATATCAGTGGAAAGCTAAGAGAGAACTTAACATTAACCATGTGTTTGGTTTTGTCGATATTGAACCAAATGCAATCCTGACGGTGAGCACAAACCTGATTATGTGAAAAATTGTAGAATTTGCAAAAAGCACATCTCTGGTCATTGGGAATGCCCTCCAAACTTTTGGGTGGTATTCCAAGGAAAATACCAAAGCTAAGGCTCAGGGATTCCCAAAGAAGAATATAATGAGAGCATGTTATAATGTGATCACATTATTTATTAGTTTTTACTTTTTCCTTCTCTGTGGAACATTTCTATCAACAAATAACACACTCATATTATTTATTCCTTTAGTTAAATGCTAGCTTTTTAAATGTTTTTTCATATGTTTGTATGTATATGTATGTTGGTGTGTCGTGTATGTATGTATGCATGCATGCATATATGTATGCCTATATGTATATATTTATGCTTATGGGAGAGAGGGCAAGAGAGGGTGGGAGTGGGAGAGAGTGTGGAAAGGTGGGAGAGTGTGAGAGGGTGGGAGTGTGAGAGAGGGTGGGAGAGTGGGAGAGGGTGGTAGAGAGTGGGGGAGAGAGTAGGAGAGAGTGGGAGAGAGTGTGGGAGAGTGTGGAAGA